>VXAK01009894.1:0-15494 GCA_013399435.1 Arenaria interpres
TGCTTAAAGAACCCTTCCCCATACCTTACCATTTTTTTAAATTTGCTGTACACTCTTAAAGCCTGGTTTCCCTAATCAAAATGTAAGATTTAATAAAAGCTGCAGCTGAACAGAACAAAATTACAGCACTCTCTAATATCGTAAACATAATTAACTTTGAATTATGTGAATTAACCATGCCTGACAAATTATCATTCAGCTCTGAAATTAAATTCTTTCATACCATTAGATTTGTTTGTTAAGCTCAAGTAGGCAAAAGTAGTATTTAATAAAGTAATAACGATGCTTTGCTGAGAGTGTTTTTGAGATATATATGGATTTATCCAAAATAAATCATGGAAGTGCTATTATTAGCTCATTTGCAAATAGTACATAATGGTGGATTTGCATAATATTATTACAAAAAAGTTTTCTGTTACTGCAGGTTACTCTATGTCTATCAAAACTTTTTCACTGATTGCCTCTTTATGTTGATCTGGTAATATGACTATTTAGCTAGGCATGCAATGCGCAGCATAAGTATGTTCAAGACAGCACAGCTCTCTACTCTTGAAGTACTTATAACCTGAAATAACTGGGCAACTTTTTACTACTTCAGAGTTATTTCTAACAGCATACTGCATTTAATTGCAGTTCTATAGGGGTTGGCTACATCATTTTTCACCCTCCTCCTTCAGACTGACAGCTTGATTGATGGTTATCACATTCCTCCTTCTTTCTCACTAAGCTAATATTCATGAAGAGAAACTTTGTGATGTTTTGGAAACTTAGATCTCAGAAGGATGAAACCAGGACAAACAGTGGGGTAAGAATTCTAATATTTGTTCTGAAGGCTTCTGATAATCCTTCTAGGTTTACTTACTAAGCCTAACACCAATTCAACCCAAGAAAAAAAGTGGTTTTCTCTTAAGCTGAAGGGTCATGAAAGGTAGCGAGTGTTTCAGAGTAAGCTTCTCCATATTTATTCAGTAACAATCTTGTAGAAAGAACAGAGGCAGGTGAGCAGAAAAAACTAACTGGTGGTATTATAAATGAAATACCTCTTCACTGTGGAAGAGTCCATTATACCAAATTCAAATTAGTGAATATTTGATCCTGAAACATCAGTGATATCCACACAGGTATCTGGCAGCAAATGTTTGATAACAACCCTACAAAAGAAAAAAAAAAATTGAAAAAATCAGCCTGTGTTTCAAAAGCTCTTAATGTTCTTGGATTTTGTTGCATAAAATGCTTGGGAGAGCTACAATTATTAGCTCTGTTACCCAGAATTACCCAACCTGTTATCCAAGAACTGTTGAATCCACATCTTTCTACCCCATGTGTGATAACCAGCTCCTTTTAGCCCCTCATTTCTGACTAAACTCACTGCTTCCAGTTTTGTAGTTAAAGGAGACTTCCAGGACAGAGTCTGTGTGGAGCTGCATTGTTCCCAGAAGAGCTTTGGGAAGAGTTTCTGATACAAGTATTCATAAGTTCCTTTTGGGATCTTTTATGCACTAACTGGCACTAAAGTGTAAGGATGGGGACAAGCACTGTCTGTGTTTTCTCCATTGGTGATATGTTCAGAGATGAATGGAGGGGGACTCTTTTCACATTGCTACTTCTCAGTAGCATGGGAAGGAATTACTTAAACCCTTTTGAGGCTGCAGACTCCACAGAGTATCCCAGAGGGTGCTGCCATCAGAAAACTCCTGATTTATATCTGTCAAATTAGGCAATATACAGATAAAATAACCTCTGTTGCAGTAGTTTGTGTAGAATTGTAAATCTCTTACAGTTTTTTTACCATTTGATCTACGTTTCCGAGCATTATGTAGAAGGGCTGTTTTGATGTAGCAATAATAAAAGAAGTCTGTGCTGTTCATTTAAGAGTTCTGGCTCAGCGATTTTTTTTCAGGTTGCAGTAATGATCAGAGAAAGCTACTGTGCATCTTAACAGTTAAAAAAATACACTTTTTGCTCTGTGTTTTTCCCTCCACCTAACCCTGGAAGGCTCTTTCAGATTTTCCTTTTTATTCTTGTCTAGCAAATGATTACTTAAGATGATCAACTTCAGGAAAGTGACTTAATCAAGTAGGAGTTTAGGGGAAGAAAGAATATCCCTAAAAAAATCCAAGAGGCACAGGAAACAGGTATGTTCTATTTCATATTTGTTTGTAATCAGTCTGTAAACAGCAACAGTGAAGCCTGACATACATGGCAGAAGAATGACCTATTTCCACACATGCAGATTTCCATTTTCAGAATTTAATGGGTTGGCTACAGAAAGAAATATTCACCAATATTCTAAATGTTGGAATATATTAGTCAAAAATAATTGGGTTGTAATATCAAGTACTTACCTATTTCAATGAGTTCAAGTAACAGAATTTCAGGTAGGCAAACAGTACATATGACTTACTTAGCCGATAATGATGTTGTGCCTTTCAAAGTTTCACACTTGTTGGTTCTTCCTGAAGGTAAGGACAGTTTATGTTCACAACAACATTTAAGGAAAATAACATATGTAACTTGTTGCTGCTGTTGCTTCACTTGAAGTAAAAACCACCTACACTAACACTCCCACTCCAATCTGAATTAAAAGAATAATTTAAGCTTTCTGTTAGAGTGGAAAGTAGGGAACTATAATTTGGAGCGACTGTCAGATAACACAGAAGGACACCAATGTCAATGGATTAGGTTAGACAAAACAGATTCTAAGTGCTTTTGTGATTTGATTTACTCTATGCTTATGGATACCATCAGACACACGCTGAAAGTATTTTGCAATGTCAGATAACATTCCAGCCTGAAATAGATCAATGGATTAAAGTTATTACTGATATAATCTTGTACCTCAGGTAAGAAAGAGAAAAAGGTGAATGTCTAATTGCAGGAACACTCATCAATGTTAATGCTGAAGGAAAACACCAATAATGGACTATTTCAGAGCACANCTGAAGGAAAACACCAATAATGGACTATTTCAGAGCACAGTGCTCAGTGAAGAAGCATTTCCAAATTTCTAAATAATACACTCCTTGACTAATCCATAAGATGTCTTTCTAAAAAGTTAATTACTAAGCTATCTTAAATTACACTATAAATTCATATAATGTGCACTGAGGTCATATCTTACTAATAACTAGAGATATATTCTAGTATGAATATATAAATAGCATGTGGATTTTTCTTACTGAGTAACACAGGAATATCTTTTTTTTTTCTCTGCCATTTCATTTACTTCTTTAATAAAATTTTCCTGTAGCTGGCTAAAGTCCAGACCTTTGTAAAGTTCTGTATAAAGAGTATATAGTTGCTGAGTTTTCATATTCAGCAAGAAAAGTTTTAAAATCATTGCTAAACTTGTTTCCTTAAAGCTACCTGCAGCCTTTCTTACATCTATTCCTTGGTACATAACAGTCAAAAAACAGAATGCATACCTTGCCTTCCTTCTCTTTTTTTTTTTTTTTTATTTTTGCATCATGTTGCCTATGCAAAGCTAAAACTGCAGTTGAGTGGGGAGATGCTTTTAGAAATTCCCTCTCTGATCTCAATAGGAACTTGTGAGTTTGTCAGATAGACATCAAGCAATTTAAACTGAATACATTGGCCTGAAATTAATTGTTCACAAGGAAGCATAGTTTATCTTTGGACCTTTTTTTTTTAACTCTTCAGGTTGTGTAAGAGCAACAGAAAAAATGAGAAACTCTGAGTTTCCTTAAACTTATTTTGTGGTAAAATCACCAGCAGTTTTTGCGTAGGGTAACAAACTCCTACACCTTCTTTTGAGATTTGGGTGTAGAAGTCTGAAAGGCGGGAAGACAGGGTCTCCTGGCTATTCAGAATAGTAGGTGTATCCCTAGCACAAATTGCATTTCCAGTCTTTTGAAACACAAGCCTCCAGTGAGACAACGAGCTGGTAAGTCATAGCAGAATTCATTATCATCTCTATTTGGGTGCAAGGATGTTGGAAGGGATTGAACTGTCTTACTTCTTCAGTTCCTTTCCAACATAAATTATTCTGAGTGTGTCTACGATTCCCACACTTTACAGAAATAGCCATGTCTGCCAGCAAATCCCACACCCAAATTTAGAGGCAGTATCTTATTTAGATGCCAAATTGGGTACTGCAAATAATTTTGCCTACTATTTCATGAGTCTTAAGAGGCAATAAGAAAAGTAAATTATAAGAAAAAATTTAATGACAGATTCACTTACTACATGTGTAGCTCACTCAAAACTCAAATACTTAATCCAGCACAGTTAATCACCTGTCACTTTGTTGAGAGTGTAAGGAAACTTCTACATATACTAAGATCCCAAGTAGATGAAGAAGTCAGTTAAATTAGGTCTTTTGTGACCAGTTTATCAAAACAGTTTCACAGTTGAAGAAATTTGCTTGGAGCTGGGGCCTGAATTTTAAGTTTTTTTCTTCCTGAAGAAGAGTAAACCTACTTTTTCAGTAATCTGTTCTGTCAACCAGAATGGGATATCTTGAGTGAAAGCAGTGCTTTTTTGAGATGCATCCTCTTTGCGGTACAGGGATGCTGAAGTCAAACTCAAACTAGGAGCTGACAAAATTAAAGCCTGCTCTGACTTACCTAGATGTCTCAACCATAAGTAGGGTAACAGCTGCTCCCTGGTCTGTATTTGTCACTTGATGATCAACAGAAAAATGTGTGAATAACCTTAGGAGAAAAGATAATCTACCAACAGCTCAAGAACAGCAGGTCAAGAACAAGTACTATAAAACCATAATTGCTTAAGCCTAATTGTCTTCTGGTTCCCTAATGTGTGCTGTCCATCAGGAGGGTGAACTACTCTGACTGGCACTATGATACTTGCACACACACTTTGGAAACAGTCTTTCTGGTCTAGGAAAGTAGGCAAACTGGATTGCTGTTTGGGAGCTGTGTCAGGACAGGAATGCAAAAGAGTCTCTTACGCAGCATTAATATTAGAAGAGATTACCTCCTTTGTGCTCCCTAACATCCTGCAAAGGTTCTTGAGGGATCACACAAGACTTACTTACTTGGAAGCAGTCACAATACTGCTGAAAATACTGTTAAATGTCAGTTAATGATATTTTCCTCCCACCAGAAGTTCAAAGATTCAAAAATCAGGTGAAAAATGAGGTATGGCTCAACACTGAAACAAAGCAGGCAAAAGGGGCGGGGGGGGAAGGGTGTCAACTGCGGAGGGAGAGGACTGGTGAAGAATGGACAAAAACAATTTTTAAAATCTTAATTTTGACAAAACTGGAAAATTATTTCAAACAGTATAGGAAAGACCAAATGTTTAAACACACTAAGGCTATAAATAATTGATCAGGATCAGAAAAAATTATTAGCATAATTCTGAATCATTTGAAAGTTTCTAGTGGAAACTTAGAATCAACACAATCTTGCAGAAGGCTACAGATTTTCCTTTTCCTCACTAAAAATGGTGCATCTGAAAGCTTTCAGAGGTAGAAAGGATCTTGCAATTAATGGCATGCAAGTCTTCCTAAGCGCACACAAGTTCAACTTGCATCTGCATCTCATTGCTGAATGGCATTTTGGGAATATTTTCCTAGTTATATTCAGTGCAAAACAGTTCACAAAAATGCTCAGATCAGAGTGAATTGACACAACTAAAACAGCAGCAAATTGGAGCTAATAGTCTATTAAACAGCAGCTAAGCCCTAGTCAAGACAAATTTTGAGTATTCAGTTCTGAATAAAGCCTGTCACACAGTTCTGGCTTTTTGTTCAATGATAGTTTATTTTTAAATGATCTTCCAAATAGTAGTGAGATTTATATATGTCAGACCCCAAAAAAGAACAAAACACCATGTGTCTGTGCATGCTAATGAACTATAATTACATAATTATTAGTATTATGCAAAACAGAAAAACAGATGTCTTTTTTTTTTTTTTTAAATAAGAAGGCATTTCTGAAAACAACTATAAGCTAACCTTGTGTGAAATAGATAGAGAGCATCTCATATATCACTGCTGCCTGTAGAGTACCCATAAGGGCTACTTTGCAACGAGGTATCCACAAGATTCCCTAAAGGTAAGAAAAAGAATACATAGGACTTACGGAAAGTTACCTAACTCTACCTATCTGTGAAGTCTCAAATCACAAAGTGTGGAAAGAAAAAGAGATCAGAATGGAGGTAGAAAGTTCAATATCAACACATCATCACAACAAGCACAGATGCTATTGAAGAAGCTCCAAAAAGGCCAGAAAACTTAAGAAAACTGCAGTGCATATACCCTAACACATCAAGAAGTAAAAGACATTTAGGGAAAGAGTGTAAGAATTGGGCATGGGCTGAATGGTAGTGCAGACATATCCTCCCGCTTTCTGGAAATCAGGTATTTAGGAACTATTATTAGCTGGAGATTTCTCTCTTCTTCAGAAGGGACTTCCTTCTGGTAAAACCTACTCAAGCTTTCCTTCAGTCAAGTTGCAACTTGGGGAATATCTAAAGACCTATGTGTTTATACATCAAGATATCACCTCAAGCAAGCTTTGGTTACATGATTTATTTTTATTTTGTGAAAAATTTTACTTATCCCTTTCGCACCTTCAAAGTTTGCCAAAATCCCATTTTCAGGATAGTTATTACCATACAAATCAGTCCTTTGGCACAGCACTGTGTTCCCCTTCTGTTTATGATGTCCCCACTTTATCTTATCACAGTTCTCAAAAGAGGACACCAGTTCTTCCTTCTCTCTTGCCTCCTTACCCTAATTTTGTATTACTTACACTCCACCCCATGTCTCAAATCACACCCTTTCAGACATGGCATAGGGGCAGTGACCAGAGCATTTGTGTCTTGCTGCTGTTGAACAACCCATCTGTAAACCTGAAGTAGATGATGCACTTAGCACCGAGCACCTACTGCACACTTTAGTTACTTCTGATAGATCAACTGATAACAATTAACTTCACGATGAATGGGTTGGAGAATAACTTGGACTACTTATACCTTACTGAGTTAAGGAAGTATCACGCATGCAGAGAATGAAAGCAGGTTAAGTAGAGGTTGTTTACCTCCAGAAATCAAGATTCTCAAGATTCTCTACTGATCTGCTGCCTTTAACTGGCAAATTCATCATCATTTCTTTAGCTAGTTCAGAGTGGAGAGCAACAAAGAATTTTTGCTTTTTTTGCTTTAGTTCAATATGTAGCCTTCCCTTTCTTTGGAGTCCACTTTTTTTTTTTTTCTTTCTTCTTCAAAAAGTCAGGATGTTATACTCAGTTTCCTGAATTAAATGCTGCCATTTCTATATTCTTTTAGTGCAGTGATTTAGTTTCTGCATAACACCATCCTGATACCTCATTTTAAGTTCTGTATCCGTTGCTCTGACACCTAATTGTACCCTGACATTCTGTCATCCTCTCCCCTTACTGTTCCTACCCACTGCTTTTTCCCAAAATTTATGTTCTTCCTCCATCCTGGCCCCAAAAATCCCAGGGCTTTTTTTGGCTGAGCATTTTCTTGTATTCTCATAACAATTTATCATGGAATACCTGATGGGAAATTAAACTCTTGCAAAAATATTAGCAGCTTGGTCTTGAATACTAAGTCTTAAACATAGGAAACCCTGCTTTTAGTGCATATTGCTTCATCTCCCATTTCCCTTATCACCTGTTAGAGAATTTATAGGGTTGCATTTTTTTTTCCTTAGATGTAGTTATCTCAGATTTGCGATGTAAGTAAATAAATAACCCAGACCCACAACTGCTACAAACCCAAAATATCTCACTGATGATAGTGTAGCTGTTCCCATTAGTAAAAAGTGAGGCCCACATCACTGATTTTTTAATTGTTTTATAGACCTGAGAAATTAAATCCAAAAATCTATATAGTCTGAGGCTGCCATTTCAATGTTCTCTCTCCAGTTAATATATTGAAGTTTCCTAGTGGGTTTATTTGCAGATCATTTCAACTGTAAATAAGGAGAGGTTTCCCAGAGGGCCTAGTTGTGTAGTATTTCAAATGTGAAACATATTAGTTGGCCTATCAATAATGTACTGTCTCATCTAATAAAGAA
Organism: Arenaria interpres; assembly: GCA_013399435.1. NCBI lineage: Eukaryota > Metazoa > Chordata > Aves > Charadriiformes > Scolopacidae > Arenaria > Arenaria interpres. The sequence continues at coordinate 8,033 of VXAK01009894.1, forward strand.
AAGAAATCCAGTATCAAAAATTTGCCTCAGTTTGTAAAAATCTAGAGTCTTAGTACCCAGTAACAAACCATGCACATTCATTTTTCCTCCAAAATAGCATTTTCAACTGATAGGGAACCATAAACTCCTCCTGAAAAGCTTAGGAAATGCATGCTTCTTTCAAAAATAAATATATCAACAAGAGTACTGACGTTTGAAGCTCAAACAATAGCAAAGGAACAAAGCAGGGACAGGAGTTTCCTGTTCTATCACCTGAAATCAGAGGTTATTGTGCTGATTTTTAAGAAACATTATACCTTCAGCAATGTAACAAAGAAAGAGTACTCAAGGGAGAGCTGTCTGTTCTTCAGCACTTCTGGATCACATTTCACATTAAAAGGCTTAATTGAGAATCACCTTTTAAGTGTGACACGTTCCATGATACAATTAGTTACATATTAAAATTCCACTTTTGGAATCATTATGGCCCCTTGATTCTTCATTATTTCAAACCTGAAAAATGCTTAAAATTATATGGAAAAAATAACTGCATCTGTTAAGTCTTTAAAATATGTACTTCACATATGAGCAATATTTAGTTGGCACAATTCTTACAAATCCTACTCCTTCCTACTTTTGAATTTCTCATAAATATATCTTCACATGCCTGAAATGAAAAATGAAATAAAAAGGAAGAAAATGTACATCCCACCTTTTTTTTTTTTCCATTTGTCAACAAGTAAATGTCAGACTCCAGATGACTGGGCTAATATTTATGCACATTTCCCAAACATTTGGAAAGTTGAGATCTCAAAGTATTTCCATGATTTTTGATATAAAGGTCAAGACTAGATTAACATAATGCTTCACTCATGTCAAAAATCTAAGTGAGGTTCATGTCTTGCTTATTTTTCCCCTAATTAACACATAAAGTAATTAATTTCTTTTTTGAAGTTTGACTAAATTTTAAAACCAAATTGGCCTGTTGGTTAAGTGATTAGTTGCATTAGAAGAAAAAAACCTGTATATCTTTAGTAAAGATCCACTCTCATTTTTTAGACTCATGATATATTGGACTTTTTTCACTTATATTACTTCTTTCAGCTGAGGTTCAGCTCTATTTTCTAACCAGAAGGCACCATTTCCCAATGAGAACTTTCTGCATTCAGTTACGTTCAGTATGCATCCATGAAAACTATTGCCAATTTGGATACTTTAAGATATCTTGCCTAGCTTCCAGCTGCCACTCCAGAGGTGCCTGTTTCTCACAGTAGCGCTGTGTGACCTCTGCTGGCCTTACATCAGTGTCTCAGGTATCCTAGGGTGTCTGCAGTGGCTCCTTCTTTGAGCCACTGAATCAAGCTTCTCATGTTGGAAAGTACGGATTCGCTGTGTTACCTCTCAGTGCAACAGGATGTATGTTCACATACTTAATTAGCAGAATCCTTTGCCTTTCACTTCCCTTTATTTAGACTCCTCAGATGAGAGATGATGAAAATTTCTCTAATACATCTACTACTTTTTATGTTATCTTTGAATAGTGATTTCTGCTATTGTATTATCTTCCTGGAGATATTATCCGAGGTTCTTAAAAGGTGTTTTGAACAATGATTAAGTACTGCTGGTAAGCTAACTTTAAGTGAATAGTACTGACCATACAATTACAAATAATAATACACCAGTGATTTATAATAATGCATTTTTCAGTGCTTTTTTTGCTCACTATTCATGCTTCACAATTTTTTGTTGACTTGTTGAGCTAATATTTTGACTGTGTGACAATGTTGTTGAGGTATCTGCCTAAGCAATAGACTATAGCTTTTCCGACACACACAATTCAGAGCATTTTTCTTCATGTTCCCAGTTCTGCCTCTAGGCTGGTCTAGCAGGAGATTCTTTTAACAATCTTCTTCAGTTTTTGGTTTTTTGGAAGGTTTTTTTGGGGGGGGTTGTGTTTCAGGTGTTCCTCTCCCCTCTTCCCCCCGTCCAAATCTTAGCCTTCTGTTTTATCCAGTTTCTAATCCATGCCAGTATTTTAATTTCCGTTCTATAGCTAATGAATTTTTCATTAACCTCAATAACCACGAAATTCTGATCATATTCTGTTAAGCAGTGTCTAATTCTACAAGAAGCCCCATTAACGTATATGAGATCAGCTGCAAAGCACAGTTATTATTCAAAATGAGCAGGGGTAGAAATGTCTGTCTTTAAATATATACCAGAATCACATTTATGGTCATTTTTCTATAGCACAGTAGATTAACAGTTTCAAATGCATAACTTTCAGCCTTTCTATCACATCTATCCAGTTTTAGGAGGTTTTTGAGGAGGGCAAATTGTGAGAGAAAAGTGGAAAATTTAATATTCAATCTGTGATTTCCCTCATTTGACAAACCATTAAATAAAAATAAAATAAATAAGAAAAAAAGGAAAAAAAGATGTGTCTGTACATTGTGGAAAGTTCATACAGAAAGAACTGGTATAACTACCCATATAAGCGTATGTAAATCCAGTAAGTAGTCTATAAAGTATTAGGCTCAATAAAGTTGTTGTTAAATGAGCTTTTTGCTTACAGTGCTCAGCACACTGACAAGACTAAGGTTACCTAATGAAAACTTCATGCAAAATATATTATTGATTTGTCCCACAAAAACAAAGTATACAGCATTTTCTTTTATTCCCCTCTGGGGTGGCAAGACAGAATTAAATATTTACATAAAATCAGTCAAAGAAACTAAAACTGACCAACATCAAACAAATAAGTGATTTTGCTGTTTACAACACTCTGGTTAGAAAATTGGAGGTAATTTTCATGGGATGAAATCATCCACAAGTCCAGGTGCCTCTCTAAAACCAAGGAAAGGTGTAATTTTTCCCTCTCTCCGGGGACACAGCAGCAAATTCAATTTTAAAGTGACAGTTGTAGCCTAACATGCAAGAATGCACTCAGTTTTCTTCGGCACCTTTGCCTTCTAAACCTGCCCCTTCCTTTTCTCATTTTCTTGGGCATACCACAACATCACCCAACTATATCTCACTGAAATGTAAAGAAGGAAAAAGCATTCTTTCGTAGTACTTGTAAAAGCAGGTAATAGCCATGAATTTCAGGCAGATCTCCCTGGGTAGTGGAATATAGATCCCCCAGCCAGCTGTGATGACACTAGCACCAGAATGCAAATATGTATTAGACATGCTAATCTACACGGTGCTCATCACAGGACGTTGGTATTTGAGGGCAGAACAAAAAGCTGTTGTCTGATTAACCCACTTTTTCACAGATCAAAGAAGCTTTCCCTAGTATTTTCTTCATTAACAAGCTAACTTCTGTAGACTTCTAATATATTTTGTAGAAAGCAAAAAGTTTATAAAGTCCTAAGATGACATACAGCAACTTACAGCCTTCAATGAGAAATGTTTAATACCATGTAGAAATGAGAGTTTGATCAATGCGAGTTGATATCTGTGTACTCCCGTAACAATCATTTCCATGCACTTATGTTTCTATTTATAAGAAATCTCTGCATTTTCATTTGTTTGAGGGAAGAGTGAAATGTGGGCTTTCTTTGTAGTTTCACAACAACTTCCACAACTTTTTACATGGTACAGCCATTCTTCTCATTTATTCAAGTAGAAAAGCTTTTATCCAAGAAAATGTGGATGCTGCACAAGAACAGAGGAACTAAAAGTGTAAGCTGGAGGAGGAGACTTTCTTCCTTTTCCAGTGTACGGAAACAGGACCCCCGGCTACCACTGAAGGTAATTTCACTGTGTTGTGTTTTACCTCTTTTACTGAGTTTTTCTAATTATAGCACTTTTCCTATTTAGTCCTATAACTGAAGACTTTATAGAAGTTTGAGCCAAACAACATTCAGTATTAGTGGAAGGCTGGTCACCCAGGAAAATAAAAGTAAAAATTCTTTGCATACGAAGTCCTGGCCAGATCCAGACAGATGAGTGATGGGTAGTTGAGGTAGTGGCTGAAAGCTAAAACTCATCTCAGTTCTTACATGGCTATCACAAGATCACTGTTGTGCATGTTTATCACAAAGTTCCTTATCTCAGTTTCATCTACACTGCAGAAAGGCTTTGTACTGGTTCTTCTACAATCTAGCACACATGACAGCTGGGAACAAAGAATTAATTAAAATGAATACACAGTTCTGAAAATAAATTAAAAAAAAGATTAACACCTGAACACCTTGCAAGAGTGAAACTTGAATTTCAAATACAATTAATAGTATGTTGCAAGACAGCAAAAATTAGCGTCTTTTGCAGTCAGTACTTGGGTGTACTTTTGTAGTAAGTCTTAGAAAAGCTAGACTTAATTTGCATGAGAGTTGTACATGAGGAATGAAGGCTACTGAAGTGGCTACATGAAGAAACAAAGCAGTATGGTGCACTTCAGTTAATCAGGATGCACTTAACAGGGAAATTTGCTTAATTGAGATGTTTCCCAAGGAAGTAATTTAAGACTAATGATACCTAATAGCAATAAATGCTGTTTAATGGGGGTGGTAATTCCACTTAATGGGGATACCATGAGGTAATTATGGCCAAATCTAAGCTACCAACCTCTGTTGGCAAAGCTCTACCTGTAAGGCATCTGAAGAGATGTAGTCCTTGATCAACAACTACAGGGAAGCAGAAACGCCAAATGAAAACTTTGGTATTGCAGAATCTGTGCTTTGACAGGATATCCTGTGTTGATCAATAGGAAACTGTTACCCTGTTGATTTAACTTTAAAAAATAATAATTTCTGGTATTTTTGCACATTGTCTTTAATTTTTATTTATTTTTATATATTTCTAGTTTATATCTGGCTAAAATGATCCTAAGGGCTTTCTGTGTTCATCTGTCAACGCACTGTACCCACTTTATTAGTTAGATTTTTCACTCAATGTGTTAGGATATGAAACCAAGTCCAAACTTAAAACCAAAAAAAAACCATTCTAACCTTTTGTTCCAAGTTTATGCTGGTGTTTAGTTATGATCTTCTTTAATTTTTTTCTTTTCTTTTTTTTTCTTTTTTTTTTTTTGGTGTTGCGAGGTTACTCCATGCTGGTGACAGCTTTTAGCCCATTTGTTCAGCCAAAATTAATGATGAGGCTCTGATGTTCAGCCAAAATCAATGATGATGCACAGGTTACCCAAGCTGGGGCCTCCAGATTCTGTTCCTTACAGTTGAAAAGTGCTTGACCAACAGTGTGGCAGGCTCACCACAGCCTTCTGGAGAGCAACATTAGTTGTGACGATCCTCCCTATACAAGATGCTGTTACTGCGCCATTGTGGCCTCATTAATAAGGTCTGCTGTAATTTATCTTAGCTCATACACACACTCCTTGGGCATCATTACATACAGAAGAGTTTCCCTTTGCTAACACTGCTTAGGCAACACACCTTCATAAATTCCCCTTTCATTCTGTGCTCCTACACTTCTGGTGTTGCTTGTTAGCCTCCCAGGATGAAAGATCGGCAGGCACAGAGCACAAGCAGAAGCTATATCCCTAATACCCACAGATCAGCATCTTTATGACAGTAAACTCCTGAAAGCATGAAAAAGGTTCATTGAAAAACAGCTACAAGAAACACAGGGAGAATACTGTAAAGCTTGACAAATATTTGGTATTTACTTTCAGGTCACCAAAGATCATCTGAAAACTTTTTAGGATATTTTTCAGAACTGCAGTCTCCTCTGAGGTGGGTATAATTTGTCTAAGAGATAAAGAAAAGGTGGAAGGGTGGCTCTGTGTGCTGGACGAATGCAGTCTTCCAGCAAGTTATATTATTATAGTGAAGGACGAACATGTATAGTCCACTACCTCAGGCTCCAAAGAGTCACAAGAGGACAACTGAAGAAAATAGTGCTTACCAGCAGACTTTCGAATTGACTCAAGAAAACAGAGTGAATAGCTGACAAATAGCAGTTTATACAGTAAATTTAGATATTTGCTCTCATCAGCATGTACACAAAGAGGCTATGATTTGTGAAGGTTATCAAACAAACTGTTTAATAAGATATATTTCAGTCCTTGCATTTGCTGGTAAATTTTTCACACAGTAACTGCTCCTAATATTTCTGCTCTAACACATAGGAGCACCGTATTGGCGCTCTAATTGAATGATACCCAGAGCAACTTTCCAGAGATACTCCCACACTAACTTCCAATGTAGCTTTGCATATCCTTCAAATAAGACACATTCAATCAAGTATTTATGTGTCAATATATACATGTGTATGTGTGTGTTTTGTATGGATGACGTGTTCTTGGAAGCATAGTCAAAAAAGGAGAACAAAATAAAACAACCCAAACAAAATCAATGAGGGGATCATAAATAACATTAAATAGGCCCTTGACATAAATGTCAAGAAATCAGTGGTGTTCTTCCAGATTGGGCCAGATTACCATGCATTTCTTATCGTACAACTGACTGTTTTAGTGTCCAACTGAGCTCAGCTGTGCTGTGTTGTCCTTTAGATAGACACCACCCCGAAATTTCGGCTCTTCCTGGCACTGAGAGAAGCTCACTGGTAGTAAGTATCTTCCAATCAGTACTATTTAAAGAACGCATTTGTGATTAACTATTCCAAAATATAATTTTTAAAAAGATCAAATTTTGGAAATTGAAAGCATGATTTATTGTGTTACAGCAAACCAGCCAAATAAAATCCCTGCTATTACAGAGGGGGGGAAAGAAAAAGTGTTCTTCCTATCTACAAATGAACAGAAACACTGCCACTGCTGTTCTCCCAATTACAGTCCATGCCCTGTGGCCTGCCATGGATCTGACCTCATTTGAAACTGTGTTGAGACTTCATATTCATTTCTCTTACACAAGCAAAGAAGGTTTTCCCACGTTACTGCTGGTAGAAATTTTACACTCAGGAGTCAGCACTATTCTCCATAATGTGGTGTGAAAAATAAGGAATTATGCTTAACATGAACAATAGGAGACACACAATGATGAGATAGAGTAGAGGAATTTCAGACAGGGAAGGAAAAAGTAACATAGGATGGGAGTCCTGATCTCCAAGCTATTTACACATCTATTCTGCGCACTTAACTTTTTAAGTAAAAAGACCATGTTGTAGATAGTCGTGAAAAAGCATAGTGGTTTCCACTGCCTCATAGAACAACAGAAAATAATTCTAGATAAACAAGAAGATGCAGAAAAGCTTTCCCGATGTTTTAGATATAACATCTGTTATCTTGTGCCTTTCCATAAATTTTAAAGGAACAAGTTTATTAAAACAGTCACATAATAATTTTTTTAAGGTGACAAAAAAACTCCAAACATTAGACAGTCCCATCTTTAACTGGAATGCTTTGCGGAACTATTTCTTTATGTATGGGAGGCAACAGAGAAGGCAGAACCAGGTTATTCATAGAGATTGATAGAGGAGAACAAAAGACAATGATCACAAAAAAAAACAGAGTATGTTGAAACTGTGTAAGTTTGAACTCAAGTTGCACCAGGGGAGG
>VXAK01009904.1:0-11289 GCA_013399435.1 Arenaria interpres
TGAGTAAAGGCATATCTCCGGCGTGATTCATAACAGGAAACTTTGGACACTGACTCGGGCAGCATGAATTATTTCTTGATAGTGCTATCCTTTTCCCATTGGTTACAGAAAGACCCTAAGCAGCTAATTAGAAGTAGATATTCTAAGATATCTATAAATTGCATATGTAGATTTTATATATAGGACCCATAAAATTAAAATTTGTTGTAGTTTAGTCCCTTTGCATCAGGTTGTACAGCCAATAACTTGGTGAAATGCAAAAAAAAGGTCTGGGTTATCTCTCTAGGCTCATGTTATCTGTGTTTACATGAGACTGCTGAAGCTGACACAGCATTAGGCATGGCGAGCCTTTGTCTTCTCTTAATCCTCATTTATCTTAGAATTTAGACAGTCAGATAACTTGTGATGGTGGTGCAAAGCAAAACAGGTGCTACTATAAGGTTTTATAAATACCGGAGAAACGTAGCACAAAGTCTACTTTCTATAATATTACTCTGTAAGAAAAGCTGAGTAGAAGTGTGGTCTGGTTTAGCCTTTAAATAACTCTTTCATTTGATCCCTTAGAAGCTTAAACACTATAAATATATGCTAGACAATGAAGATATGTAGATCCTTCGATGGCATGAGACCTTATAGGCAGAGATGGTCTTGCGTATATGTGACAAAAAGTGAATGAATATTTGGCATACAATTCTGCCTTTGTTTTCAAACAAGAGATTTTGTGATGTAAAAAAGATGATAATGTATTATACTGAAAGAATAAGTCAATTGCAACCCTGAGACAATTGTTTTCTAATAGCGTTAATGGAAAATCTCAGTAATATTGTCTAATACTGGAGATTATGTTGGCAGGAAAATAACCAACTCAAAAGTATTATACTCCTTGCAATCATCACATTTGAAAAATATGTAGGTTTATATATAACAGTTGCTTTTCCAATCTTCAAACAATCTGCTATCTTTATCAGCAACTGTTTTTTTTTCCCCTAGTAGTGTTTAGATGATTCCATCACATAGCATCAGCAAGATAAACATTAGAATAACACACACCTTGTTGCAGCCACTCTGCTACTTATGGGACAGATGATTTTCTTAACTCATCTGAGCTCAATGGTAACTATACAAAAGGACCGTGGATAAACTCTGTCAGGTTTACCACTCATGCACATCAAGCTGCAGAACCTTCCACTAGCTTTGCAGCAAAATACAAGCTAAGCGACAAGATGAAAGTCATTTTTGCGGAGAGTAAACTGTTTTAAAGTCTCAAGTACAACTAGAAACATAAAGCTGCTGCAGTGTTGCTGGTGACCTGAGGATAATATGGAGATATAAAAGGAACCTCAGCAGGCTTCCAAGATGGGCACCCTTTTCATCCAGCTGTGCTTTGTAGAGATACAGGCTTTCAAAAAAAAACCCAGCACCAGCATACCACCAGTTNAGGATAACATACAAAACAATTTATGCAAAGGAGACAGTTGAGGGCAGAGAAGAAAGCTCCAGGTATTTGGAGAGACCAAATGATCAGGGATGCCTCAGTGCTGAGGAATACTGCAGAGGATGCCAGATCAGAGAAACAGCACTAGAGAAATTATTTGCTGAAGCACCAGGCAAAGGACAAACGGGTGAAGGCATTAAACTACAAGGTGTTGCTGTCCTTATTAGGCGGGAAGAGAGAGTGGGAAATCAATACAATGACAGATATGGAACTTCTCAATGTAGCAGAAATAAGGAAATATTTTAAAACACCACAACTTAACTAACAGTAAACAGAGAAAAGGGACCTTACACCACTGTCCTCGTTTCATAATTTATAACTGCAGAAAATTATTAGCAGAGTGGGAATGGGTTTTGAGGAAAAAGTTAATTTCTTTGAATTGTCTTGGTTAGGTTTCTAGTATTGGGTAGGGAAAATGGTACAGAACAGTGAAAATCTGTATCTGAAAGATCAGTAGCAATAATCTTCAATAATCTTTATAGCTTCAGTGCCTCACTCTGAGCATAAGCTGGGAAGTACTTTAACATTTCCTTTAATGTCAAATAACTGAAGAAATGACACGTTGGGTGACTGGCTGGAATGACAGTCCTGGACTGTCTCCAGGAGGAGCAGAAACACTCTCTGACCTGGCAAAGCAGCCTGGTCATGGTAGTTCAGGAAGAGATCCTGGGGAAAGCCTGTGAACTGGTTCAAGATAGTAAACAGTGTTGATGTTGACAAGCAAATCAAAATAATCAGGGAAAGTGGATGCCTTAAAGGAAAGTGAAGTTTAGGCTTTACTGTCTTTTCTCAGTAATTAACCTGAAGTGCTTTACCTCACTTAGTTTATGATAAATTTATACTAATTATGGGAAACAAACCGTTACTTTTTTTTCTTCTTCTTAATTTCACTTCCCCACCTCCCCCTTAATCTTTAGTTTTATTCAGATGATTTCACAGAAGTATCTCCAAAAGAGAATCACTGAAGAATGTGTTCAGGAGTAGAGAGAGTTGCTAGCACTGATTGCTCACATTGGATTTCAACTGTGATGAGGACAGAGACACTAAAGAACCAGGAATTAATGGAAACTCTTGTGCTATGAATTAGGCCAGGTAACTGACATGGCATCTGCAGCATCGTTTTTAAAGTCACGGCAAGAGTGCCCTTGAGCAAACATGCTGGGGAATTCAGACCCAAATTATGACTGAGCTGCAAAAGTAGGATTTTGGTCATCTTTAACTTCATTAACATCATTAACTTTTCCCCCACATCACAAAAAGACTCTTCCATTACTGATGAAGGTGCTTGGTGTAAAGGAGTGTTGCATGGGGAACTTGGAGTTTGTGAGTGAATATAGATCAAACAGATTTTTTGCAGCACCAATAAAGTGAATATACTTCTTGATCCCAAAAATGTACGGTTTGTGTGTGGAGCCACATGCTACTTCATATTCCTGCCTCTGGAGATCAATTATGGCTGTAGCAATCCAGAACACATTAAAACAATGAGTGTACTCGTTAACGGCTGCATTTTTCAAATACATAGAAGATTCAGAATTTTCCAATTTGAGAGAAAAACAAGTAAACAAACCCCAGCTTGTGACAGAGAAGAATTTACCACTAAGGTTCATTCAAAAGTGCTGTAAACTGCCCATAAATAGCAAGTAGCATTTATGCATGATGCAAACATCACCTCTAAGCAACCATTATCACAACAGGTGCTCTGAGATGTATGTCAGCACACAAGCTTTTAAGCAGAGGAACAGTTGATAACAATGGCATTTGGGCAAGGATCCTCCAAAATAACTGTAAGTCAGAACAGACCCGTTCAAGTCATCCACATACGACACACTACAAGAATCATTTTTAAAGGCATTCAGTAGGCTTTTACCCAATTTTATACGTTTTCTAGTGAAAATTATAAAAGATACACTGAATAAGGCATGTGGAGAAAATTCAAAAGGCATGGAAATTGAACACAGTGAAATACTATATTAGGAGGCCAGCTTCTTTAGAAAAATCCAGAAATCTATGTTTTTAAGCCTGTTTTAGAGTACCATGGAATCACTATTGGGATCATTCCTTGTAATAGGCAATTGCTGAGGGAAAAAGGCATACAGATAAGTTAGTTTTCACATGCTTATTCTGCCAAATGTGTTTTGACTAAGTTCTATGGAAGCAGCATGATGATTAAATTGCAGTCAGCATGTTAAAAAATTGCAATACAATACTCTACATTTTAAAGGAAAAACACAACTATCAACAACAAACACTCAAATTTAAATGACAGGCATGTCTGTCTTACAGAATCGTTACCTAGACTTGAAGTATGTGAGTCCATCTCTACTCACGGACTGAACTCAGAATAATCAACCTATAGCAGAAGTTAACAAGCAACTTAGCACTGAAAAAACAAGTGGGTTTGATGACGCCTGGTTTTTGATTTTATTTGTTTCTTTTTCAAACAAGAGATATTATTATACTCTTTTGGAGAAATATTTTAAGTATAATAACTTCCAGGAAAGGATAAATTGCTTACATTCCTGTGAAGATCCCCACATTCCTACATTCAGTAGAACTCACACCATATCCATATGATAAATGAACTAAAAGACAAAAATTTCTTCACAGCTTTCTTTTCATCAGATTAAAAGAAGTATCTCTGATACTTAAGGACTTACAGAGACTGCGCAAGTGGTCAGATTAAATTAGCAGGTTCAGGTAGATTCAAACAGAAAGACTTAGAATAGAATGGAAAGTTTTAGAATATGAGAATTAACTCTGCAGCCTCTTGGCTTCTGTAGTTAACTAAAAATCCACTGTGACCCATAGGAAGAATAGCACACCACAGGATATCTCTGCAAAGTATCTGCACACCCTTAGTTTCGTGATATCACTGATGGGGCTAAAACTGGCTGTGCTACACCTGCCTTTCTTTTACATGAAGAAAAATTTTCATCTGCTTCTCCACCATAAAACACAGCAATAAAATTTTCCTCCTCTCCAGAAGTTACTAACTGCTATTTCAAAAAGCTGCTGCAAAACATTTTCAGCAAATCCCAGGATCTTCAGTTATTCAAAAGCTAAATAGACAGGGCAACTGCGCCTTCCTTTTAGAACATGTGTAAACTTGGGGGAAAAGATGTAATCATATTGTTAAATTGCTTAGCAACTGTAGGTAAAAAAGCTAATATGTCATAATTTATATGTGAAATGATTGCAGCTGGTTAGTAGCCACATCTAGTGCTATTGAGGCTTCCCACTGAGAACTGCACTGCAACTGGCAGCTGACTCAAAACACTCCTGTTTTCAACAGTTCAGAAAATGTAAATGTGTCAGCGACTGGTCAAATAGTCTTCCATACCAGTGATTTATTGCAATCTTTCACGTTAGCGCACTACTGATTTGTATAAATCACTCCTAGGCTGAAAACAACCCCTGTGCACAGCTTTGTAATGAATTCATGCACTGAATCAGTATTGGTAGCTTCAGAGCAATGTTGGAAGGTAATTTTGAACAGTCTCAATTAGACAAATTTCTGTGGGCCACACCTGCTAATGTGGATGAAGCTGAAGTAGATATGCTTTTCCAGGGAGCTTTAGAAAGATAGAAGGGGAAAAAAATATCGTCTCTCTTAACAAAAGAAGAGAAACCAGCGAAACAGACCTGCAATTACCATTTGTGTTCATTAAAAAAGGAAAATTCATGGCTGCTGCACAACTTGTAAGATTTGGCTAGTGGAGGTGAAGGTTTCCCTGAGCAGGGTCTGCAACTGAGGTACCAAAGACATGAAGATCTGTATGGGCTTTCATAGTTTCATCATCAACAGGTGACAGAGCTAGGGTGGCTACATTCAGAAACTGAAGAATATGAATATAATCCTAAACCAGTCAACCATCCCCATACCTGAAACACAAAGAAGATAAACTTTTGAGAAAACATATGTGAAACTTCACCTGCAACCACTGTGACTGGTCGTTGTGGCCCGAGGTCCAGGCATTAACTTTGCCTTGCTTGTCCAGCCGGGCTTTCCTGGGCTCCCAAGCGAACATGTCCATGTTGAGTGTACGGAAAACACTGGAGGCAGTAATTTGATAGTCCTGTATATGTCCTGATTTCATCCCCAGGGGTTCAGAGCAACCTGAAACAGCAAAAGAAGATCTATGGCACCACCTACTTATCTCTGTCAGTGGTTTACCTTTTCCGTTATGGAAAAGAAACCTAGCAATTCCCAAAGAAATGGCTTTAATCACTGCTATTGTTAAAGAAACTTGCAACCAAACAAATGAAAAATAGTCAATTCAAGGCACTTTATCTCAACACTATCTCTGAAGAATCAGAAACAAGATAGAGAATTAAACATATATTATCCTGGCATAAATATGTGAAGGCAAACAAACAGAAAGGTTGACTTTCATCTCTTTTTATCTTGGTTTTATTGTCCTGTCCATCAGATTGTTATTGTTTCCCCTATTAAGTTCAATTTGATCATGTTTTTATGCCATGTCACATCAACCATGGGTTTGCCTACTGAGGAAACATTTATTTTCTTTAAAGCCACTGCTGAAGTAAAATGTTAACAAGAAATGAGGTTCTTCACATTTTTTAATTGCTTGACATCTAGCCAAAAACTTAGAAAGTCCCAATGCCAATTGACAGAATGAAAGACTACAGAAAAACAACTGTGAAGGAAGGAGAATAGTTGGTGATCATCGCTTAGGAGAAATCGAGAGTTAATGCCTTATTTGTTTAAACCAGGTGGATGTCCCATATCATTGAATTATTTTGATTGTAGCAAAAGATATATCTTGGGCTTGTTCCTTCTCTGCTGAGTGTCCATGAAAAAAGAATAAAAATAAAAAATAATAAGTGACTCTACATTCCTCTGCCTTGCTATTGTACACTGGGAACATAGAAGGTACATTTCGACCCAGAAGAGGGAAGAAACCTTATTGGTCTCTACAACTAGCTGAAAGGGAATGTAGAGTGGTGGGTATTGTTTAAGGAAAAGGTGTCAGATGGAGATGGCAACATAAAAAGATGCAGTTTTCTCATTTTCTTCCTCCCCGAGTTGTCAAAAACACGCACACGTGCAGTTGTCCCAAAGTTTTCACTTCATAAATTCGGTAATCCTACTTAGTTCAGTAGCTGACTTGACATAGTTAAATTCCAAAAGATATTTTGGCATACTCAATCTCATTGAGTGGGAGTGTGCCCAGGAGCTAAAAAACGTGTTTTTTCGAGGAGTGCATCATCACTGCAGATGCACAGAACCTTGGCTTTATGTACCACTAGGAAGACAGAGGTTTTCCACCCAAGACTCACATCCCACGTCACTGGGCTGGTTGCTCTCAGGGAATGATTTGCTGAGTCACCAGCTGTGTTTCGTAAAGCACACAGGTAGGCTGTGAGGGCTCTCCTGCTGGGACCATGACTCTACTCAGCTGGTGTCTCTTGATAGAGCCAGAGCACTCTGTGACCACTTAAAACACCTTAAAAGTCTTTATTTTGTTTTTCACTTTCTTTGAGGTAGATATCAAAGCTGGTTGTTTTTATCTTAGAAGTCCATTTCCTCCACAGTATGTTTACCCAGATTTAAAGACCTGATTCTCTTCTCAGTTTCTTTGATATTATTCGCAAAGACCTTTCAGTTGGATTCTACTTTCTGTTTCTCCTGTAGCTTTAACACACAGAATTAACTGGAATTATTAGGGATTCAAATCAAGAAGGTAAGAACAGGCCCTTCGTAGGGGGTCTAGCAGCAGGAGCAAATGTGTACTACCGGATACAGATAATAATAATATGCTCTTCAGTGTAGTAACAACTGTATTTAAAATTTGAAATACTGACAGGTTTCATATTCAATTAAAAAATAAATAGAAAATGGAGTTAATTTTTGAAAAAAAATAACCAACCTTTCAGAACTGATTCTCAGTGCGCAAATGGAAATCGCACAGCCTTGTCTGTAGACTGAGCTACCTAGTTCAAAACAACAACAAAACAATCTTCCTGGGAGTAGGAGGGAGCAATTGATAGCACAAATGAGAGAGATTCATCTGTTGCTTTAGAGAAGGACTTAGCTTATTATTAAATTCTGAAGTATCACTCCAGGATCACAAGGGCTGTCAGCAGGAATGTTTCATCTGAGGAATCTGAAGGAGGTTCCTGACACAAAAATATAGGTTGTCAAAACTGTTTTTCAGTGTTGGTCCAATCCATCAAAAATAGTTATATCTTTTCTGAGTATTATTATTGATTTATGAAATAACAGATGTGTCTGCTTGTGCGTCTGTGTGTGCGTGTGTGCATGCACTGATAGGATTTTACACTCGCCTTCCTTCTCCACTGCCCCGAAGGGAGGAGGAAGACAGTCGTTAAAGGCAACAGGAGAAAGTGAGAAGAACAATGAGAACCAGAAGAGATGGACATGATGCACGGGGGTGGCAGAACAACATTTTAGTGCTCTGTGACAGAGCGCAACGGCAGACCCAGTGGCTTCCTAGCTCCTACAACACCCTGCTGCAATGACAGAGGATAATGACGGTTTATTTTGATAGGCAAGCTACAACCTAGACCACAAAGGACGGAATTATCAAACTAGTACCTAACTTTGTATCTGTACATAGTCATCCCCTCATAGAAGTGCATTTGTAACAATGCTCATGACTCCCTGGGACATCTCCTCTTCACTGCACTGTCTCTTCTTATGAGTGAAGACACTCTCTCTGTGAGTGTCTCTCCCTTTGACTCTCTCTGTGAAAGGGTTCAATCTCCCTTTCCGTTTTTACACCCTGTTAAAGTTAGTGAGTGCTCATGTAGATATACTTACAGCTATGCTCAGTGGAGCATCTTAGGTCAAAATGTTGGAGACGCTTTGGATTTCACCACCTGTGATAAACGATATCTGATAACTGTGTACGTTTAAACCTATCTAAGTATAAGTTTGCAGCTACTTCTTATTTAGTCTAGCTCAGTGAAATTATGAGGAACCCACAGTTTGGGAAAGTGTAGATTAGCATCTGAAAACTGAAATAAGAGGTTATACTGTTGTCTCTTCTGAGGGCACAATATTTTACTCTTCAGTCTGTGTCCTGTACCATGCCCCTCATCTACCTCTTCTTTCAAGAAAACCCAAACCCCCAAAGGAAATACTAAATATGTGATGCTGTGGAGACAAAACTACGAATGGATCTGCATACAAAGGTCTACTTGTGTCTTGTCTTGGGCCAGGATTCATGCAGTATTGGCAAAACCAGCATAGATCTATTATTTGAGGGCAAAGGTGTTTATTTTTTTTTTTTTATTAATAGTGTGATACTTTTCTGTTCTGAAAATTAAAGAGATTTAAAATATTTTTTTCCTATTAATTAACATAGGATTCCTTTCCAGATTAGGTGAATTTACTGAATTGGTACAGGGCCACCAACACACACTAGCATCAAGAAAGTATGACTTGGACCACATGTAAGAAGGCAGAGCCTGCCATATGCAGATGTTTGGGCATGTGAGAGAACTGCATGAGTAAGTGACTGTGTTTTGCGAACAGTTATCTGTTTTTAAAAACAACAGCTTGATGCTACTATTAATAACAGCTTAATGAATAAAGGCATTCTAATCAACAATATCTGTGATCTGATTCTCTCCCCAAATCAATACTCTCAGAAGGGAAAGGAATTTACAACACAGAGATGTGCAAAACACAAGTCTGGCAGGAACACAAGGCTGTGAAAATTAATGCCTGATTTATTGATGGCCAACTCCACAAACATTGATCATGGTTTTCAATAAGGCCTGACCATGGGGCTTGGTAAGTAAAGCTATTTATTGCACATTTTGCTGAAGTTCGTTCTAGGAAAGGATTCCTTTTTATGATGATCTGTTGCTACAACAGTCTCCCTTCCTTCAGTAGTGACTGTCTTCTCTAGCACCAGGATTTGTTAGACAAGCCAGACCACTCAAAGTACTTTTCTGCCTAAGACAGACCACCTGGAATTAGAACGAATTAGTCTATCGTTTTGTATAATTACACTCTACTTTCAGTAAGACTGAAATTGTTCTGCTGAGCCTTGGCTGCCTGTAGTTCTTAGAAATTATGACCTTGAAACTGTTAGGAGACCACTGAAATGAATTCACTTCAGTAGCTTTCACAGTTCTTTGAGCAAAACAATTCCTGGTCATTCTGGCAAGGACTTACTCTAAATTGTGGTTCCAGAAATGGAAGACATAAAAAAAAATAAATCTAATAGACTAAAGCAGCTAGACAGAATTTTCTATTTACTCTCAACCCTATCTATATTGAAAAAGGGCTACAGCAAGATTAATGCATTAACTTTTCATTTCTGAACCTGGTTTTGATGCCACTAGAGGACTGAGAATTATTTAACTCCAGCTGTTTTGATGTATCATTCGTGAACTGGATGACTATTGTTTGTACAGTAAGCAGGCAGCCACATAAAATCATTCTTAAATGAATTCAGTGGAGCGCTCCCACCAGTAAAGGTTGATCTCTTGAAAAAGATAAAAAATTTACATGCTTTACTGAATTTGTAAGGGAACATGGTTCTTGCAGAGAGTGGCTAGGGGTAAGGCTTTACATTTATGAGCTATAACTTCTGCTACTACGTACCTTAAAAGAGTTTATACTGGTTCCACTTGTTCATTTACTTTTTGCTGCAAGACTCAATCCCTGCTTCTGCTGGAAATCCACAAGACAAATCTAAACTGAAATCTTGACTAAAGCAGCTCAGCAAAATATAACTTACTGCACTTTGAGTGGTCCTCAATGGCATCTGAAGCACCCTAGCCCCTCTGAGGATGTCACACAGCACATCGGCCAGGAGAAAGCCCAGCAGCTAGGACAAATTACTCAGATTGGATTCGATGCTGACTTCTGGCGTGACTCTGCTGTGCAGCATGGCACAAACAACTTCAGCTCTCCGAAACGGTTTCCAGCGCTTTGTTTAGGCTGTGCTGAGTGTAACGAGGCTCTCTGTCTCGCAGTCTGCTTAGTATGTAGCATAACGGGTCCTGATAGCTCTTGATACTTATTAAAACTGCTATAAATGACCTTTTCTAGGTTGCATGTAATCGGAGGCCAATGTGCACAGAAACATTTACAAAGTGTTATTATGCTGCTACCATATTATGCTGCTACTATTACTGCCCTACTGCAAGCAACTATTGTCACTTACATCATTTAGGTAAGTGTGGCTGCCTATATCATTTACATAAAAAGGGATAAGTAACTGTCTGGATAAACTCATCCCTGGCAACTGCATCTCACCCAGAGTAAATTGCACACGGTCTAGACCCTGGGCATAACACCATGCTCTTTGATGGTTGACTTCTGAGATGCAGTGGTTGCAGAAAACCCACCTGACAGTTCACAGCCAAGAAGCTCCATTCTCAACGTGCAGTGTCTTCTGCACACCTGAGGATACAGACGTATGTACTGCGACTTAATTGGAGGGGTGAAGGAGTTAGCATACGGGGTGTTGTTGTCCACGTTTCCACGAAACACCTGTGGTAAAGGACATACTCATGAGAACATGCCAGGAGGATTACTGGAGGTTCAGTTCATTTACACATCTCAAAAATATCTGCATTGTTCTTCTGAACATCCCTGCACATTTCTCTGCAAACCTTTCCCAAATAGAGGCTGTTTTATAATTTCTAGTGCCCAACATACACATTTTTAAACGAAACGGACTGCCATTGGCTTGCATTAGCATGTATTTGCCACCTGTGATGAATCAGGACCTCTCTTGTCATTCCTAGAAACGGAAGCTACTAATGCAACTAAATTATGTCTTCTT
>VXAK01009910.1:0-49961 GCA_013399435.1 Arenaria interpres
TGATTCTATGATTCTAAGTTAGGAGATACAGAGTAAGAGAAAACAGCAACAACCTGTGGAGTTTTTTTCCCATTTTCCTCTCTGGCATATTCAATAAAAGAAAATCCTTCCATATACATGCAGAAGTAAACCGGCCTTGTAAAAACAGGACGCAGCTAATTATTGCTGTAAGGCTCTCCCACTACTCTTTCTCTCATTTGTGATTCTCACTAATTAAGGTGCAAGGTCATGCTCTTTATATAAAAAGACCTGGGAAATCTCCAGACCACGGACTACCAATTTTTTCCTACCTGTAAAAGCCAGCATGGACATGCTGATCTTATAATTTCCTGAGATTAAAAGAAAAAGTAGGGCATGTCCTAAGAGGAGCCCATGCCCTCAGTGTACATCTCACTGTACACTGACGCTTTTACAATTTGCTAGGAGGAAACAAAGCTTGTTACACAGCATGTCCAGAGCCCCAGTAGCCTTTCCAACCTCTCTAGGGTTGGGAGTGGGGGATTTTTACACTCTTTCTAGCTGCTTAATTAGAGGTGGGAAGCAACGCATGGGAGAAGAGAGAGCGTTAACACAGTTGGAATCCAACTTGTCTGGAAAACTGCTCATTTTAACTTGATGTGTGGGTTTATAATTTTGATTTTGTTCTGTAGGGGAGTGGAAATTGAGGTCTAAATGTTAGAAAATAAATCATCATCTATATTTGATGCTCTGCAGTTTCTTTATTAATGCTGCATCACACACCAGTACAGAGTAAATCAGCCCTTATCACACATTTTTTTTGTCCTTCAAAGGCTGAGCAAATAGAGGAGTTTTCCAAGTAGGTTTTCTGCAACTTGGAGGCTATGCTCTTAGTCTGAAAATGACTGATGGCACAGAATTTATATGACCAGCATCACAAAAGCTAGTATGTGCAGCATAAAGGTGTGACAAAAGGTCAGCTATGGTAGAATTTCTTCAATACTGAGATTTATTGCCTTTGTTTTTTCACTGATCTCCTTTTTGAGGATGCTGAGCACAAATCAAGAGCAGAGACTCACATACCCAGTGCCGTCAGTATCACTGAGTTCATATGTAGCTCAGCCAGATGGAAGGTTTTGCCACAAAATCCTTCTACCTGCCACTGGTAGCAATTTATATTTTTATAGCAACACATGGTCTTTTTGGCAGCCTTGAGCAGAAGCAAAACCCCAACAATTAACACGTGTGCTCCCAGGGTGCATTTTAACTAGAAAATGATTGGATGCTTTAAGTAATCCAGGCAGCCTACAAACTTGAAACTCTTTCTGGTGGTCTCAGTGATGAATTACTAATTGATGCCAGAACAATTAAGCAAGGCAGAGTGAAACACCTCCTCTCTTTCCTTGATCAACACCTTCCAATCTTATTTTCTGAGGAAAAGTGCACGGATTAGGTACCAAGTGCCAGAATCTAACTTCTCATCTAGCTATGTACGGAGAACTAGTGTTTGTCATCACAAGGCTCAAATGACATCTCATCCAGCCAGCCACCATTCTAAGAACTTTCAGGTAAGAAAAGAAGGCTTCAGATCTTTCTTCTATTTTAAAAGAGTGTCATGCTGTAGTTCAGAAAGGCATGGGAATAATGGCTCAGAGCTTATCCATTGCGATATAAATCTGGTTGTGATCTGCAACAACTCTGCAGCTCCCAGTGTGAGCAGAGATAGTTATGCCAAAACACATAATGTTTTTGCTGTGGAACAATTACCTATTAAGGCTTTGTATTTGCCTGATTTACTTCTACTAATTATTCCATGTGAATTTCAGTTCCAGCCATTGTTGCTAAGGCAGGATTGAGTTGTTCAATCTGGGGAACTCTTTCACTGGGCAAAAGACTAGCGCCCAGTATTCAAGCAATAGCTTGAGGTTCAAACACACAATCATGATACTGTAGTGTAAGAATGTACCATAGAGCAACTATATCCTGTCTCTGGACCTACTGCTGCCCATGGATATGTGAGGTAATGAGGCGAGGCTGTATTTTTTTTACTGCAGCTAATGTCAGTAACTCCACACCTACTGCATATGGACAGTTATTACAAGCCAACAGGTTTCCAGTAACTTGTAAAGTTATGGTAAATTACTCATTTACCTCATCTCTGGAGCTTCTAAATGTTTCCACAATTCAACTAATGAATAACACGTTTGATTTCACTCTTAAGTCATTGTATTTCATTACTCAAGTTTTGACGGAAGGAAGTATCAGTATGTGCAAGAATCAACGAAACTTCAAAATCATATCCTTGATGTCAGACTTTAAGATCACACACATTCACTTGGCTATCCACTTGCATATGATCACGTACATCTTTGCAAAATACTACTCTTTTGATACGGTTACACAATCTGTGTACAATATGCTACAGAATCAGGCCTGAGACAACAAGATAATGACTGAGGCAGGTGAAACATTGGATTCTATAAAGCTGAAGGGAAGGGGTAGAAAGCAAGTCAACTTTCAATTGGGCTGCTGACTTCAACACTTTTCAAGTGTAATTCAAATGCTTTAGAATAATCCAAGAAATTATTCCAAAAATACCAGGATGCTTTTAAGGGATAAATTTGCTTCTCTTTAGCTAGACTAAATCCAGAGTAGCCCCATAATAAAGTAGCCTACTATCCTGTATGAGTGAAAGGACACTGTAGAGAGGTTGGTGCTGGTCTCTTCTCACAGGTAATTAGTGATAGAACAAGAGGGACTGGATTCAAGCTGCAACAGGGTAGGTTTAGACTGGACATCAGGAAACAATTCTTCACAATAAGAGTGGTCAGACACTGGAATAGGCTGCCCAGGGAGGTGGTTGAGTCACTGTCCCTGAATGAGTTTAAGACGTTTAGATGTGGTGTTGGGGGATATGGTGTAGGGGAGAACTTTGTAGAGTAGGGTTGATGGTTGGACCAGATGATCCCAAGGGTCTTCTCCAACCTGAATGATTCTATGATCGATTCTACGTTTCTCTGAAATGATGGCAGCATAATAGAATGATATGATTCTAAAGATTTTTCAGTTCCATCAGAAATGTATCAAGTGATTTCTTCAGCTTATTGAATTTAATTTTATTTTGCTCTCGGTCTACCTGTTTTGCTGGCTTTGAGGTGAATATTATCTCTGCCTTAATACAAGGAATTCTGAATTTGGAGAAAAACAACTACACAGAGGACTGTAAACACTCATGGACTCATTCAAGGAGTCAATGAAATCCTGCAGAGCTTTAAGAGGATGACTGCATCAGGCTTTACCACAAATCCACCTGTCTGCTGAAAATACTCTTTGCTAAATTAAGTACATTTCAGGAGCTGTCACAGATGCCCCATTGGCATGGTGCTGCACAAGCACAAAAATAAGAACTGAAATCCTGCCTCCATTGCAACTGACAACAAAATCATAATTTTCATCTATGGTCCGTAACTCAAAACGCCCAAAGACTAAGAGACCTCTTTTCCGTGTACCTCAGTGTTTACTGCATACCACTGTGGTAATTTCTTCTGTGCTCTCATCAAGCATTTCAAATTGCTGCATTTTTGTAATGTCCGGTAGGTTGAATTAATTGAGTCCCTCCTTAATTTATACTAATTTATTCTATGACCTCTAAGAATTTGGTCATCCTGGCAACACATGAACCTCTGATAGCTAGGATTCTGATCACTCTGGGAAAAAAACCAACCCAACCCCCCTGCTAATTCTTGCTTTGAGTTTGTCAAATTACTTAATTTGTACATTTAGACATTTAGACAGAATGAATTAAAGGAGAAAACAAAACAGGAAGGATATAAAAGAATGTCTGAGTTTTAAAATGTGGTTTTCCATTTTAACTTTTCTTTTTAAATGACAAAGATTGTCCATTCTTCTTTGTCATGTTCACAGCAGTTTTAAGCGACATATCACAGTAGGGAAAAGCTACTGAAAAAATACAAGTTCCAACCTCCACCAATAATTAAATGCCAGCAAGTTTTAGCTTTATCTTTTTGAAGAAAATGACAATACCGATTTATTTTCCAAATTCACTCAGAAGTGCATTTTTAGGCTTATTTAATGGAACCATAGAATCATGAAGACCATAGTTAAAAAAAAATATACATTTACAGTTTAAAAAATATAGAAAGAATAAACTTGCTTTCAGTACCATATAGTAATCCTTGTGAAAACTGTACCTGCAATGTGGAAGGGAAGACACCAAGAATGATGTAGATAGTAGAAGTAATGTTTTGGTCCTTCTCAGAAAGAACATAATGACGTATCTTTGAATGGAATAAGTACAAAAATTAAAGGAATATGAAATAAATTATGTGTTGTAGTGAACCCAATAAATGCAGGCAAAATGAAGGCAAGTTTTCTATAAATCCAGAAGGATTCAGAACTGGACTTGTCAAAAATGTATTTTATCTTCCACAAAAATTGAAGAAAATTAAAAAGTTGCATTACGCTTCCTGGGCCTTTAAAAATTTACTTTCAAAAGAAAAAGACTACTAACATTCTTTCCCAACCCACTCTATCTTCTCCTCATTCTTCCAAAGCACTAGAAACTCTCACCTCTTTTTTCCTTCCTTTCTCCATGAGTCAACCCCGCTGGCACTACAAAACTCAAATTTTCCTAAAATAATGAGAAGGTCTGAGTGATTTCTGTCCAGTCCAACTGACAGGTAAGTGCCAATATGTGCCGTGGGTTTTGGAATAAGTACTTCCTCTGACATCCTTGGTAATGAACAAAAGAACAATCAAAGATTCCTAAAGAGCAACAAAGGAAGAATATAACCCGGTGTAGTACGTGAAAGAGAACTTAAGTTCTGTAGATTACAGTCCGAAAAAACAGAGGCTATGCTACGAGAACAAAAGAAACAGATAATAGAAAGAGACTGGTGTCTTTACGTATTTGTTTTGCGTGTAGATATGCTTTTGAGAAGTGAGGTTGCAGAGAATTTCCCTATTCTCATCGTTGGTGACATCATTAATTCTTGTCATTTTTTTTCAAACTGGGTTAAAAGCCCATTAATAAAGACACTGACAGAAGGAGAATAAGGAAATACCTTGTAAGTTACTTCCAACTTCCTTAAAAACATTTGCCTCTAGAAAGGAAATGAACTTGCTTTCTCCCACTCTCCCCCTTGAGGCCCTTCTGAACATTCCAGGCACTGACAGAAAAAAGCAAGCTCATGTTGCAACAGCTTGAGAGATTTATGTGCAGATGAGGCGACTCAGACAGAGTCTCTGTCCAACAGAGAATACATGAGCACTCTGCTTGTTTGCAGGATAGTGTTTCATCTTTGGTCTTAAAAAACAAACAGACCCAAAAAAGAAACACTATGTTCAGTACAGCTCAGCAGGACTCCAGTCAGCATCAGTCCTTCTGTGAACACCAACACATTTCACATTATTACTGCTTTTTTGGCCCACCCATAAGATAAAATAATTGACTACAAAGGAAACCAACTTTTCCCAGTTTATATTGCAGTCAATGTTCAACTATTCAGGATACCTTAATAATGGTAAAACACCGGTGTGCTGGGAACATGAGACAGAGGTGTCCAAGAGCCTGCTGTTCAGCAGAGCTCATTTAGTCTGACTGAGAGCTGGTACCACAGGATCCACGGCTGGATCTGCACTATTGCTCCCTGCTACTGGTAGGGTTTACTGGTTCAAAATCTAAATGCTGTGAATACTTCTAGCGCTAGGAAAAATGGGACAGTATTTGCGTGGTATTGTAACTAAGCTAACAACAAGGAGCTGGACTTGAGCTGGCTCTGAATGGAATGGTACTGACCTTCTGATCTTCTGGTGACATGGCTAATTTTTAGCCTGGACCGCGTAAGCAAGAAGAGTTGAGAGTCAATGGAATCTCCCTTCCTAAGACGCACCTCTCTACTTGCTGCTTTCAGCTGGTATAGCCTATGCTGGTTAACCGTGCCCTCAGTTCTTCTGCTTTACTGTCGTGGACATTTTGATTTTCATTTACCTTGTTGTTGCGCTCAACCCCAGTGTAATCTGCTTCAGGTGGAATCCTTATATGTAGCTCAGCTTCATAGGCTCCTTCCCCATCATTCCTTGGATTTATTATGAGCATGACACAGTTTTCTTCTCCAATTATGAGCTGATCTTTATCTCTAAATAGAAGATACTACTGGTCAAGAGGTAAAACATGCACAATTATGATTTACATATGAATAAAGCAGAAGGACATTTTGCCCTCATAGCATCTCTTCTGGAAAATATTCTGTGAACACAGAATAAAACACTTTCCATTAAAAAAAGCTTTTTCCACCATGGAAAAGTTTGCCAGCACCTGGTAGGAAAGAGGTAAAGAGAAAACACTGCCATGGACAATCAAAGTGGACTATCACACAACTTGGAAGTTCCATAAAATTTCACAGCCTGACTACTTTCTGAAAGAAGTACCCATTGGAGAAATTACTTGCCACAGGGCTCCCATCAGCATTGTTTGTGGAGGGCATAAAGGTGGCGGGATTCCAGTTTTCCCCTCGTGCCCGTTGTAAAATGAACAGGAACTGATCTCCTGAAGCCCGCAATGGTACTGTGCCCCTTCCTGTCACATACTGATTTTGATGGCACATAGCCAAGTAAGTGTCAGAGGATCCCCACTTGTCCTGCTTGGCATGTTTCTCCCTCCATAGGAGGAACTATTGCCACGTTTTGAAGTTCTTTTACGCTGAGATTCCTTTACTTCACTGTATGCTGAGTGCAGGAGGATTGTGTCCCAAGCTCAAAGTCACTGGCACAGCGAAATAAACAAATTTTAAAATCTCCTTTGAACAGCAGTTTGCGTTATCTCCTGTCATTCAGAGAACTAGAATCACTCCTAACAAACACTTGCAAACAGTATTTTCTATGATAAGCATTAAACATTGGAATATATCTGACGATACATTTTTTAAGTGTCTATTTCTCCATTTCTTGGGTTTCTAGATGAAATGGATGATAAAATCTGCAAATCAAGTAAGAATGAGTAGCTACAGCAAACAACAGCACTGTTTTCTACGTATTTCGTTCTGTTAAAGCAGTTAGAAGTGTCTGGATTTTGTTATACACAGCATCATTTATTTTATTTAACTTACAGCATAGCAGAAAGCTGCAAGTCAGGAATGCACAAGTTGTCCTCCCCGCAGTCAACCAGAATGTAAGCCTGTATTGTTGTAAAATAAAAAAAAACATTATAATACAGTTAGTCCATGCCTCAAAGTCCAAATCACTTCATCACTCCACTAACCTAAATGTCTTAAATATCACTAGCACTGCCCTGGTGAATTAATCTCTTTCTCCTTTCCACATGAGCACTGCTGGAGACTATTTACTGTCAACTACGTCTCTAGCAGAACAATATAATCTTTCAGACCCTTTTCCACACTAACTTGGCTTACAAATTCTAGAACACAATCAAAACTATGAACACAACAAAGTTTTGGAAATGGTTTAAAGGCCTGCCTGGTTCTATATTTATATTCTATTTACATTTTGAATTAATTAAATTCTTGTTGTGTAATTTCTAGGCATGATATTCTGTTTTAAGGAAGATGACACACATAGGATTTGTAAATGCTTTCACATTTATATACAGAAAATGTGGCATGCAAAATTCATACCTGTTCTGTTACTGAGCTTTTCTGGTAATAGTTCAGTATTGGCTTCACAGTCAAGCTATCTTCAAAATTGGATTCATCCAAACTATAATTCAAGTTTATATTGATGGGAGATAATTTATCTCTAAATTCTGTTTCATCCTGTGAGGGAAAATCACATAATAAAAATCAATGCTTTAATATCATTGTTTCAGATCAGTCTGGTATGGCAACAGACTCAGACTTTAGTCTTTACTGAAGGTAAAGATAGGTTCTTTGACAGCTGCTGGCCAAATTCTGGCTGTATATCATGTCGTTAGGAAAGCAAAGTGACTCACCAGTAACTGGAATGCCCAGAACACATTGCCTCCACAGCCCCACATCTGGAAGAAGCTGGCTGAGCTGAGTAGACTCAGAATTTTTTCAAAGCATTAGCCTAAAATGAAGCTGTTTAAAAGAGACACACAGAACCAACTCCTATGAGCTACTGCCCTCCTTCCTTCTGGAATGGAGGGAGGGCATGTGTGGATTTGTGGAGGTAATATTGTTGGTTTGTTCCATAACTCCATCACCTTTATCATTTAGATACTTCCTTACATACTGCTTGAGACTCCTCCGTTACACCTCCCACTGCATTTCTAGGGCCAGCCTTGGAATCTGCTTCAATTGCATGAGGTAATTCCAGCTGCGAATGAGTGCAGTGACCCTCTCTCCTTCATAACTTCATTTCCACAGTTTTATTTTTTCTAAAAACATTTCAAAATATTCAAAAATATTTAAAAAAATATATGGATTATATGAATTTTAGGCCAACAGTGCTGGTGACACTCCCTTAAAATACATTTTGAAACCGAACTGGCATCGTATTTAACATGTTTAGTTGATTATCCCACTGTGAATACTACAAGGAGAGCAATCTTGCATTTTTGTATGAGGAAATGCAGTATTTAATCAGAATTTTCAGGACAGCATGAAATGAGTGTATTTGTGCACAGAGGAACTGTACACTCTTCTTCAGAGGAACTCTTTATTTTATACTTACATTGATGAAAGATTAGCCATAGGATTTAGAAAAAGATTTACATAGGAAATTTTGCCCAGGTGGAAGAATGTTCTGGACACCCAGGTGAGACCTTTCTTATCTCAGCTTTCTGTAATTTTGGGATCTAAGAACAATAAAAATTGTTCTTCCTCTTCCAGTGACTCCTTTTTTATTATTTCTTTAAATCCTTGGTACTATTCAAATGATGATGAAAGTCAAAAATATTTTAAACAACTTACTCTGAGATAAACAAGAAAGTTCTGGCAATGGGGCTGTTTCTGTCTTTCTATCCCAATGGAGAAGTAATGATGTGACTGATGGTAATCAAAGAAGAGAGTCCTCTTAACAGCTCCTTTCTGTTTCAATGAATCTAACTGCAATTCACCTTTCAGCACTAAAGGATATAAGTAAATAAAATATTTATTTATTTAACGTGGAAAGAAAATACATTATATATCGTTAATTCATTATATAATTACTCTAACAAAGTCTTCGAAGTAAAACTAATCTATGCTTAAAGTGCCTGCCTGTTTAGCAGCACACTAGTTCTTGATACAAAGTATAAAATACATGTATAATTTATTTTTATATAGTAAATAATATATAAATAATATAAATTTTTATATATATAGCTTTCTAATTTCATTTACAGATCATATATGTACATGACTTCTTCTCTTTCACATTTTTATTTTTTTCCAAAACAGATCATTCTCCAACACAGTACGTTCTTGGTTTTATTTGGAAAATAAATCAAAAATAAATTAATCAAATGAATAAATGAATCAAAAATCCTCCAAGCGAATAATACAAGCTTTGTGTCATATCTTTTTAATTGTATTTGCTTGCCTTAGGAGGATCTCACTCCTACTATCCTTCATGCTGTAAGACAAAAATACATCTGAAATTGAGTGGGCCGGAAGAAATTATAGAAATATAAAACATTTCTTACCTATCTCATCTGAAATACTTTGACCTTCAAAGTCTGCGCAGACTCTTACAGTGAAGCTACATATAAAAAAGAAGATATAATTACTAGCAGAAAGAGAGCTGACCTGGGACTCAGCAGTTCCCAAGTTATACCTTTCAAGTTTTTCTTTCCTTTTCTTAAAAAGATGTTCACTGAGATCTGTATTTAGCTACCCAAGATATTCCCTGAGTCGTCAAGTCTCTTAGGCTCCACTAATAATCAAAGAAGCCAGGGTCTGAATATCTTCCTGGGAAAGATACCGAGAAGAGTCTCTGTTCCCACTAATTCTTGAGACAGCCTACAGAGATCACCCTTCTGATACTACTGGCAAAGATGGGTTCCTTACGTTGAGCTTCAGCCACCTCCTTTGTATGAGGCTGCCTGCAGAAGTCCTTTCTGATTCATCGTTGTCAAATAAGAAAAATCTTTGAGCATGTTTTCTAGCAAATCAAACCACACTGGATGATTTCCACTGGCATTACTGTAAAACTTTCACGATTTCAAGAGACTATAATTAATCCCAAACATACCACCTGAATTGTTGAATCTTGATTCCACAAGACTAGCCAGAATGTATTGTATTTAATCTGCTTAGTTCTGCAGAAGTTGGCAGGTACATGACCCAAATCAAAGCACAGAGGAACTAGTTATTCATGTTCACTATTTAGTTTGCTAACGCAATGAATTCTGCTCAGTGCAACACAAGTTATTTGTTTTTCAGTTGCCTGTTCAAAGTTTATGGCAAGCTTTTTTGAGCCAAGCAATACTCGCATCACAATTATAACTGTATTATACAAACATCACCTTAGTCATCATTAGTTATTTTTCATAATAAACATTTATTTTCACTTCTCTGTAAGACAGGCAATAGATTTGCAGTTATACTCAACAACTAACAGGAGAAGCTTTTTATAGTTTTATTGGCTGATACCTTATGACAAAACTTACTATAGAAATTAATTTTAAAAACCTAAAAATTGTAACTGCTTACAGAAATGTTTCACTTTGTAAGGAACCTAAACAAGTTATCAAAATATTTAACTAAAACACATTTTAAAAAAGCTTTCACAGATTACTCTGGATGGCTAGGGAAACAGTGACAGGGACGCTTGTTGATGCTACCAGCAAGGTGTACTTCCCTGATGAGTGACAAAACAAGAAATCTGTCACAAGATGCTCTTCATGTTTGACTTCTGCTGTCACACTCCACGAGGACTAAGCTCTCCACCCCATTATTCCCAAAGAAGTCCCATGTAACGTAAAAAAATTGCTCAGGTGAAAGATGTGAGACTTCCTAAACCTTGCAAGTGTCCCTGGTTACCAATCATTCTTACAGAGTATTTTCATGGGTTCAGAAAATATTTTGTCTTGTATATTAAAGACTCAGCTAAACACGGTTTGTAGGTCAGCACTGGAAGATGTGAATTCAGCTTGGGTCAAATAAAAAGTCATTTATTTGAATTAGCCATTGCTCTTAATCTCCTCACTACTGTTATACTATATACTAACTTCTCCATGCAGTGGATTCAAAACCAGTAACGTAACCTTTAAAATAACTCGTAATCACATTCTAATTGTGTGTTTGCTTCCTCTGACAAATGTAATGAAACTGTGCCACATCTGGGATTCATGTAACTCTCATGACCTTACTCAACACTTTCCTCTTGGGTAAAAAAATTGCCTCATGCCATTAAACTCCACTTAACTGTAGCCTTAAAATGACATTACAAGTGCTGATTCATGTTCCATGCAGAAATTGCAAATTCAGTCATATTCCTAGCTCTTTACAGTTATGAGTTAACAGATGAAGAACCGAATCTTTCCTAATACACAAGGACAAGAACAACAAAAATGAGAAAAGCTTGTGCAATTGCATAAATGCAATTTAGACATCCAGCTTCAGAAGCCAGCGTTGCCTGTCACAGCATAAGAGTGTATTTTTCTCAAATGTAAACTCACGAACTGCCATCATGCATTAAACTTGGTGATCTTGCTTTGGAAGTCTCACATAACTTTTGCACTGTCATGTTTAAAAGAGGTTGAGTTAAAAATCCAGCTTGGAATGCTTTATTTGTAAAACAGTCCAATTTCAGTTACTGTAATGAATAGAATAATTCATCACATATATTTGAGAACCAAAGTCATGCTCTTAAGTATTACTGTAAGAGCCAAGATTTAATCCTTCTACTCTAGGCAGAGCGTGTCAAAAAGGGAATGGCAGTGCAAAAAAGCAAAAATTTAGAGTTTATTAGTCTCCCAGCATCTGGCCAGGCAAGAAGCATGATTTCTGTCACATATTTGTGAGTTTATGGATATTTAATTCAGAAATAGTTCTAAAGACGTCGTAGATTTCGATCACAAACCCAGACAAATTGAGATATGCTCATCACTTTGACAGGAAGATGCTGTGGAGATGTTGTGGGATGCATTAGCTGTGAAAACAAGAAAAGCAGAGGAGAAGACAGACCACAAAAGGGAACAGGAGTCTAAAGGATTTATGAGCTTTAAGATTTGACTCCTAGGCACAGTAAGAAATACAGTCGCTGAGCTTTGGAGCTTACTCGTAGGAGCAATCAAGCAAATGAGACAATTAACAATCAAAGGAAGAAGACTTCAGCAGATAAGAAACAACTGGGAAACAGTCCACCACGCTAAAGCACATGAACTTTTATGTGCTATCAATCTTGCCTCTCTGAAGACATCCCCACACTGAGTTTATTCTGCAGTGTCTGTCATCGCTATAACTTTATGGTTTGGATAGTATTTGACTGTAGCTACAAAAAGGAAAGCCTTAAAACTGAACACACTCGCTTTTCCTGGCAATCTCGGGGAAATAAAGCAGTTTGTTTGAAATAATTTTATGTTATTCGGGTAGACAGAAACATTTTCAGTATTATTAGAATAAGAAGCTTAAAAATATTTCGTCTTCCTTCAAACCTACTCATGGCATAGATGGGGTAGTCTCTTTAGAAGACTGGTTCTGTTTTACCTCAAACCAGGACAGAAGTAAAACCAAATTACCTAATATTACTCAAAATGGTTAATCCTTGGCAAGATAAAAAAGTCAGTTAACGCCAAATAATATTTTCTGGACCGCAGAAGAGAAAGAATTTATTTCGGTCTGGCTATTCTAGTAAGTGAACAAAATAGGAAACTTACTTCAGGACTTGAAAAGCAAGGAATTACCAGGCATCATTTGTCATTGTTGACAATTTCTTTAGCACACAGGACTGCATATGGAAAGGAAGAGTGGGTAACACCTCAGGAGAAAGGCACTTCAAGCTTTGATGCTATGGACTTCCATTCTGTGTGAGGCAGATACCCAACCTGCAAGGTCACAAACCTCTACAGAAGAACAGCAGGAGCTGTTATCATCTACTGATGAATGACCTTTAAACAATTTGTTTCCTCTTTGAAGAATAGTATGTAAAAGCAAGTCAATATACTTCTATTACAATGCTGTAATACTTGGTTTGCTTTTAGATTTTGTTACGCCGAAGCTGAACCCAGTGACCCTCAATGACCAACATGGAGCTTCAACACTGAAAACTTTCCATGTCTAGGCTACATTGCATGGCCAGGCTGTGGTATCACAAGGGCTGCTAGATAACTCAAATGACTGCCTTTTGGATGCCTTTAGGGCTACTAAAACTAGTATCATCAAATTACTCAGCTGCAATCCTGGCACAGCAGAGGTCTGCAAAACAGCAATGGGCTTCCTGGTCAGCAACTATCACCACTTGCCTACCTCTTTGCCTGCATCTTCTGACTCTTGGCCACATGACTTTGCCTTCTGACTCTTGGAGTCTATGGCAAATGTCAAACAAATTCATCTCAACAAAGTACTAAGGCCCTTAGGACCCACGGGCATCAACCACATCCAGTTTCAAATGAAATTAATGGGAAAAGAAAACACTAGCAGTAGAAAGGAGCAAAATTAGAAAAACAGTCCAAAAAAGTTATGCCGTTAGGAAGGGTTAAAACATTATTACTTTTGGATTTCATATTTTTGGTAGGAATTTTGTGTTCAGCTTTTTTTGAAGTGTATGTAGAAGTGTTTCATTTGCTGAATCCAGCAGACTCAAGATTATAAATATTTTATTACTGTTTTAATAATAACACATTTGGAGATAAAAGAATGACAAATTTTTTTTTCAAATTGTTTTTTGATAGTAGTAACTTGGGGATCAGAAATTTTAAGTAGTTTGCCTCTTGTTTAGTGGGCTTACAGAGGGTGGATAGTGGGGTTCCCTGAAGAAGCCAACAAGGCACATCTCACCTTAGACATCCAAACCTGAAAAGCAATTACGATTAAAAAATATATTCTAAAAATAGACTTTTTCTCACGATTGGACACTTCCGTGCTACTTAATTTTTGCAAGTCAGGTAACTTAACCAAGCTCTTACTCCTCTGTCAAGTGGAAGTAACAATATTAGCACTCTACAGTAAGTTAGTGAAAAGCAAAGTAAATAAAATTTGCAGATATAATTTAAGTACAAAGTAGCAACAAAGTAGCTAGTAGATAATCAGATCTCAAATGGTAAGAAAAATACCAATGCAGAGACAAATTAGACCTCTTGATAGCTGGAACCCAGTCTTGGACTTAATAAATCATATGATGTGGAAACAGCTTTTGAAAAATGTAAATGTTTGACTTATTTACCTTTTTTTTAGAGAAATTAATCTGTATGTTTCACACCTTAGAAAAAAAAAGTCTTTTTGTCTTTTTACTTTTTCTTTAATAGTTTCAAAGTTGTACAATCTGTTCAAAATTTGTTAGTTTTGGGAACTTAGAAATATCCACATTTTAAACATTGCAGAAAAAGAACTGTATGTTTCTAGAAATTCAGGACAATTCTCTTCGGACTGTGCACAAAAATTTTTTGTGCATGTTTCCTCGGCACTTCATCTTTCCAATTTATATCATGGCAAAAATAATATTTTCCTAATACTTAAAAATGTACAATAATCCACATTATTCATACACACACACTTCCTGAAATTTTTCTGGTAGGAGGTTTCCTTTCATTCTAATTTTGCAGTGTCAGTCGGTAGATATTTTATACAAGTTGCACAGCTGGCTAAGAGATACAGAAATCTATCCCATGGGACTGAGGAATTCTTTGCCTGTTGGAGTTTCCCTACTAATTGTTTTCATATGTACAATACGAGATTGTATCAACTAAGGAGAAAAATTACGGCCTGGAAAAGAGCAGCTGCTCTTCAGTAATACAAACTAAATCTTTAGGGTAGAGTATTTGAGAGTAAAGCAGATAGAAATTAAATTATGCTCCTGTTAAAACTCTTGTAGATATGAACCTAACATCTTGTGATTTATTGTAAAATAAAAATGAAAAGTAATGAAAAAAAAACATGTTAAAGGAGCATACTTTGTTTTTCCCTCCCTTTTTAAAGCAATGTATCGGCAGGAATACTTTTTAAACAGAGCTATTTTTATTTCTTTCTCTTGTGCACATAAGCACCTTTTTTCTTTCAGCACGCTGTCAATAAATGTTGCAGTTTGGAAACCTTCTCCATTATGGCATAAAGCATTCTTAAAAAGTTTTAAAACCTGAAGTTCTGAAAAAAACATAACTTCGATCAACGAACATGTTTCAGCCCAGTGTTGATACTGTAAATTCTCTATTACATCAACTATTAAAACAAAAGATGCTTGAATCTAAAAGTCAAGATGGATCTTGCTCTGGATCCTCTTGCAGAAAGGCCAAAGCTTCGCAAAGTTCTGGGACTGCACAATTCTACTGGGTACATTCTACATTCCTCTGTAGGTGGCTGATTTTCTACACAAGGTGTAGAAATGACGAACGTTAGGATAAATACTAGAAGTCCCACAAAATGTAAAAGAAGAGAGCAGAAGTGGAAATCTCTCGACAGCCCCATCCCAGGTTTTCACAATCAGCAGATTTAGAAACGTCCTGGGTCACACGTTGCACCAAATGCATTGAAAGCCCATATATTTAGTGGCTTAGGTGTATCAGAGTTGAGTTCCTTTATGACTCTTAAATGAACTGCTTCTGGTCGTGATTATTTTTTATGGTTGATATTTATCAATTTGTTCTAAAAACTCTTTCACTGACTCTTACATTTGTGATGATTTTTAAAATTATAAAGAATGTGTCCGGTTTGGGGAATCCCTCTGACCACCCCTGGTTTAAAAGTCATGCAAAATTTCTGCAGTCACCTTATCTTCTGGATTTCTTCCTCCTTTTACACCTTAATATTCTTTTCATCCAGTCCACGTCCTGGCAGGCTTTCCGCCTCTGATGTGTTTAAATAGAATGATATGACTAGTTTTTGTGTCTTAGAAATCTGTTCCTCAGTGTCTCTCTGGCAGCACTGATGGGCATTTTATATTCAACTTGCACATGTTTCTTCTCTGCTTTGTTTTCAGTTTCCTCTTTTGTTAGGATTTCCACTTTTAAACAGTATCTTATGTATCTGTAATCGCCTCCTTTATCAACTGTTTCTGGTGTCCTTTCTAAGTGACTTTTTTTCTAGTGCAGTAAATATACCTTTATGTGGTACTGCATGCTGTTTTAATTAGCTTCAAGGTTTTTTTTAGTGTATTTTTCCTTTTCAAAGTTAAATGATACTGTGGTAGAGGGGTTTTTTTTTAAAGATACATGCGACATTGTCCCGTACGACACACTGTGTTTTGTGTGTCCTAGCTAGTTCATGTTTCATTCATCCAAATACTGCCTATGAATTTGCAGCTTGACCCTAGGAGACATTGTGCATCCTCCTACGCAGAAGGAGGCTCAGCGTATCAAAGGACTCAACTTTTAGCTACTTCAGTTAGAGAATCTGTGAAGTACTGGAGGACACCAGAAAGAACTCTGTAATATATAGGGGGGGTTCATTGTGCTCATAGTGTGTTTGAACAGTATTTTTTTCTGAACTTTGAACATGTTCAACAAAAAGCTGCAAGAAAAGTTAGGAAGTTATTTGAGAAAGAGGATGAGGGTGTCTTTTGCCTAATCAAGAACTTACCAGGCCACCAAAAGCTGAGAGCCAGGGAGCTGACAAGTTTTGTTGTCTGGATTCACAATCATGGGGTTCAGAATGAGCTGAGCATTCACAGTCACAACGGGTCTGGCTCTGAGGGACAGAAATAAGGTTCACTGCATACAGAAGGAGCACATTAGTACCTAAGTTGCAGCACAGAAAACACTTAACTGAGATGGCCACAAGGAAGCTGGAAATGTAGGGTTACTTGGGAGAAACCACTTCTATAGTGCTGCTCCTATTGAAAATAACCTTTTTTTTTTTTAAATCGGAAACCGTGATGCTTCCTGCTATCACATTTTGAAAGTTCTTCACAAAAAATCACAGGTTAACAAGCATAACTACAGTTAACCAATAGCTGTGTCCTGGAACTATCCTAGGACTAAGGCACATCAGACACATTTCATCACACTGGGCTTTCACAAAGGGACAGAGTCTGCCTTTTGGGATTTACAGCAGTAATTCGGCCATTATTTTATACCGTCAGATTTATTTTATACCATCGCCATTAACAGTGACATATTCACACCTGCTATCACTGTTCAAGATTCTTTAAAAAATAAACATAATTGGTAAAGTAGAATTTGATCTAGAACATCTTGAGGCAATAATAAAGTAAACTCTGTCTGACACACCTTGAAACAACTGACTTCGGAAACCAGGAATAATCATCACTAGATTCTGCTGAGTATGTGAATATATAGTTGTGGTGATGAGAACGATCCCTTTGAATAACAATCTGTTATTAAGTCATGAGATAATCTATAACTGAGAGCAATTTAGAAGACAAATGAAAACAAGAAAGGGTCTAAATTCTGTTGTTTTTTTTTTCTAAGACAGCAGTACTGTTTTACAGTAACTTACATAATTCTGGCAAAACCAGCTTACTACAAAATTACTCTCCTCATATTTTAACCCACAGCTGAGCATTTATGATTCCTTCTCTATATTACTTCAGCAAGACATTAAAAAATAAAATTACTTTCTTCATTTTTGTGCAACAGGGAAAACCTTTTTTTCTAGCAAATTTCAGTGAATAAAATTCTGTTTCTCCAATGTGACAAGCTGCTTACACTCCAGCCAGGAAATGGAAAAATTGAGGGCCTCCTGCTATTCACTTTCTTAAATTAAATAGAACACATTTTTTATTGCTATCTCAAATACACACTGGATCTAATTTTCCAATGTTTCACATCCTGTGCAGTCTTTCATGCCACTGCGAAGTGATGAACTGCAAAGTATTTGCATGATTCTTTAATAGGGCAGTAGGAAAACCAGGTCTACTCCCTGCATCTAGAGTGCTAGCTAAAGTGAGCTAACATTCCTGTTTTACCAAATTCTTATGCTTTGACAAAGATTTAGTTGGGAAGCAGACCGTGCCTTCTCTCAGTCAGGTACTCGTGGGAATACAGACAAGAAGACAGACAGGAATCCAGACATACGACTGCCTTGTTCCAGCAACGGATGGTGAATATTTAAATGCAAAGAGCTGTCGGCACAGCCGGACTAAGAGGGCAGCTGCAGATTTTTGTTTATATATTTGGTAGTTTTAATTTATACCCCTAACCAAACAGTGCATTTAGTAAAAATCCACAAGTCAACAACAATGTTGTGATTTGTAAAACGGGATCTCCCACATTTTTTCTAAACTGAGGCTAAACGCGGCACTTTATTTTCAGTTAAAACGTCACATCTTAACATACACAACCTCTGAGCATCTCTCACTAGCATCATTCCCCCCAGAAAGGAATTAATTTTCAATGTTACACTTTTAAAATACCTTATTAAAAATTAAGTGAATCAAACATTCCAGAAGTAATTTCTTGAGATAAAACCAAGCATGGAAATTTTCATTGAAAATGCAAGTTTTAAGCGTAGGAAAAAAGCATTTGTTTCTCGCAAAGTGCTTAATTTATCATATGTAATGAGCATCTTTTACACATTGCACCAGGGAAACAGGAATGTGAAATTTGTTTATTTGCAGATCTCCCATCAAGGCTGTAAAATAAAAAAACCATTGTATTTACCACGTACCTGTAAACAACCGCTTTTCCAGCTCCAAATGCGCCTACAATTAAATCTGGAAAAACAAAAAAGCTTCAGGAGAGCTATCCAGAAGACTTTCACACATTATTTTTTTTCCCCAGCATAAATTAGACTATTTATAGTAAAAATGCAGTAACATAAGACAAGTGTGCCAAGTGAGCAAGTACTCCACTTGGGCAACATGTCCTACCATGAATTCCACTGAATAATGTCCTAATAGGAGTAGGCATGGACAGTTTATGGGCCTGATCCTCTTGTTGTACAATATTTACATTTTTCTACTTCAATTGGCCTTGGAAAAATATGCTTCAGGGTCAGGAACACTTTAAATAGCAGAAGAAAATGAGTGTTGTTTCTGTCTCCTTTTTGGGACATTTCTGAGTCCTTTTCATTAGCAGCTTTTATAGACAACTTGCACACAGCACCAAAACCAAAAGATATTTTCCTCTTAAATAAACAAATGATGAGCCATAGCTCATCATCATCATCATCGTAAGGGCTACACAACGCACATGGCAGAACTTTCCCTGAAAGCTCCCTGACAGCAGCACCCACAGTAACCCCAAAAGATTTAATATTCTGCTGTTTTTTTGGGGTTTGTGTCTGTTTGTTCTGGTGGTGTTTTTTTTAAGTGAAAAAGAAACATTATGTTATGAACAGAAAAACAAAGACAAGGAATCATAGAATAGTCTAGGTTGGAAGGGATCTTTAAGATCATGTAGTCCAACCATCAACCTGTTGTTCCCAGCTGGATGTTCTTTATGAATTCTGCATCAGACTGAAGTTAGGATATGTACTATTTCATACTAGACTTG
The DNA here is from genome assembly GCA_013399435.1 of Arenaria interpres. Taxonomy (NCBI): domain Eukaryota; kingdom Metazoa; phylum Chordata; class Aves; order Charadriiformes; family Scolopacidae; genus Arenaria; species Arenaria interpres. The sequence goes on from VXAK01009910.1 coordinate 19,487, forward strand.
ATAACACAAAAGGTTTCAGTCCACGGCTATGTTATAGCAGAGACAAAACAGGTAGATATCCAAGACTTATCCAGATCCTGGTCTCATGGTGATTTCATAATCTGGCCTTTCGTTAAAAATAAAGCACTCCAGCCCTTCATGGGCACAAGGAAAGCTTGAACACACCAACTCAGTCAGCTTAATAAAGTTTAACCTGTTTGAAGGTAAAAAGAATGAGTCTGTCATATACAGTTAGCCTCGCTAGTACAAGTTAACTCTTCATTTCAGTATCTACAGCTGTGAGGACTTAGAATCATAGGATCATCTAGGTTGGAAAGGACCTTTAAGATCATCTAGTCCAACCATCAACCTAACTCTGATTAAAAAAAAACCAAAAGAAAACCATACAAAAGAACCCCCCCATCACTAAACCATGTCTCTAAGCACTTTGTCAACCCGTCTTTTGAAAACCTCCAGGGATNGAGAGCGAGAAGGTCTCCCCTCAGCCTCCTTTTCTCCAGACTGAACACCCCCAGCTCCCTCAGCCTTTCCTCATGTGACTTGTTCTCCAGCCCCCTCACCAGCTCCGTTGCCCTTCTCTGGACCCGCTCCAGCCCCTCAATGTCTTTTTTGTGGTGAGGGGCCCAAAACTGGACACAGCCCTCACCAGTGCCCAGTACAGGGGGATGATCACCTCCCGAGTCGTACTCACCATGCTGTTCCTGGTCCATGCTAGGATGCTGGTGGCCTTCTTAGCCACCTGGGCACACTGCTGGCTCATGTTCAGCCGACAGTCCACCAACACCCCCAATGAGGTAGGGTGTTGGTCAACTGGTCCCCCAAGAGGACTTAGGTCCCCTCTAGCTCAGCATCCCCACTTTAATATTAAAGGGGATCTTGTACATCTGCTTAATATTTAAATCCTGGTTTCTTTGGGCCAGAGTCCAGCTTATTTGAAGACAGAGGGTAATGGGTCTCGAGGAGCAATGATAGGCCCCATCCACCAAAAGGCTCGTTGTCCATGAGCAGTCTTTCTGCACCTCAGCCACGTTTGGAGACACAGCAAAAAAGATGAGGACATTCAATCACGGCACCATCATCAAGGCCTTAGTTGAGCATACCCTAAGGGCAGCCAGGACTATGCTCCTTCCGCTCTTGTTTGGAAGCTCTCACTTTTTTCCCTGACAAGTCCTTTATTCTCTGGTCTAAGCCATGCTTATTCTTCACCCAAAAAGCCTGAAAGAGTGAAACTACTCACTAGGAAAAGTAGACTTAAGAATGAATATGCAAACAATAAAACCTACTTATACCCAGTAATGACATCTGTGATCTAATGTAAGGAAGGACTAAGTCATTATATATTCAAGCAGAGTATTCACTGGAAGATCCATTGGAGATTTTACTTTGCTTCTACTTGTTCTGTTACAGAGCAGGAGTTTTATTCTTCTTTTTCATTGCCTTGTGGGGTGCAACTCCTACACCCATCATTGGAAAAAAAACATTTTTGACAGTAATATGAATCCATGAGATTTGAATTCACATCAGTCAGAGCACTTTTATAAGCAGAAGTTTTGAATTTGTTATGTGTTCTACAGAAGAAAAGTTATTAATCATTTCTATGAAAAAATGCGTAAGATGTCTAAATTATCTGGAGGTTGGCAACCTTCCCCTCCTAAAAATAGAAAGAAGTTGTCTTTATTCATTGCTTGTTAATGCTTCACACGCAATGTCACTAATGCAAAGGTCACTGGCTGAAAAATAAAGATTTAAGAAGCATGTGGTATTATGTAGCAAAAAAAGCCAGCTTAACTACTTATTACCCTTCCAAACAGAGCTCCACTCTTTTTCTCATATTCAATGGGAGGATGGGGGACTTCATAGGTTTAAGTAAAAGACTACTTTGCCTATGTCATCTCTTTGAGAAGGTCCTTTATCAGCTGCTACCTTTCAGAGAGGCAGAGATGTGTAAGGAAGGGCTGGTGGCAGCAGCCATGTCCCTCTGCATCATTGATGTTGTGGAATAAATGAGCTGTGGGGTCACAACCACACTGCAAAAACTAAGAAAACAAGCACAGAGTGACTCGGAAAGAATCTTCAACTTGCATTTCAACAGAGCTTGAAGGTTTTATGCTAAAATCCCAATTGGTGGAGTTCACAGAGTTTAATCCTGAAACAAGTGTCTTTGGCATGTGCTTAACTGAAGTCAAGGGCAAAGCTAAACAATCCTGATGCTTATTTCTAATTTTACTTTGCTCTGAAGGGAAGGCTTGTAAGATGCTGTCTGGTGAACAAAATGAATTTTCTGAGATAAAATGATTGTAAAAAGTTAAGGAAAGAGTATTCACAGATGGCACTGAAAGGCACACTGGATTTTGTAAACTGCTGTGTTTACCTGCACCTTCTGCCACGTGGCTGTGCCAGACCTGAAATCCCACGGGATAAAGGGCAGAAACTTGCCATGATGCTGACTGAGCCTGGAGGAAGTAGGAAGATCAGTGAAGTCCCACCTCTAGTCTTAACAAGATACATTCATTTATTAACTTGAGCAAATTCTTTGATCCCCTGGTAGTTTTAAAGGACATCTCCATCTCCCGTGAGAGATGCAGGCCCAGGGAGTCTGAGCTGGGAGGAACACACGCCGTGCTCAGCACCCCACACTTGGTTGGAGTCTGTCAAGCAACCCCAAGAGAAGTTGCCAAGGCACGGTATCTCATCTCTCTTCATGAGGGACACTGGCCAAGGACAACAGCCGATGAAGGACTACATAATTGGCACACACTGCACTTGTGAGAAACCCAAAAATGAAACAATAGGGAGCTGAGTCACCTCCCCACTGCAGCTCTACCAGGGTACAGGCAGGAAAGCCTTGACTTTATGGACTCAGAATGATTCACTGACAGCTTTAAACACCGCTTTGTGTAGTCTGTCAGTTAATTGCGCAGTATAAATAGGAACTGGAAAACAATTAGAATCCTATCTGAGTACAGGTGCTAATGGAAATTTCATAAAAGAGAGTGAGAAAACTGCATAACTGGAAACTCTGCTAAAAAATCTTTGTGAGCCTTTTTGTTTTTTATTTCCCTCAGTGGGTCAGGTGCCAAAAAGGCCCATGATCACAATTTTATTTGTTTTTTAGGACTTCAGAGAGCACAACACTCCCAAATCTCCGTAGGAAAGGTCCAGAATAAAATTTCCTTTAAATGGCCATTACTTCAGGCTTGGCCATAACAAAGGACACAGGATTTTCCAGTTCAGCCAACTTTACTCAAGAATTTCAGTTAAATACTACAAAGAACCACCACACAAAATCAAGTCACTTTCTTCCAGTCCTACCATTCTCAACTGCTTTGATCCTTCTCTGTTTTTCAACCACTGTGGTAGCAGGTCTGTTAAGGAAAACACCTAAGGCTCATTCATTTCAATGCTCCCCTTTTGTCTGAATGAGTTCCTTTCATAATAAGATGTTATTATTCACTTCATTATACTACAAACAAATCCAAAAGAGGGCAATTAATGTTCTATCACTTCAGTAAATCCCTGCTTACTGGGATTAATTGCTTTAATCTTATTGGGCACAATACTGTCATTTCACCGAATACCTCTAAGAATTTTAGAAAAGCATACCTGTAAATTACACAGAGAATAATTTGCAATAAATTAACATATTTGTAGGAGATTCTTGGCTTATTGTGACATTTTTGATCGATTATTCATGTGAAAACATAATTAGCTGGTAGAAACACATCAGCTTTTCTGCATTTCCTGGCAGAACCCATGCCCTTGTTCTGGCTCCCACGCTCAGCAGCCCTCTCTTACCAGAGCAGATGCAGCTTCTCATTGATTTAATTTGTTTGTCTTCCACAAATCTCCTGGACCAAATTCATAATTTAATCATCACTAGATTACAATTTGTGATATTGTTGGCACAATGCCTACTGTTCTCAAAAAAGTTATGAATGCAGAAGAGCCCTTGCCTCTCAGAAACTTGAGGGTTTTCTTCCTGCTGTTTGAGTTAATGTACTTAGCAGATGAAGCTGTTAAATACTCCTATTTTAATAAGATTAGACTGGATTACTGAAGTTCTGAGGGAATTTTGCCTGATTGTTTCCTTCTTATAATGTTTCTAGAGTCATTTGTTTATATTAACTATGTGCTATTCTTGAGATAATAACTAAGTCCAAAATAAGAAAGCGTGAAGATGCCTTTATATATTTCCCTGTGCTGACAAAGGCTTGACTAAAAAGAATAACCAAAAGAAATGCCAACAGCTGTGTCTGTATAAAAGCGGGATACCTTGAAGATGAAGCTTCAGTGGCACTGACTCCAGGGTGAGTTACACAAGTGTCTAAACAGGCAGGGAGCAGAAACAATAGTGCATAATTTATTTGAGGAATTAACGAATTAAGTAATCAACAGTCTTTGAATAGTGAATGCATCTAGAGCGCTGCTCTGAATCCACCCACGCTGCCGAAAGAAACTAGTTAAATCATCCTGGTTGACAAATACGTTTGAAGAAACCACAGGCTGCCTGAGGATATGCCACAAGAAGAAAGCAAGCTTAATGAGTTGAGTAAGTTATTCATTATAAACTATTTGCTCAGCTATAATCAGCCATCAAGTGAGTGAACATATGCTGAAATGTGAGGGTGGAGACCTTACAGCTTCCAAATGCCTGAGCCCTGCACAGATAGATGAACCAGCTGGAAGTGCGGCACCATCACCTAGATAATCACAGGCTCCCAGCACTCAGTAGGGACCAGCTTTGAACGGCTGCCCAGAAGCCAAAAGAAACAAATTTCTTTCCCATTAAACAGATTTATGGATTTCTTTTGTTCCTATAAAAACTGAACTGTGTTAATAGAAAAAGACAAATAAAATTATAAATAAAATACATTACAATTCAAAATACATGCCTAAGCTGAGGCTTCATTCCCTGCTCCAGGCCTTGATGACACAAATAAAGCTCAGGATGGAGCAAAGGGGCCCGAAAAGCCCCAGATTTACTGGCGAGTGAAGGGGAAGCTGTGTTGAAAGCTATCATTAAATTGTCCAGATATTCCAGCATAGAAGACGCTGGTAAGGTTGTGCTGAGGCAGCGATTTCAGAATATCTTGGGGAAAACCTTGAAGAGCTGCTATTACAAAGAATTTCATGGCTACATAAACTGTGTTATGGGCCTTGCCTGTGAGGCCTCAGACACAGCATGATGCTGCTTTGCCATGTCCTGACCTTGGCATGGAAAGTGCAACACAGGATCTCGCACAAAGTTCCTTCCAAGTGCCACTCTATTTGCCCTTAAACTGGTAATAAAGGCCCACCTTTTACGCTTTTTCCACTTCATTCACTGCTCTGCCCCTTTATTTCTTTAATTCTCTTTATTTTTTTACAGGAGAGTCAATCCAGAGCAATGGCAGTAAGTCAGTACTCACTACAGCAGCGTGAGACTGGATTCTCTCCTTTGAATATGACCTTAGAACATGAGTTGTAAGAAAACCGTGAAGCAGACTGACTGCTGAAAGATGTGACAATTATGTCAGTGTTAGTAAATCAGTTGCAGAGAACATGTCTGTGTGTTATAACTGCACTGGTCTGTGGTGGCATCACCAGAATGGCCCTACAGCAGTTGGCCCACGCCAATTATTAGTCTCCAAAAGAGAGCACTATGGACAAGGACTGTTCAGTGACAGTTCACACAGAATCATAGAATCATAGAATGATTAGAGTTGGAAGGGACCTTAAAGATCATCCAGTTCCAACCCCCCTGCCCTGGGCAGGGACACCTCCCACCAGACCAGGTTGCTCAAAGCCCCATCCAGCCTGGCCTTGAACCCCTCCAGGGATGGGGCAGCCACAGCTTCTCTGGGCAACCTGTTCCAGTGTCTCACCACCCTCACAGCAAAGAATTTCTTTCTGGTATCTAACCTAAATCTCCCCTCTTCCAATTTAAACCCATTACCCCTTGTCCTGTCACTGCACTCCCTGACAAAGAGTCCCTCCCCAGCTCTCCTGGAGCTCCCTTCAGATATTGGAAGGCTGCTCTAAGGTCTCCCCGGAGCCTTCTCTTCTCCAGGCTGCACAACCCCAGCTCTCTCAGCCTGTCTTCATAGCAGAGGTGCTCCAGCCTCTGATTATCTTCATGGCCCTCCACTGGACCTGTTCCAACAGGTCCATGTCCTTCCTGTGTTGAAGACTCCAAAGCTGGAAACAGTACTCAGAACCAAAGAACAGCATATTTATGGTGTAGGTGTAGCTTAAGAAGATTAATTGGTCTTTTCCTTCAAATAACTGGGTAGATACTGTATTCTGGAGAGACACTAAGTATCTCAGATAAGTATGGTACAAAGCTTGGCCATGTCATGCTTGGAAGACTTGGGAAACCCGCATGTTGTTTGTTCCCCTAAATAGTCACATCAAAAAGCACAGAGGTAGCTTCATCCATTCAATCTATCTGACTGACATCCTTAATCCGCCTTCCTCTTACTGCTTCCTTCTCACCAGCCTTATCCAGCTATACAGTTCAGTCAGGTTCTGCCTAATTCTTACATGACTACAGAGAAAGGAACATCTATCCACTCCTTACCACCACCACCACCACCAGTGTTTGGCATTACAATTCTTCTGCTAGTCGAGGAGCAGCACTCTGTCTGGGACCGAAGGTGATTGAAGACCAGCACAGAGAGAGGGCAGCTGCATGTCTTTAGAGCGACACAGGTGCTGGGATGATCAGCTCAGTCTTCTGCCTCTGCTGCTTCCCAGGGCTGAGTGTTTCCCACTACCTCTGAGCCCACCAAGCAGAGACTACCACGTTATCACCCCTGTCTGTGCTGATAAAGGAATAGTCCTGGGCACAAAACATCTGGAGTGTCTGCAAGCATGACACGATTTACAGAAGTCCTGCCCTGGAAATCCATGGAGATGTAAACCAAGGGTTGTGCTTAATAACAAAACCTAAATCTTCCCTGTTGAAAGGTTAGAAAAACCCCTGTATTTTCACGATGCTGAGAGTAGAGCTCTGTTACTGTTACAGTGGTAACATATATGCCGGGGCAGCTGAACATCGATGGTCATTACACTGACAGGACTGCTAACGAGCAGGAAAAGCAGCCCTGTCTGTATGCTGACCCTACGACACAAAGTAGCATTTTTAGGTAGGATGTTGACTACGGGGCCATTCAGCTTGTGTTTTGTGAACTGAGTGGCTACACAAGTGAAATAAATATTAAGTCAGGGCATGAGCTTGAGCCCTGTGTCGGTACTGTCCAGATTGTTACGCTGTCAGCACAGGCTCTGGTCTGATTTTAGTGTGTGCAAGTCAGTACTCTCCCAGACAGCGGCCAGGAACGGTCTGGGGAATAACCTGGGCCACATGGCAGTTCGCATATGGCCATCCTGCTTCAGTGGGCAGGAGGGTTCCATCTGGTGCTGGTGAGCTGTGCTGTGCCATGTCACCTCAAGGCCAGAACACAGTTTCTGGCTGCTCACTGTATTTTCTTGCACAAACATAATCACTGATACCGACGAAAATGACTTGGGATTATTGTTTTGCGAAGTACTAATTCTGATTTTCTTCTCAGTAGGGAAGATAACAGCTTTTTTTAATGTCAGATAAGTTCGAAACCCAGGTCAACGGTAAAACCTTTATGAGAAGCAATGCTTTAGCCGGACATAATTCACACTTCACACACTGTTCTTTACATAAAAATGTATGAAGAAGAGGCAGCTGTGATGGGAAACTGAAACATCATCTGGTACAGCAGGACTGGTCCGCCATTTGCCTCTGCACAGGGAATAATTAAATAAATTAGGGTTCCCTCCACAGGATTGCTAAAACATAGGGCTAAGGGAGGGAATATGACAGAGGTCCATAAAATAAGAGTAGAATAAAAAGGAATTGTTTACTGGCTCTTCAGTATAAGAACTAGGGCACATCCAAAGAAACTGTCCAGTGGAACATTCAAGTCTTGAATGGGATGCAGTGGAAAGAATGACTTCTCCACAAAACCTGCAGTTGGGCTGCGGAGCCCCTTGCCACAGGCTGCTGTGGGTGCTGAAATTTCACACAAATTCTACAACTGATTGGTTAAATTCATGGAAGAAGAGTCTGTCGACGGCTACTAAATTTTAAGATGCCATCTCTAACTATGGGACACTTTGCTCCTCCAGTTGGTTAGTGCTGAGTGAATATTCTGGGAAATATCACAACTGTACAATTTCCTTGATATCTGTTGTTGGACACTGCTGGACACAGACTATGGTGCCAGACAGATCTTCCATCTGTATCGATATTTTGTTCTTCCCTGCCTGCTGTGCTACTCCACCATTAAACCTGTCTGTGATTAGTTTTCACACAATCACACGGGGTTGGAAGGAACCTCTGAAGATCATCTAGTCCAACCCCCTGCCAAAGCAGGTCCACCCAGAGCAGGTCCCACAGGAACATGTCCTGGCAGGGTTTGAATGTCTCCAGAGAAGGAGACTCCACCACCTCCCTGGGCAGCCTCTGCCAGGGCTCTGCCACCCTCACAGCAAAGAAGTTCCTCCTCATGTTTAGGTGGAACTTCTCTTATTTGAGTTTGTGCCCATTTCCTCTTGTCTTGTCCCTGGGCACCACTGAAAAAAGACTGGCCCCATCCTCCTGACACTCTCCCTTTAAGTATTTATAGGCATTGATCAGATCCCCCCTCAGTCTTCTCTTCTCCAGACTAAAAAGACCCAAGTCCCTCAGCCTCTCCTCGTAAGGGAGATGCTCCAGGCCCCTTATCATCTCTGTAGCCCTCTGCTGTCCCCTCTCCAGCAGTTCCCTGTCCTTCTTGAACCGGGGAGCCCAGAACTGGACACAGGAGCCCAGGATGAAGCTCAGTGGTCTGTGATAAGATGCCACACAAGCAGGTGGTCTCTTCTGGCCTCTAGGTCTGTGACCTGCTCCAAGAACTTTAATACATGGTCTGATTTAAAGAAGATGGTCTGAAACTCTAAAAGCTCTGAAAATGCTACACAACGCATTAAAAGGAAATGGCAGAGTAACTCCCATCTCTCGGCCTCTCATTTCCTAGCAGGGACGTGCCTGCCTTATGAACAGTGTTAGGCACAACTAAATCGTACAAGCACAGCTATAGCTATATGACTCCTTACAAATTGGTGTCAATCACAAACTTCTTGCAAGCTTGACCCCTTTTTGAGCTCATTTGTCTTCACACAACACCTGAGCTCTAGCCATGGAAGAGCTAATTGCCTGGAGAATCTCACCTTAGACTGTGACAATATGTGTTTATACCTGCAGCTGGACATTACAGCTGGCTCTCATTTCCCAGTATACAGGAACTGAACTCCTGAGAGTGGGAAGTCAGCATAATTTGGTTTTGTTACTTTTTTCTTTTTATTTAATGGTTGATTTCATAATATCCACATTAAAAAGTTTAATGAAAATTTTTTAGATTTTTTTTCTAATCTTTCACAATCCTCTTTGCATCACAATCACGACCGATAGTTTGGGAAGCACTGAATTAAAGGCTAGTTTCGCAGACCACCTATAGTCAGCAAATACTCTGCCTCTCAGCTGACATCTAAATTAAAACTCCCTTCTAATTCCTTCCAAGTTCAGTCCCTCATTTCCTCCTTGTACAAGGGCTGCCCTTCAGCATTTCCATCAGGAGGTGAAGAAGAAAAGCTCTTTGACACGAGGATGATTAGTTACTTCATTGCCCAGTGTGTTTGTCCTGGACTTGCATTTCCCTATATTCTTTCCTTTCTTCTTTTTCCCTTTTCCCATAGGAAGGCATTCTATTTTTGTGCTAACACTGTGCCACAGTTGTGCTATTTTTACCGCTCTGTTTCGGTGCCTCAAGCCTTTGTGAATTAAGGAGGAGGTGGCTGACTGACAGCAAGGTTTTCTTCTGTTGTTTTCTGACAGATTCTCACCAGTACTCTGGACTGCTCATACAGATATCCAACTGCATTACAGTAAATGCAGGGTTTTTTCCCAAAAATAAGTAATTCATGTAATAAAACCAGACCACCTAACACATCGTGAGCTGTTATCACAATGTGATATTCTGCAAGTAGGATGCATAGTGAAGCCAACAATGACAAGGAGAATAACTCCAAGAAAACTCACAACTGAATTGTATATAGCATTTCCTCGATACACACTCAGAAAGATCGAGACCCATCAACCAAACTTTTCACAAATTAGTCTAAACATGCTTCACATAAAGTGTGCTAATACACTGCTTAGACTCCTTTCTTCCCCATGTTACGCAAAGAAGACCTGAAAGAATCTCTCCCTTCCCTCTCTTTATCTTTTCAATCTTAGAAATGTCAGGAATGCAATATCCTGTTTTCTTTGGTTTTGCTGGGGGACCTTGTGGGTGCTTTAGGAAATGTTTAAATGCTGAAACTTTAATAAAGAGCTCGGTTGTCCAAAAGAACCTCATTAGTCATGGACAATTAAAGACTATTAATAGCAACATCAACAATATGCAAACAAAAAGTCAGACCAGGGTTTAAAAGCCCTTTCTTTTTTCAAATGCTAAAGATCCTCTCATTTTAGTCTTGTGATAGCCTCACTTTATTACTTTGCAGTCAGCTTTTCTGTTTGTAAAACTGTAATTTGTACTGTAAACCCTCCCAGAAACTCTATTCTGCTTTCGAAAAAAGACACTTCTTTCAAGGTTTTTACAATCCATCACAAAAAAGGTAAAGGGATCCCATTTTTGTCACTTTGAAAATCACAATTTTCACTTCTGAAACAATACAACTTTTAAGAACAGTAGCCTTAAAATAATCCAGTCTAACTAAAGTGATTTCAGAGTAAGTTAGGGTTAGTAAAACTTAGCGTTTTACTGTGGATAAACCATTCACAAAAACAAAATACAATGTTCTACTTCACACCCTTGCTAAGGCATTAAGGAATTCTGATAAAAAGAAACAGGACAGAGAGAGAGCACATACAAGCACATTTAAAATAGCTCCAACATTAAGGCTACTTATGATACTATAAATGTTCCTCTTAAAAAAATAAATACCACCCCAGGGAGCTCAACTAATGTTACAAACTTGATAAATTTGAATGCGTGTCAGGTAAACTAGTAAGAAAGAATTAAAGCTAACCTAAAAAGGAAGAGTCCATATAGCAGAACGAAAACATAAAAGGGATGGAAAGGCCCAAATGAAACATCTACCTTTAAACAATATCTTTGCATTCCCTTTGCTTTTTTGTAATGCAATCAAAGCTGTTAAGAATTTAGATATAGCCCAGTGTCTCTTCAGACAGCAAAAAACAACTTAGCAACACAACCAAGTCAATCCATTCTTCTACAACACAACATGTTTTTAATTAAGAAAGAATGCCAGGATGAAGGAGACCTTACAAGTTCAATAAGCTGAGAGCATTCATTTTTTGGAAGTAGGGGAGAGGGTTAAATCTTTTTATTGTAAACTTCACATGTTTTACTTTAGCATAACTATTTAAGCCCTTTCTTGCCTTTCTGATCATGTCTTTTGACAGGAAAGGGAGTATTTGTTTTGTCTGATTTTCACTCTTGGGAAAGCAAGCTAGAACTATCCCAAAATGTCTATACTTTACTCTGACCTTTTAGGCATGATGCATTTCCCAGAGAATGGAAGCATGAAATTCCCTTTCTAATGGAAAAATCTTACCTGGGTAATCATTCTTGTCTACATCTGAGTCTCCTCTTAGAGTGAAGCCAAATCCCGAAGGAATAGACTGGGAGGCCCAGGCTCCATTGAGAACCTGGGAAGGGTTAGTATTTAACCCATTACTGTATCCATTGTAAATGAGCACTTTCCCTCTTCTGTCTTCTCCTGCAAATGGTGCACCAATAGCAATGTCTGCAGTGCAATAAAAGAATAAAAAGAATGGGCACAATTAGAATAGAGAAAAAATTAAGTCCCTGCAGGAAGACAGACATAAATGGCTTCTGCTACATACATGCAAGAATTTCAACATTCTGTACTTCTTTATGGATTCTAGCCTTAAGGCAAAAATATAAACATGTTTGTAGCGTCTTTTCTGTGTCAAACTTTCACGACAAAAGCTTATAAAATCATCTTTGAAGGGGTAATTGCATTATACTAAATCGTCAGGTCACACTGGACTCCTCTCCCATATTTGCATGGCATTTCATAAGCTTTAATAAAGCAAGATCTAATGAATGCCTGCTCCTACTTCCGTATTTTTAAACAGATACAAATTTTCCTTGATCTCCTCTATCACCTAATAAATAAGGAACAGCTGTCAGATAAAATTAATTTTCTTTTTCCAGGTAAAATATTCAACATAGACAAAGGAACCCACACCCCTCAAACATCCAGTACTTTATTATGCAAAAAAGAATGACGGAATTGTATGTTTTCATCTATACCACACCAAAATTTTGTTGAGAAACGGGAATAGTACTGAGTCAAGAATTTAACAGGAGGCTTTAGGCATTCTGCAATGAAGCACTGCAATCCTTAAAAAATGAGTTGCAATATCCAAGAAGTGGAACTTACAAAGCTCTTCCACACGGAACGTGGAGAGAATCATGTGTCTGGACTGAGATTCCACATCCACACTAGTTGAGCTTGCCAATAGGAAACACTAGAAAAGGACATGTATCTACACTCTCCTCTTTACCTTCTCATCTAGGAGCTGATGCTGAACTCCTTTATTAAACTTGACTTCAGCACCATCAATGTGAAGGCAGGTATATGACTGGCATCTTCAGTTATGAAGCAGAAGACTTTGGCTCTAGATTCTTCCTAGCCTTATCTATACAGTGAGAGAGAAAAGGAGGAGTATCTTCTCCCTTTTTCCCAGAATGCGGGAAAGCAGGGATACCAGCCAGCCCTTCCCAGAGAAGCTGAGGGCTGGACCCCATGGTGGGATTTCAGGAGAATCCAGTGAGGATTTTCACAGCAGTCACAATCTAGTGGCTTCTTCCCATAGGAAGAGATTCAGTTTTTGTGTATCCTGAATCCCAGTAAAGACTATGGCTCCTGACACTACTTACCGCTTGCCAAGGAGCCACACTTTGGCAACACTGCCCTAGAGTCTAGTGGCTACAGCACCATGAGAAACAGCCCTCAAGTTAAGGAGGAGTTAAGTCTGTTAATTTTTCCTTGGTGGGCCAACTATTTTCAAAGCTACTGTGCAAAATATTCCCTCCAGGAAAAACTCCTTGGGGTTTTAGATGCAGAGGTGCCCGCTTTGTAGATCCCTAACATCCTAGAAATAAGAAGTAAGGAAATGCATGCAGGGAAAACCAGGGTGTTACTGACCATGTCTAGGAGGCTAACTCTAGGAGCTCAAGGCATCCAGGCTATCTCAGATAAATAAGCAAGTTAGTTTACTTGGATTGTTATCTTGAATTTAGGTCCCCAGTTAACTTACATGAACGTTTTGGTGTGTGTGTGTGTGCTATAGGCATTTGAAAAAGGTCCCATTATGCACCTGTTTCCTTCAGTGCCTAAGTACCAATGGAAGTCTGATTCCACGATAGAATGTGTGTACTTTTCCAGTTCTTTGATTGTGGGCTCCGTTTACTGGACCTCACTCAACTCTCAAACTCATCCAAGCATTTGAGGAGAGAGGAGAATTCTGCTTTTAGGCAAATGCAACAGCTTAACTAAGTATTTAAATGAAATTACAGTCATGATATTTTTATTTAAATGAACATGCTACTATTTAGTAAACAATAGTGCTGTAGTCAATATGACTGCCCTCCTATGGGTAAACTTTTCATGATTTGTCCCTCAATACCAGTTTCATTAGGATTAGTGTAAATTCTTGTGACTTTCAAAGGCAGTTACATGTTAAAAAGCCTTTTTCAGCCACTGCACAGAAACTTCATATTCACTGCTTAGCCATTTTTAATGTCAGTGTTACTCAAGATACATATTACGACACGACATATAAATTACCATTATATCCATCTTGATTGAGATCTCCAAGGTGCGTTATTGCACTGCCAAATCTACCAAACACTTCAGTGCCTGTGAGGATTTGTGCATCTCGGAAGAGGAAAGCACTTTCTTGCAGGTAAAGATAAACTTGCCCAACTTCTTTAGGCTTGCTCTCAAATTCTCGTTCCATAAAGAGAGGGGCACCAACTAAGATATCATCTAAACTGGAACAGTCAAACAAAAACCAGCGTCACGGAGAGGCTGAGTGCAATCAACACAGTTCATGCATTTGTTAAACAGGAAGCTGATAATTATCATAGAGTCATAGGCTAATTGAGGTAAGAAGTCACTTCCGGAGTTCTAGTCCAAACACTTGGTCAAAGCATGGTCAACTAGAGAAAGCTGCCCAGAGCGATGACCACTCCAGTTCTGAATATCTCCACAGATAGAGACTCCACAACCTCTCTGGGCAACTGCTTCCACTGTTTGATAACCCCCAGAGCAAAAATGTTTTATCCCAGTTTAAATGGAATTTCTTGCACTTCAATTTATGCCCATAATAGACACTGAAAAGCTATACTTTGCAGTTAATGATCCAGAAGCCAGGAATTTGACTCAAAGGAGATCCATGTGACTAGAACAAATTCTGAAGATCAATTCTTCTAACAGTGCTAGTGAGAGACAAATTTTAGTATAAAATCTATCTTTTAAAAATTATACATCAGTAAGCGAACAAGAGAACAAAAATTGCAACTTTCCAGCAGATTTTGGAAGCAATATACACAAAACAGGGGTAAAACATCAATTAATAGAGAATGCCTCATGACTAATTCAAATGGAAGCTGGGAGACAAAGCCAAAGATTTATTTCTGAAAACACTTCTGTTGAATATTAGGTACATGAGAAGCTGCGGTGTTCAAGTAATTTGCTGTATTAAGTATTGAAAAGAAAGGACATTATGAAATCACAGAAATATGAGGCTTAGATGGAAAATGATATTTTGCATGTTGTTGCTCTAAATGGAGGTGTTTTGAAACACGGTACCAACATTTATTTAGCGGGGAAAAAAAGACCCTTTAGTGGGTGGACATTAAAGAATAAAGTCAAGCAAGATTGATAGATGCATAACAAGCTGATATATTCCCAATAGATTATTCTGAGATACGAAATGATAGTATCAGATTAATTTCTGAAGGTTGCTCAAGCCCATATAAACTAATAGGACAATTCCCATTATATCCAGTGGACATTGGTCATCCATATTAAGGAACTCTGTTACTGCAAATAACTAGAACTACTTGATCCCAGAATTTAGAATTTGGAAAACATATTGTCTTGCTCTGACACGAAACTTTGTTCAAACTTCGTAAAACTGGTAGAAAACTTTTTACTCTCAATTCATCATATTCCCAATAGTGATATTTTCACAAAGGCTTTATCCATTAGTAAACCAATTAGTAAAATTGCACCGTGTTGTTTTTCCCAATCCTGACAGAAAAACCTTCGTATTGTCTATGGGCTCAGCTACTACTTTACCATAGTTCTAAGACATAAATTTAGTACAGAATATCTCATCTAGAAGCCTTTTAAACACATTGTGGAACTTACACATTCTATAAATTGTGACAAAGTACTTCTAGAAATGTTATTTTTCTATTAAGTTTTATAGCATGTTTCCATAAAGGAAACTGTAATTCAAAATGTCAGGTTACTTCAGTACAGTTGTTCTATTCTTTACATATCAGATTTTACCCCATGACACAAGTAACTAAAAAAGGAAGGAAGCAGATGCTGACTTGACATCAAAGGTGGGGTTTTCCTTTCACACTAAACATCAAAAGTCCTCCTCTACTAATGGAAGATGTTCGTGGTTGGGACAGAATGTCAGCTGAAACAGTTGCCATGAAACAAAAGCAACAGCAAAACCAGATCATAAATGCTCTTTTTTTACAAGGTATTTTATGTATGCCATGTACTAAAAGCATTACATAGTAGCACTATCAGCAACTATTGTTTTATTACATTGCAGTCCAGATATTCCCAATAAGACTGGGACCCCATGGTGTTATGTGCTGTATAAACCATTAAGTGAAAGACATACTTGGCTCCGATGGATATTTTACAACTGAAGACTAAGGGAGGATTTTTTTTAGAGGTGGTGAGGAACCAAAAGATTCAGAGCCAGGAAGCTCCCAGTACATCGATGTAAAAGAAGTAGATACCTAGACACCTTTGGAACTTTGGTCCATAGAGCAATATCCAGAGTGCCTAAACCAGTGAAAGGCGAGAGGCAGACCACCTATCACCCACCGTGGCCAAAAATTCTCCAAGCAGAAGCCTAGCCCAGAACACAAGATTCACCAGGTGAGACAGAAAGCAAGCAGAGAAGAGCTAGAGCCTGTTGTGCAGGCGTCACAGCATCTCAGCTGGAAGTGCACAGTGCTGGGGTATTTTTCCAGGAAAACTTCTGCTTTGTTAAAATAAATGATAATGTTGCTTATAATGTTTGCTATGTGATTAGAATTACGCATTTTTGTTAGTGAAGGAGGGTATTTCAATTGGCTTTTAAATTGTAGGAGTTTATATTTACAAAACTGGAGTTCTGAGACAAATTCAGATTGATGTGATTCCTTTTAAAAGGCCATGAGTGCAAAGGAAAAGCTGCTGGACAGGAATATTAAACCATAAAGTGCAGTTCAGTTTGCAGAACTATTTTGAACTAGCTCATTAGATTTATTTCATTACTGCACTAAGATGCTGCAGTTAACATAAATTATATATTTATTTTTTGTTCCAGCACAGAAAGGTAATCAGACACTATTGCTTCCTTTTTGATAAAAAAAACCAACTTCAAAAAGTACAAGCTGACCACCTGCTGAGACTATGCAGTTCCTTTGTATCCTGCCGAGTAATAAAAAGCAGGAGTATGGGAAATGTGAAGAGGTCAAAGCGTAACTATGGGGAGCTTTGATATAGGCCAAATAAAAGACTACTAAACAGTTTATTCCACTATTTTTATTGGACCATTTCAGTCTAAATTGAACGTGTTCTCTTTTTGCTCTTTACTAGGAATGCAGTCTGTAAGTTGATGGCAAATCTTGATTTTGTTAAGTTTCATTGTGGACTTCTCATTATTAGCAGTGGGCAACTAAACATTAGTTCAAACAATCCCCTCAATTTCCCTATTCTGCCTACAATGCTGATGTGGTGCATATAAAACTGCAAGATGCACTCTGGAACACCCGCAGAACTGCTGGAGCAGAAGGTCCACAGGGCTTTTTTCTGAGGATGAGACTAACCTTTAAACCCTGTTTAAACCTTATTACACCGCAAAGCATTATTGCTATTAATCTTTTCAGACATTACTTAATTGGGCTTCTCATACTGATAAGGCCATCAGTACCTCCTTTATTCTTAGCTGCACCAAAAAATGCAAGTGAATTTGAAGTGGTCATTTCCCTTTTGCTTTTTTTCCCCTCTCCCTCTCTGTTTTACTCTCCCTTTTGGATAAATATTTCTATTGACTATATGTGCAAACCAGCAAAGATAGACTACATATCTAATCAGACATGTTTATCAAGTAGAGCTTTTTGTGCTTCGTTTTCTGAGGGATGTTTGGATCTCAGAGAGAGTCTTTAGATTTCTTTTAAGATATAGACTGGGAGACCACACAGGCCTCAACAGCAGTTTGATTATATTATTGACATAAACTGTGGTCTTAGAGGTACACACAAAATACGAGACCTGCCAAGTAACCCTATGGTTCACAGGAAATAACCTGCACAGGAAATTATTTGGTTCAGTGAGAAGTTAAATGGCAAGCTCCCTGAAAGTTTAATGAGTGTCTATTGAAACTCAGAATAAACTTAAATCCCTGAAACTCAGATTTCTCCATCCTCTCACATTAGTAATGCATTATGACAGGACTAAATTAATCCTGACTCTGCATATCATAAAAATAGGAACTTTCAAAATCTATGGCACTATGACAAAATTTGACCTCAGAAACTTGGAAAGATTTGAGTACCATGAAGCCACCACTGTTGAAACTGCTTCTTTTTTCCTTTTATTTTCCTTTTTTAATTTTTTTAATTTATTTTGGAACTGAAATAACATTTTATCACCT
The DNA here is from genome assembly GCA_013399435.1 of Arenaria interpres. Lineage (NCBI taxonomy): Eukaryota > Metazoa > Chordata > Aves > Charadriiformes > Scolopacidae > Arenaria > Arenaria interpres. Next base: position 37,497 of record VXAK01009910.1, read on the forward strand.
GGTTACTTTTTACCCTCACTCTTTAAAGGGTCACTAGTCACTTATGGGAAGTAATGATTTAGCCCAGAAAAATTATTAAATGCACTATGTTTAAGCACCTAATAAGAAATAATCACAAGAAAAGAGTATGAAGTAGACACATCTGAGACATTCTGAAACAGGGAAGAATATGCCATAGCTCTAACTATAATCTTGGCTCACCTTTGTGCAGACTTCCAAGGCTTTGAGCTTCAAGGGATCTTTATCTCCTTTCTAGAAAGCTACTATCAATAATCACTTACTAAAGTCATGATCTTCTAAAACATTTAGACTTTCATGAGTTCAAAGTTAGCAAGCGTTTTGTTGGGAAATCCCTGAGTGTCTTAGGCACGATGCTGGGAGCTGAGCAGCACTCTCCGTCCAGACAAGCACAACGCCTGCCATAACAACGACAGGCCATAGACGCTTCTTGGTCCTCTGGATGATGAAAATGGATGGCCAACCAGCAGGTGCTGGAACGAGGAGCTGAAGATATTGGAAAGCTTTCAAAACTGAGAAGTGAAGCTATGGATGGTCCACATATGAGAAGACAGCTGCTTTTGAGAGTGGGAGAACGAACTTTTGACTTCCACCTAGCAGCAGCTAGCGCTGTTTATTCACTATTATTCTACCTGGATCTGTTTCCTAAGACTTTGGACATTCCCACTTTGCCACACTGCTTTGAATAAATACTCAGGAAGACAAACTCACCCAAACTAGGCCTGCAAATACTTGTGCCACTGTAATTGCACAAAGATAAGGCTACACGAACAATTAAAATTAGAAAAGCAGAGAAGCCAAGAGAAGCATTTTGAGGTACGAAGCACCTGAAAAGCTATGTTTATTAATAAATATCAGGCATTGCTTCCATGAATGTTCAGTGGAGCTGAATATATTTGGTAACCTACCCATCATTGTTAACATCAGATACTGCAACAGTGTACCCAAAATAAGACGCCATCTGGAAATAAAAAACAATAGATAGGCTTTCATATCAGATATCAATTTTTAAAATTTCTTTACTGATAATCCTCTTCTTTTCTATGGTCATTAATTCTAAAAAATATTTTAAATACTCTTGAAACTATGTTAACGAAACTGTATTCTCTACAGATACAATATTTCATCACGTAGTTGCTTGACATTACCTGTTCACCAGTGAAATTCTGGATAAAGGTCAAGTCTGAAGAATTAATAATTGAGACCTGGTAACAGAAAAATAGGAAAAGTTTCAAGCACACACAGAGATGCTGCAGTGTAACATCACTGCAAACCAATTTGACACACTGAAGGATGGTCCCGGTGTTCAAGAAAAAAACAATTATTTCATTTCACTGCAGTTTTCCTAGATGATCTTGAATATATGACTAGGATTATATGAGTCTCAGGTCCCCCATGAATAAAATGGGGAAAGGGCTACTTTCCTTCCTTACTGAACATTGTGAACAGCAGCAAATCACAGTCTATCAGCTAATCAGTGACTAGATTAGTGCACATGAAAACATTAAGAAATATATACACACATACATATATACACACACACACACACACACACCCCCCTTTCCTCTGAAAAATGGTCTTAATAAGTTCCAGAGACACAAGGAACTTCAGCTGGATGGGGCTTTGAGCAACGTGGTCTACTGGGAGGTGTCCCTGCCCATGGCAGGGGAGTTGGAACTGGACAATCTTTAAGGTCCCTTCCAACCCAAACCATTCTATGATTCTATGAAAACTAGAGAATGTGTCTGTGATCTCTCCCAATCAGGTCAGTTCTGAAACTTTTTTTTTCCTCTGAGCTATAGCACACACCTATATCGTTCTCTCCCTTCACTTCTAACGGTATATCGTGACTTCTTGCATCTGGTGTTCAGTGTATGTACTCAGAGCACTGAACAGAAACACTGGGTATGAATAATCTGAACTGGGACTTCTCCCCACTGTGGACACAGCATCGCACATGAAATATGCTCACCTATTAGGTGAGGCTCAGGTCTGGTAACACTCAGCAGGTATAGGGATACTAGTAATATTCAAAGCATGCTTCTAACTGGACACTGAAAACAAACTTCAGAAAGGACCAAGTGATTAATATTCAAAGCCCAAACCAGTAAGATGTTTCAACACAGCCAGGTAAACCTGAGGGTAAAAGCCAGTGGCAGTTTTTCTTTGATTTGAAAATTTAGAATCAAAGAGGCAGAGAATATGATGTAGACTTCAGTATTCCAAATAATCTAACTGCATTCTCACCATAAAAAGGATAAAATGAGGGTCAATACATACATAGCCAAAGTTCTGTGCTCCCCTTGGGACTCCAGCAACCAACTCTGAAAAGATAAATGACCAACAGTGCATGAAGCATGGGCCCCACGCCACTGAAATTCTTTCTTGACTCATAAATAACCCTTAGGATTTTGGTTTGTTATCTGTATCAGAAACACGTGCAAATCACTTCAAGACATTAATTCCTAAGTTGTCAGCATTCATTCAGTGCATCTAGTTGCGTGAAATATTACATCTTAACTGCTGAATTCACTCATCCAGAGATCTCCTTCTGCTGAGTATTACTTAGCACAGCACAGTATAATAAAGATCTTAATACTATTCAGCTTGTTACATGCCAGCTGTGGATTGATGGAACCAGAATTAATTATGGCATCACACACTACAGTACAGAAGCTAAACGCGGGTATCCTTAAAAAACCCCTTTTCTTTCTGGCTGCACAAGAGTTTGTCTCATCTGTTATTTGGCTTGATGTCATTAAAGTGTTCAACAAGTTTGGCTAAGCTCGAAGCATTTTGCTAAGCTAGAAGCTAGCTAAAAGCACTACAGGGAGATTTTTTGTGAGTGGCACTGCGGGAATCCATCGAACAAGAACATGAAACACTGGACCTAGCTGCCTTCTAGGACGTAATTCTGCTCAATGGCAAAATCTTAAACAACTAGTTTAAATGGAAAAAGCAAAGTCACGGTCTTATTGCCTAAACCTTCCCTCATTAGGATATCCACGTCAGAAGACAGCAGTAGGAACTTCAGGTATCAAGGCACCTCAGACACCTGCTTGTATTGACATAGCTGTCCTCTGTTCCTCTCTGGGTTTATATACTCCCCTGTGGTTGGAAGTAGTAATGAAGAACTGAACAGGACACAGGATGATTCCCAGGTCAGTCAACAATGCAGTTCCTTGTGCCAATCATTCATGTTACTTAGTGATTCAAGAACCATCCATTATAAAAATGTTAATATGCATTTATAGATATATATCTATACAAATATACACGTGGCTGCAGCCTTCCATTACCAGGGAAACATCTTTTTTCCACATTATAGCGTTGAACCCAAAATTATTATTATTTTTTTTTAACCCATAGTGGCACAGGAGAGGAAACTCTACAAGGATTAAGCAGCAGCAGTTCTGGGAAGCAGTTCTGGTTCATTTGTAGAAATGTATTATGTCTCTCCTGGCTTTGTGAGTCTGGACCACAGAGCTGCTCATCCCCTCAAGAAAGCCACCCCGTAAGCAATACTTTCTGACTGATTGTCAGCCCTGTAAAGAAACATAGTTCTTAAGTTATGAAATCCCAGGCATTACAGATATTTTCAGCTAACTGTATGTTTTGAAATCCTGTACAATTTCAGAACACTTGAAAACAGCTAAATCATGGACAAATTTCTATTTCTGACTGATTATTTTTAACATACTCTACCAAACTTGTGACTGGAGCTTTTCCTCTACACCGGATTCAATTCGCAGAGACACAGAGAAACTAGTGTTCTAACACACCTCCAAAACATACTTTACAACTTAGAAATCAGGCAACGTTCAGCTTGGGTTTAGTTCTCCTGCCACAGTACTTTATGCTATGAGTTCAGTACATCAATTAAGTGGGGTTTAAGTTTCGTCTGTACTCAGTTAAAGCTCCAAGAAGTACGGCTGCATAACCTAGACCTTGCAGGATGGATTGCTTTGTCTTTAGAGAATTAACAAAACTATGTTACTGAAACTGCCACCTTCCAGGGCAGTTTTCCCTGGACGTGTGAAACTAATATCCTGTGGCACATTTTCCCAAAGGCAACAACTTGAACCTCAGTGTTTGAGCTGAATTCTAAGTCAAAGACATGCAATGACTTTTTGCACATTTAAAGAAATATCTATCCTCTAATTTTGGTCCAAACCTGTTCTTCAGCACACGTGGCTCTACTTCATCAAATCATTAATGCAGAGTCCTAGAAGGTAGTGTTTTTACAGATCATGAAACATGTGAAGCAGGTGAAGGTTTAACAGTGATGATGTTTTTAAGCGATGCTATTAAGTCTGTGAGATGTCTGGTTCTTTGTGGATGACAGTTTTGTCTACATGCAAATTATTCTAAGTATGTTCTCTATCAAACTTACTTGATCCAAGAACCTTTACAAAGTCTCAGGCATGATTCTATATTCAGACATTTATACTCATGTGCATTAAGCTTTTCCTAATTCAAGGGACTAATTGAACACCTCATGTTCCTGTAGAATGTTTTCTCTGCTTCTAAGCACAGGTTTTATAAAAAGGAATTCAAATCTTCTGTCTCCTGCTGTTGAATATAAGGCTCGGGGTAAGAGCAAGAGCACAGGGAACTTGTTCTTACTGCATTATGCTGGTGCAGAAAAATACAATGTATAAACAGGGTCAGCTAATGAACTGCCCCAAGTACCTCACTCTTACAGCACATGAAGTGGAACTAGGAAAATTTTTATAGAGCTTTTATAGTTGCTTTCACCAACGAGAGCTAGCATGCCGGTGGAGACACATCTTTGTCCAGAAGCAGCTGAATGTTACCTCCTAGCCTGGGCTGTGACGTTTATGTGGCAGTCAGAAGTGTGCTTTCAGCACACACAGACATTTCCAAGTCACGCTGCATCTGGCCAGCCAGATGCTGGGGACCAGCAGCCTCCGTGCAGGTGAGTAACCTGAGTACGGATCAAAAGACTGTACAGGACTGCACTTGTTACTACTGGTCACCAAACGGGCTAAATCAAGTGAGCCTGGATGGCTCCACCTGCCATGCTGTGACAGCTCTAACTGCTGAATAGATGCACGGGCACAATACCATAACAATGGATTCAGACTTTGGGGTTACTTAAATTCTGCTCTGTTATGCTACACCTTCTAAGGAAATCTTTGCCTCTGAGAATGTTGGGTACAGATAGCTTAAGTCTCATCAGGGTTTCAAATCCACAAAAGGCACATTCCTGCGTAGAGACCCAAAATGAGGAATTTAATAGGTGTATGGCCATATGGTTTCCATTCAAGTATATAGCTTCTTACCTTGTTCAGAATCCCCAGTAAATTCCCCGGCGGCCACTGAGTATCCTGTTCAAAGACAAATTACAAGCAAAACACTTTAAAATTTAAAAATTTAAAAAATATGCAAGGACAATCAGATTTGTCTGTTCATCTGATCATCAGAATGCAAATTTTCTAACATTGGTATATTAAAACTGTGCGGACAAAAAGGAAAACTGTTTATCGCAATATTATGACTAATTTAACTATAGGTCTGAATGTATAATATCCCTTTTCTCCAAAATAATAATTTATCTGAAAAAACAGATAATTTATCTGAAAAAACAGCAGGTACTATGGTGGTTTGCCCTAACAGCTATTGACACAATTTAGGTCTTCATTCATAGAATCATAGAATGGTTTGGGTTGGAAAGGACCTTAAAGATCACCGAGTTGCAACCCCCCTGCCTGGGCAGGGACACCTCCCACCACCGTACTGTAATGTGCGAGTGCCCTGTTCTAGCTCTATATAGAAGGCAGATTTCCAAAGATGCAGTTAAGTGCTTCCTGGAGCTTTAGTAAACCTCTGAGATAATTGCTAATGACAGAGTAAAGACTTTGGGATTGTATCAAGGACTGCAATTTCAAATCCATAGGCAGAGATGAAAGGATGCACCTTTGCCTGCAAATTCCACTGCATCTTTTCTATAACTATGTGAAGAAAAACCTATCTTACATGTAGAGCCATGAGAATGTCATGCAAATTCTTGGAGATCAGTACTAATAAAAGGTACATAAAGAGTCTTTTTATTTATTACGCAGTATATTCAAATTGTCTTTTCTTATTGCTTACTTCAATTGCATCTTTTTAAAATCAGTGAGAATAAACTGGGTATTTGTGCAGTGCTGTACAAAATACGGTAGAACTGAATTTTCTTTTCTCTATTAAAAACTGAAATAGTCTTTAAAGACTTTAAACTCAATCTGTCATCTTGGAATGAAAATAAGATATCAATGGTAAAATTTTGTATTTCTGTTTAATTATTTAAGATCAAATAACAAGAATCCTAATGAGCCATTTAAATCTCAACCTTCAAACCCTGTTGCTGTGCATAATTTTCAGAATGTTCAAAGTCCCATTGAAATAACTAGCAAACTACTGATTTGAGGTTGTGCCTAAGGCAAACCAAGTTTAAATCTTCTCACAATTGGGACATTAGTAATTTAGGGCTCGTTTTCATATTTATGTAAGACCCATGCTTTTAGAAGGTATTGCTAACTGACACAGAGCTTAGCTTACCCATGTAATTGTCATCATATGAGGGAGGGGCCACTCCTGTCTGCTTCTCTCGTGCCAGCTTCCTCAAAATATCCTTGAAGGAGTAATTTGCAATGATATCCGCAATGCTTGCAGTGATTACCTGACCTGGATTCAAACAACTTCATAAATGAAAGCGGCATAAAGGAGAGGCAGTTTCTACTAAATAGGGCTAGCAGAAAATCAGAACAGAGCTGATAATACAGCTCAGACGCAAAGAGTAGACAACTTCTCTCAATCTTTTTCCAGGTTACCCTGAAAGTCTCCAGAGTACACATAAATTGATAAAACAAGGCATTGAGACTCCATTGAACCACCACAAAAACATCTTCAGACCCGTTTCAAGGTGCTGATTCAAACTGAAGTCAAGCATTTTCAGGCTCAGCTACCTTTTGTTGCTGTGTAGTAAAAACTTAGTAGACCAATGGAAGCAATTTCTCAATGGGGAATTCAAAGCTATGAATTCCCTACCACCATAATCAACTACATCTTCCTCCTTTAACAGCAATGCAAAAACACACATCCATGAGGCTGATGATGAGCGAGCGGGTAGGCAGGGTCTGGGAATCAGCTATATCATCCATGTCAAAACAGGTTAAAGCAAAAATACCCTTTTAACCCTTTACCAAAAGCACTTCAGGTTTTACCTACATCAGAAACCGCATCTTGAAAACCATAGTGATGCCACAAACAAACTAAAATTATATGCAGATAGCAATAAAAGGTTGTGTTCAGAAACAAATTGTGACAAACACTGGCCGTACAAATATTAACTATTTTTAAAATTTCAGTATTTCTAGGGAAAAGGTCAGCTTATTAATTAAATGATAAATGTGCTAAAATGCCAACATAAAAATAGTTATTTCCAAACAAATAGTTGTTTTGCTTCTTATACAACCCACATCCTATTTTTTCCCCACTTTTTTTTTATGCTCAGTTGCTTGTTAAGCAATTCTTCTGATTTGTATTTGTTGAAAATAAGACCAGAGACCGGTTATCTTAAACTGAGAAAAAAACGGAAATCTAGAACAACGTTTCCCACAATATTTTCTGCTTCACTTCTTAGATCAAGTTAACCAGCCAGATGAACATACCTTGCCAATAAAAACTACCAGGCCCGCCTACTATCAGGTCTCCATTCTACAAAAAGCAGAATTGAATAAAATTACACAACAAAAGAACACAACAAAATTAAGTATGCATGGGAAAAACAATTTAAATGACCAAAAGAATATCAGAATCATGATAGAGGAGAACAGCCCTGTTCAAGGAAAGGATGTAGGTGCATAAATGTGCAGGAAAATCCACACGGAAATAAAGTTAAGATCACCCTATGCGTCTTCACTTGAATGAAAGCCATAATTTTTGTAACACTAACATAGCATTCTGAAAACTGCTGATTATTTGTAACAAAACAAAGTCAACATAACAGAGGATCTTCACATTCAATGAAACAGCAGTAACGCTTTACAGAGAAACATACTTTTGTCTACGCTTCAATGAGGTCTTTATTCCTCAGCAATTAATAATGGGACTAACAATGTAGGTGCAGCACACACTGAGAACAATGTCAATGATCAAACTTATGTGAGGCCCTGCTGCTGTAATATGGGCACAGACAGCAACAATAAATGCAAAGTTTATTCTTTGGCCCACAGGATGGTTTCTGGACCCTCTTGCCATCCCTTAAGCACTTTCACCTCCACAAGAGAACAGTCTTACTCAACGACTAGTCTGCCTCCAAAAGCATCTTTGTACGAGCTATTTTAGCTTTAAAAAACTAACTGGTGCCTGCTAATTCTTTCATGAAAGTCAGGGATCTAGAGAGCATCATAAGGGGACTGAGACAGAAGTACATACAATTTTTCACCTATTTCTCTATCAAGATAGGCTAAGCAGTGTCAGATCGCAGTGCTGCAAAGAGATAAGTAGGTGCTGATTGCAGTGTTTCTATCATTAATGAAACCAGAAAGTTCAAAGCTTGCAAAGGAGGAGAGAACTTGCTGCAACTTCACGAAACTTTTCATATGCAAGAGCATGGGGCTAAACCATTGATCACTAAGACAGTGCTTGAATACTGAGGATATATCAGAGTTACCTTTGGTCAAAGTATTTCAGAAGCAGAATCTCACCTTGTAAAAATCTAAGCTGAAACCTGCTTGACAAAAGCCTTGTCCTTCAGGATCTGCGTTGCCTGCAATTATGAAGGTAGAAGCATTTTACTGACTTCACAGTACATGTGGAAGACAGCTTACACACCCTTGGAGCTGTAAGGCTGTAAATGCAGAACTACCAAAATATGTGAAAAGATGTGCATTCTTTTTCAGGAGAGGCAGAGCAAATCAAGACCTTCTACAGGACCCTGAACACGCAGCCCCCTTGAGAAGGTTTTGAAAAATAGGACCAGTTCCCTGGGATTTTCTCCTCTACCAGGGATTCAGTTTGAATTTGGCTGGAGATGCAAAAGTAAAAAACTTGACAAGAAAACCCCAGCCACCACAGTCGGCTCTGCAACAAACACAAAAATAAGTGTTGCCTAAGGCATTCTCAAAAAATGCTGACATCGTGGATGACTTGGCATATATCAACGTTCAGACAACATCCTGCTCACCTGTATTATTGCAAGGGAAAGGGGCACGTGTCCTTCACAAGGGCCAGCCCTTTAATTTATACACATTTGATCAATGACAGCTGAAGTGTAATCTAATTTTGGATGCACGTTTGTACACGCAAAAACATCTTTCCTGCTTCTATTTTTTTCTAGTCTGCAAATCCTTACATAATTGTAGCAAATGTTGTTGACATGCATTTTAGTGCTCTTCTGTGAGCACTGGAGTGCTGGAAGTCTGTGGAATTGGGAAAAAGAGAGCAGAAATGGCCACCTGAACTCTTTTTGAATAGTGTAAGCCTTTGGCAAAGCCCCAGTGAGACATTAGAAGTACATAAAGCACGATCTTATGGTCACCATTTCTTACAGATTGAGCTTCTTCCTGTACCTGTCCATCCAGGGACGAGGCTTAGACTTTAAAAGAAAAGATTTGGCAGCACAACTCAGTTAGAGCTATGCTTCAATGTGAGGAAAGGAAAGCCAGGAGTAACACTGAATGTACATGCCCATGTCTCACACTGCTGTAGGTGTGCAGGTTTTCTGGCGTGCTGTCTCTAGACCTTCACAGGAAAGAGACCTTTTCATTACGTGAAGTAAGTGTCTGGCAAAATAATCCATGAGAAACTCAAAGGTAGGAGCAGTTCGCAGTAAAGGAACGGTTAAAAGGTGTGTTTTGAAATTAGCCCATGTGCACATGGCAAGAATGCTGCAATAGTAGGGTATCTGTACAAGGGTACCATGACACCCATGGTACCACAGGGGTACCATGACAAGGAACTACATTCTTGTTTCATTGGCTAGCACATGCAACCTGAAACAGCTCCTCACCTCAGCTAAACTGAACATCATCATGGGTTTGCTGTGAGGGTCTCCCCTGGAAGAGATAGGTAAGCCCATCATATATGCTCTCTTACACACATTACCTTTAGAAAAATAACTGAAAGAACAATTCTCTGCTCTGTGAGTGCAGAAACTGCCACACACCCAGCCCAGTCCAAAGCCCAGTAAGGTCACTGGATACTTCATATTGATTTTCATAATTTGGAGCACTGACGTAATGAGAGTATTAATAATCATCATAAACACTTAGACATAGGATGCTGAACAGGATGAACAACTGATTTAATCTAATGTGTGGTACTTTATGCAGACTTCTAGGTAACTGAACTTGATTCTAAACATATGTGCACTGTTTTGCCCTATTCTCCAAGAAGTAAGGCCCAGAGATTCCTACCACATCCACAGAGCAGAGCATGGAACAGCAGCGCTAATGTGCATACTTTCTCCCATGCTGGAAGTCCTTCATAAATGCGCTATTGTGGGTGATATTGGCATGAATGGTGATACAGGCTTGTGTGTTTCTGTGGAGGGTCTGGCCTTCAGATGGTGATCCTGCCATGAGAGATTTATACTAAGCATGAGCATGAGTAATTGGTTTAAAATGCTGTCTGGTTCTTATCTAGATCCGTTTGCTACATTTAAAAGCCATTAAATTGAACCAATTATATCTCATCACTATAACTGTATAAGTTTAATTTACTTAATTTCTCCTCTTTCAATTATACAATAAAGCATCCAATTGCAGGGATATAATTTAATGTTGGTTTTTCTTTAAACCCTCATCCAATGCAATAATGTCATATAGTAATCTTCATTCAACGAAGACTGCGTGAAGACTGAAAGGATGAAAACATTGAGTGCAATATCAGTTCCTCCAACACAAGATTATTCCTATTAATACTTACTGTTGCGACAAGGTGAATATTCAGCATAGGCACTGAAGTTCTGAATTGCTACATAGCAGGTGCCAACGGGGTCCTTCTCAGGGCTATCTTTAAGGGTTCTCCAATGATATAGGGGAGCACAAGCCTATCAAAACAGAAATTATATCTCACGTACCTTTCATATACTCATGCATTGGACAAATGTAGGTTTTTTCAGTGTACAAGGATTCTATGGTATTGTATCATTTATGCAGTAATGATCATAACATATTGACAGAGGAAATGCAGGACCACTGCTTCTTATAATTTCATTATAATCTGAAAAGCTCAGTCTGATCTTTCACTCACAGCCCTTAGCAGGTGAAATCTGTCAGGGACTACGACTCAAATTTAAGCATATGTTACAAATGCCCTCTAAGCCTGCTTCACAAGTAATATGTTTGCTTTATTACTGCTCACTGAACAGGACTTGATTGATCCCATAGTATAAGATGTAGATCACACACTGAAGACATTCCTGCTTCTGTCCTGATACGTCTTAAGATAATGGCCATTGCAGTAGAACTGGTATGGTTCTACTCAGCAGGAGATTTGTCAGGGCGTTGTGTCATACCGCGTCACAGTCATCAGACTGTCTGCCTTATAAAACCCTGGCTCCCATCTTTGGAGAGATGATACAGCTATAATGCATTCAACAGTCTTCCAGTGAACAGGCTTTTGCTAAATAAATTTTGGCTAGTCAACTAATATTTAACATTCTGTGTTATGGTAGTGGTTTTACTAACATGACAGTGTAACGATAAAAGATAGACAAGTTGTGTAGAGAGAGAAAGACATTTTTTCTGCTTTGAAGTAATTAAAATAATTGGAAAACCAGAGGAGATAAACTGTCAGGTATGAAAGTCATTCCTCAGGGGTTCCTGTGACCTAAAACTTGTCAATTGGCTGAGGAGGAGAAGATACTACCTCTCCCTAAAACCTTGTCTCTCTTAAGACACAAATAAATCCTCCATTCATGTCCTACTTCATCTTACTTTTCCAATCAGAAACTTATCTATCTCTGGCAAGGCATTGTTATTATTCACATTACTGTGTAAGCCTTAGTTCTGTAATCAGTTCCAGCTTGATGAACCACCATGCTACACGGAGCTTAACATAAAATTCAGAGCTTCTGGAACACTGGTTTAAGGACCAGGGACTCTTAACATGCTCCTGCCTAAAAGACCTTACAGGTTAAAACAAATCGGAGGGCAAAACTAGAGGGAAGAAAAGAGGAATATGTGTCCTATGAGGGTGATTTTAGGTACATTTGACATGGAGCAAAATGGATTGAAACAAAAATTATTTATAATCATAAACGTGAATGTAATGCAGTTTACGATCATAGAATCATAGAAGAGAATAATAGAATCATAGAATAGTTTGGGTTGGAAGGAACCTTTAAAGGTCATCTAGTCCACCCTGCCCTGCAGTGAGCAGGGACATCTTCAACTAGATCAGGCTGCTGAGGGTCCTGTCCAACCTGACCTTGAA
>VXAK01009912.1:0-16319 GCA_013399435.1 Arenaria interpres
AGGTCCCTTCCAACCTAAACGATCCCGTGTGTCTGGGTGGTTGTGGCTGGCTGAGCTGGTGGGAGTTGCAGTAATACATCTCTGTGATGTGTTACCGGTCTCTGCACAGTCGGGGGGATCCTTGGAGCTGCGGGGTTGTCCTTCTGCTGCTTCCCGCTTCAGGAAAATGGGAGAGACTCACACGTGCTGCTCCAGCGGGAAATCACAGGAGCAAAGCATCGTCGTGCTTCCAGCTTTCCTTAGGTTCAGCTCTGGTTTTCCTCTGCACTGGAATCCCAGCAGGGAGACACTTGTGCTCTGACAGATCCTGCCTCCAGCAGGTTTGTTCCCTGCCTCTTCCCGCAGCTTGGCTGTGTGCAGGGATCAAGCTTCAGGAAGCCCTTGAGATGTTTCCCGTGTGCTCGCTGCCAGCGTTATTCTGGCTCAGGAGCGATCCTGGTGCCGTGAGAATCCTCCTGCTGCTGGTGCCCAAGGTGGCTGGGTCAAAGCTAGCTTGGGTCTCTTATTTTTGCTCTATTCTTCCCTCCACAACTTGCTGGGTTCAGGCAATGGTGAGATCAGAGGACTTTTTGCAGGGTTGGACCTGGAGCCAGTTTCCCCCCCAAGGTAGTCCATGCTCATCGCTGTCAACCATGGGATGCTTCTCTAAGCCTTGTCCAGCTGTGGGAGGGTGAGGGCAGTGTCTTCAGGGTGTTGCTGCTGAAATCTGTGACCACAGGAGACCAAGGGCAGAGTGACCCTCCATCAGGCTGGTGCCACATCGCTCTTCCTGTCACTTTGTGCCTGGATCAGGTGCTGGTGTGGACTGCTGGGATGGTGCAAGGCTGTAGAGGTCAGCAGCTGGGCACAAGAGGGGAGGAGAAACATCTGTGAGCCATCACAAACCATTTAGATGGATTTTCCATCATTTCCTGTGCCTGGGGGTAATGTGGGAACACGAGGCCTGGTGGGGAAGCTCAGAGGTAACTGAAGGTGGACCGGAGCCAGTGCTAGCAGCTCTCCTGTTCCATGTTGGTAGCACGGGTCCCTTCACAAGAAGGCACCAATTTGCATTTCTCCTGTAGCATTCTCTGTGGGCTTGTTTCTAAGAGGTTTTTAGTTCTAAAAACAATCATTTTGGACACACTGAAGGTGGTGGTTTGGTTTCTGTTGTCTAAAACCTGCTGTAGTTGAAGAAGGCTCAAAGCAAAGACCTGCGAGGAACCATAAAGTTGAATGGTTCCTTTTTGGAAAGGGCTTCTGAATCTGCTGTATTTGGTGAAAATAATCAATAAAAACGTGCAGAGTGGTTCATTTCACTTGAGTGGATGAGACGTAGCGTCCAGAGCAGAGTGGATCCTGAGATTGGGCTATTTGGATCCAGATGTGACTTCCCCAAACATCAAGTCTGATGTTGACATTCACAGCTATTCCTCCTCCATCACGTCTCCCAGCTGCCTCTGGGAAACGTTTCTGGCCATATTCCCATCCAGTTTGCATAATTTCTGGGTGAGCCGGTCCTTTACTGTTTGCTGTCATCCTTAGCTGTGGCGCTTGCTGGGTTGTGCGTGTAGGCCCAGCAGCCTTTGGGGGAGTGGCCATAGTATCTTGCAGTTGTGGCCATGTCACGCTCTGAGCACGTGCACGTTGTTTTGTGGAGCCTAGAAGAAGCTCAAGTGGTGAGACAGGTCCCTGGTCCAGCCATTCACAAGTGCTGAGTAACATCTGAAAGACGCTTTCCTCAGGGTGGACCATCGCTGGTGCCCTGGGATCATGCTTGGCATCACCTCTGTCTCGTGCTGATTGTTTTCATGTCTCTCTTTGTAGGAGTTGAGAGATCTGGCCTCCAAACACCCAAACCTGGTTCTCGTGAAGCTGGGTAGGTGCGCTCTGCTGCCAAGATGGTAAATTTGTGACTGCCAGCCATGCTTGCCCCTTCCCTCCCTCCCTGCCTTCGGCTCTACATGGGGATCCAGTTCTTCAGAACTGCTTCAAGTCCTGCTGTGAAAAGCCCAGTTTCTCCAGACCTGTCTCAGCCCCAATATCCTGTTCCCTGGAGCCCCCTCGCCTTGTGGCCACAGGACCAGGAGGTTCTTGAGACCCATCCTGGGCAGGGTCCTGCTCCTGCAGCTGAGTGGCTGTGTCCTTGCTGGGCCATGCAGCTGAGGTGCCATCATCCGAAGTCCCAGGCGAGACTGGGAGGGCTCCTCCTGGAAAGCAGTGCCCGTGGAAACACTGTGTGATTGTCCCAGAGCCTGGGCAGGAGCCGTAGGACCTTGCAGAGCCACCCCCCAGCAGGTCCCAGCACAGCCCCCGTGGAGACCATTTCCACCCCAAGACCACTCTCCGGGTGCTCCAGAGCTTCCTCAGGGATGGACTTTGTGCCCTGACAGGAGGCCATGACCGCTGGTTGCCTGACACAGCGTGGGAGTCAGAGCAGCGCTTTGCCACCACGGGGCTGTCCCCAGAGTGGCTTTGCCTGGTGGGCTGCCCCAGGCCAGGGTCTTCCAGTTCCTAGTCGTGGGGCACCCTGAGGATGGCGAAGGAGACAGTTTTGGGATGAGTTGTGCCTTGTGGGAGCCGGGTGGCTCTGAGCTGGTTGCACAGCACCATCTGGTGCCCACAGATGGAAGGCCACACAGGTCAGGGTGCATAGCTGTTCCTCAGCATCTTCACCTCCCTCTTCTCCCCACGTCCCCCGTGTGGACCCCATGGCTCTCAAACTTCTCTTCCACTGCAGATGTTGCAAATCCCTCGGCTATTACCGATGCAGTGAAGATCGTGGAGGGGAAGCTGAACGGCGCCGGCTTGAACCTGCTGATAAACAACGCTGGCATCTACACCCCGACGGCGTCGCTGGAGACGGTAGACTCTGAAGAGATGATAAGGACGTACAAGACCAATGCGGTGGGGCCAATGCTGATGGCCCAGGTATGGATGAAGCTCTGGAGATGGAGCTCACCATGGAGGGAGAATTTAGCCCAGCAAGAGGGTAGCCCAGGCTTAGCCTGGCCACCACCCATCTGTGGTCATGACGGAGATCTCAGAGGGCTTTGCCAAGTTTCCCAGCACTGCAGGAGGGAGGGGGGCCAAAAGCTGTATAGCCCGCCTACGTTGTACTGGGCTAACTGGGACCAGGCAGGACCACTGCAGCAAAACACCAGGGCTCTCTTGGCTTCCTGCTGTTCCTCCTCATCCTCCCTGTTGCAGTTGCTGTAAGCAGGGCTGGCTTGAGGCGTCCCACAAGGTTGCTTCTCCCCAGGCGTTCCTGCCCCTGTTGAAGAAGGCTGCCCGGGAGAGCACGGAGAAGGGACTGAGTTGCAACAAGGCAGCCATCATCAACATCTCCACCATCATGGGGTCCATTGAGAAAACTCCCGAGTCCTTCTTCAAGCCTGTCATCTCCTACCGCTGCAGCAAGGTATGGAGACCGGGAACCTGCCCGTGCTCCTGAGCTCACTGGGAGTCAGAGCTGTCCCTGAGATGGAGGGACTTACCTGTGCTGGTCACTGAGATCCCTGAGCATCTCCATGCTCAGCTGGTGCCCACCTAGGCCAGACGCATACCATCTCTTGAAGACCTGGCATTGCTTTTTCTCCCTTGCCATGAGGCGGTGGTGGGAGGGGAGCCGAGTGTGTGGAGCTTTCTGCTGCCCATGGCTGACGCTTCCTTCCTCCTTCCCCCAGGCTGCCCTCAACATGCTCACCAAGTGCCAGGCTCTGACCTACGGGGAAGCCGGGATCCTCTGCGTGGCACTTCACCCCGGCTGGGTGAAAACTGACATGGGCAGCCAGGAGGTGGGTTTTGGCTGAGCAGGCCGAGGAGGGGACGCCCGTGGGTGGGACCCAAGCCTGCAAACTTGCAGTGGCACGGGAGGTTCCTCAGGTGGCCAAGATGGCTCTCAGGAGGAGGGATCCATGCGAGAATGAGTTGCTTCTTGGGCTTCAGGTTGCCCACGTCTGTGTTGGGCCACTGCAGAACATGTGGGTGCTGCACATATCCAGGGTGAGCAGGAGGCCTGTTCAGGGGAAAAAAGGCTTTGAGCAGCCTCTAGATGTGCAGAGAATCTGAATCCAACAGAGCAGGGAGGAGAGGAGCAGGTCTGTGAGGTCTCCAGTCACCCTGCAAGATCCCTGTTTCGGGATGGTGCTGGTCTCTGCAACCCTGGAGTTTTGAGAAGGCTGCATGTAGCATCCTGCTTGCAGCAGGGATCTCTTACGTGGTTTGAAGGGCTTCCCAACCCAAGCCACCTCCAATCAAGCCATCAGTGAGCAGGCAGGTACCCAGTCACCCTGCCATGTAGCGGACCCGTCCCACCTCCCATGCTCTGGACTTGCTCTGGGTGGAAGGAGCCTTGCTGCTGACGTCCATGAGCTGAGTGGATAACTGGGAATGATGGTGGGGTCTTGGTCCTGCTCCTCACTTGTTCCCATTGCAGGCTGACCTGACGGTGGACACAAGCGTGCGGGGTTTGCTGTCTGTACTGCCGATCCTCTCCGAGAAGCACAGTGGGACCCTGCTCAACTGGGAAGGTAAAGCTATTCCTTGGTGACGGCTCTCTGTCCCTACGAGGGACCTCGCAGTGACGGGGGACGCTGTGGGTGCCCTGGAGCACCGGGATGCTCAGCCCTCTGTGGTCTGCAAGGGACCTACTTGGGACTCCACCGGGCGTGCAGGGCAACCTGTGATCCCTGCCTTCACGTTGCTAATAAATAAAGTCAATTAGTACCTGTGCCTTCTCCCAGCTGCAGTGTCCCCACTGAGACTGTCTCTGCCCTGGCCTGGGGCTGTCCCCTGTGAAAAATAAGTTTAGTACCTACAGGAGAAGGAAAGATGGGGACAAACTTTAGCAGGGCCTGTTGCGACAGGACAAGGGGTGATGGCTTTAAACTGAAAGAGGGGATATTTAGGCTAGATTTCGGGAAGAACTTGTTTGGTGTGAGGGTGGTGAGAGCCTGGCCCAGGTTGCCCCGAAAAGCTGTGGCTGACCCATCCTTGGAGGGGTTCAAGGGCGGGTTGGAGGGGGCTTGGAGCAACCTGGTCTGGTGGAGGTGTCCCTGCCCAGGGCAGGGAGGTTGGTCTGTCTAGATGGCCTTTAAATGTCCCTTCAAACCCAAACTATGCTATGATTAGTCTGCCTGCCTTGCCTTTGGCTGCTCTGAGCCAAAGGGAGGTCCCACAGGGGGCACATAACCGGCCCAGAGCCCTGGTGGCCTCCCTGGCCACTGAGTGTGCTCAGGTCTGCCTGGTCTCTGCTGTTCTTCCACCCAAAGCACGGTGTCTTTGCTGCAGGCTTCTTGGGGGGACTTTGTGCAGGACACAGTGTCCTTGGGAGCAGCCTTGGGGCTGGAATGGGAGGACCAGTAGCACCACAGTCCAGTTCTGCAATCCCAGGCAGCCAAATCTTCCCGTAGTGGAACCCCAGCTGGGCACGGTACCCCTGGGTGGGGGAAATGTGGTCCCATCGGGGAGCACACAGCATAGGAATAGCACGATGGAGAGGCTGAGAACCTTAGTAAGGTGGGCCAGGCAGCCCTGGACTGCATGAATTTGCCCAGAAGGTGGTAACACCCCCAAAGAATAGGACTTTGGGGTGGTACTGGGTTTTCTCAGGAGGGTTCTGCCCCGTCTGGAAAGAGTTTCTCCTTGGGGAGATATGTGGAAAAGGAGCGGAGGCTCCTTCAAAACCAAGCCTAGTCTCAGGTGGGCAGAGCAGCTTCGCTTGCAAGAGAGGCAAACCCACCCCTCCTTGCCTCAGAGGCCACCACCTCCTCTTTCTTATCTGGAAGACTAGCTGAAGCACCTCTGTCCTTCTGGGTCTGACCTTTTCTGGAGCTGTACCTCTCCCCTGGAGTGCGGGTTTGCCTGGCAGCACCAGCTTTCCTGGGAATCTTGAGGCCGTGCACCGCTCTGTACAGGAGCCCCCCGCCATTTCCCAACCAGGACCACGAATGCCACTGTCCCCCCCAGTCCCGGGCTTCACCCCCAAGGCAAACAGAGCATCGGGGCAGTCTACTGGGCTGGGGCCACATCTCTGCCCCACCGAGGTGAGTTGTGCCCCAACAAGCTCCAACAAGCCGTGGCACCCACAGCCCATTGAGTCACAGGCTCCAGTGAGCTTTTCTTCCTCCCAAACCAGTGGTGGTTTGGTAGCTGAGACTTGTGAGAGGCTGGGAAAGGGGACAGCAGGGAGCACCTGTAACCTGGGCGCCAGCCTGGGCGTGGGGACAGAGTGGCTGGAGGTAGCAGCGCTGCCAGAGCTTGTGAGCTTGGTCCTCTGGCTCCTTGTAACCCCTTCTTGGGGGTCAAAAGCAGACCAGGTGCCCAGCCAGGGACAGGAGGAGGGACAAGATGCTCCTGTGAAATTCAGGGGTGCTGGGAGCATCCCCAGATGGATAAGGGGTCCCTTACTCCGGAGACCCTTTCCATAATGGTCCTTTCTGGAGCAACTGCAGGAGCTGGGACACCTGGGTCCCACTTCTCTCCTGGAGCTGGGGCTCTGCTGTCCCATCCCTTGCCTGGGGCTGCTGCAAAACCCACCTGGCTGTGCCAAGCTGTGCCAAGAGGTGCCGGGAGCATCTCCAGATGGAGAAGGGGTCCATTACTCCGCAGGCACTTTCCATAACGGTCCTTTCTGGAGCAACTACAGGAGCTGAGGCACCTGGGTCCCACTTCTGTCCTGGACTGCTGCTCCATCCCTGACCTGGGGCTAGTGCCAACACCCATCTGGCTGTGCCAAACCCCCGGGCTCTTTGGAGCTCGCTCTCTTCCCCATGCCCAGGCTGACATGCACTTTCCCAAGCCCGTGCTCCACTCTCCGAGGCCCTCAGGAGACGGCGCTGCCAGCACGGCCATGGGGAGCCAAACCCACACGAGGCACCCACTGCTGCATGGGTGCTCCTTGGCAGGGAGACCCGGGCCTTGGCTTTCTGCTGCCCCAGCTGAGAGCTGCTCCATCCTCTGGGAAGCTCTGAGCCACCTGGGCTCTTCCCAGCCACCTGATTTCCCATGCGATTGCTTGCTCGTCTTTGCTCTTTTCTTTCCCGGCTCATATCTGTGGCCAGAGGAGTCAGTGTCCACCTGGGCACCTCCCCGGGCATTTGTCAGCACTGTGATGGCAGCAGGAGGCGAGAAATCCCTTCTGAGGAACGGCTGAGGGACAGAAGCATGGGTGAAGGGTCTGATCCTGCAGCTGTACGGCTGTGCTTAGCCCAGCCCTGGCTCAGAGACACGGCCAAACCTCCACCGAGCATCTCTCCTGCCCCTTGGCAGAGGTTCTCCTGCCCCAGTTGCTCCACAGAAGCCAGCTGGAGCTCACCAGTTGCCATTGTCTGGCTCCATGGCCATCTCTCTCCATGTTTCTCCTTTCTGCCCTACACCACGTGCTGGATCCTGGGGGATGAGCTGTGCCAGGTATCCCACCTCTGCTTGCAGGCAGCTTATAGCCCTCCCCATCATCAGTGCCAGCCCCACAAGATGGATGCAGATCCTTCCCTGGGAAAACGGGGAGAAATGGGACTGCTGAAAGTTGGGATGAGCTCCATCAGCGTGGCTGATGGTCTGCAGTGCTGGTGACACAGGATGGTTGCCCACCTGCTGTGGCAGCAGGGTTTTGGCTGAGTTCGGGTGGCTCATAAATCTGTGAGCATCTCTCCAGCCCCCTGGGAACAGCGTGGGCAGGTCACCTGGGATGCGGGTGGCCCCCTGTGGCCCAGGTGTGCCAAAGGTGCTGGGAGGACAAACTGGGAGCTCTGCAAGTGAAGTCCACCCTGGCATTACTAGAAGCCCAGCTGCTGGGGATGAGAACAAACCTCAAGGGGGTTGCTGGAGGTTGAAGCACCATCAGCCCGTAGGAAGCCCAGTGCAACAGTCTCCCCTTCGGGTGCTGGGACAGCGGGCTCATTGCCACGCAGAGCCAAGGGCAGCAGGTCAGTCTATCCCATTGTTCAAGCCATCGGGAGGATGACCCAGCTTGGACCTCTGCCACAGGACTCACCTTAAGGTGCTCCAGGGCCCGTGTTCCTCAAGAAGCCTCAGTGAGACCCGGGCGGGCAGGTCTCCCTGCACAAATGCTTTCCCAAGTGGAGTTGGCTTTTCCTTTGCACAAGTTCCGGGCGTTTGTGCTCACACAGCTGATTATCTCCCCGTTTCCTCTCCTGCCTGATGTTTCCTGCCTCGCTCGCTCCCTTTTGCTGGCTTTGCCCTTTGTCTCAGGCTTATCTCCTGGCTCTGGGCAGCGTCAGACCTCGGTGTCCGCCCTGAGGGCAACACGCAGCACTGAGCACCCTGCCCTGTGTCCTTTCACTGGGTGCCCCAGGAGACACCTGAGATGCCACCTCCACCTGGCCATCTAGCAGCTCCTTAGAGGCACGGGTGAACTGGAACAGAGCAAGGATGATTTAGGATCCATCTGCTTTTAGCAGCTTGTACCTCTGTGCCAACTGGACCAGCGTGTTGCCGCCGGAGGCCACTGGGTCCAGCCATAGGGAAATCTGGGCAACCTTCACACAGGGGCTGCACGAGGGCACAGCAACAGATCTGAGGACCACGGGTGGGTGGGGAGGTTGTTGCCCAGAGCAGCTCAGACTGTCCCCACCAGTCCCTGTGGAGCCATAGCAGCATCTGGGGGCAAACTTCTCTCTGCTCTGGGGAGCCCAGCAGCTTTCCAGGCTCCTGGGATTGACTTCAGTGCTGGGAAAGGCACGTGTTTTCCAGGGTCTTCCACCAGCTGCCTTCTTTCAGATCAGTAGCCAGGGGCAAGGACTTGTTGCACCATGAGCTGGGTCTGTGGGTGGGGAGGACATGGGGAGTCCTGGCAGGACTTGCCAGGATCGGGGCAAGATCCATTTTGAGAGGCAACCTCCCATGCCCAAGCGGGGCAAACGGCAGCGGGCAGAGTCCTTGTGGAAGGCAAAGCCCCTCTCCAGGAGGAGAGGGCCAAAAAAGGAGACCGAGAACGGAAAAGGGCAGCTCCTGTGATACGGATGCAGCTGGAGGTGGAGCAGGAGGCAGGTCACAAACAGCCAGCACACGAGGAAGCGCTGGGACACCAGCCAGGGCGGCCGGTCGTGGCAGCTCCAGGGGCAGCAGAACTTCGCCGGCCAGGGGAAGGACCGGGAGCAGAGGCAACCAGAGCTGCAGCGACCTCAGCCAGGACCTGGAGATCCCCTGGGCAGGAGCCTTCTTCCAGCCAAAACCGCTCTTCATTCTGCCAAGGTGTGGGCACTATCCATGGAGGGTCGGGCCAGCAGGATGGCGATGGTGGGGACATCTCCGTGCCGGGTGGCAATGCGGTCCTGTGGCTCTGAGCCCTGGGTGACACCATTCCCAGAGCCACCAGCGGAGGGGGAGGCTGATGCTGGGAAGGCTGGATGGTCTGAGGACCTGCAGCTCTCTGGGGGGTGCAGTACCGGGAGGGTGCTGGGGGCCCATCAAAGTACCAGGACCCAGCCTGGGTGCATGAGAAACGGGGCTCGGGAGGAAGCACGTCCCGGTCCCTGCAGCACACGGGCTGCCAAGGAAGCCAAGTGGGGCCAGCAGATAATGTGCCGAGGCTTCCTCTGGCCCACCGCAGCTGCGGGGCCAGGCTTCTTCCAAGCTATCTGGCCCTGCAGAGCCCCGGGCATCCCTTTTCTCCCTCAGTGTTATTATTGTTAGTGGGAAGGAAGCAGCTCACCAAGTCCCACCTCGAGCTTTTAACCCGCTGCTGCCCGGCCTTCTGCTCTCTGCTCCCCTCGGCCAGAGCCGGGAAGGCTCCACAGCTGCCCTGGGAGGATGGTTGGGTACCAGGAGCATCCTGCAGGCTTTGCCTCCCTGGGGACCATGGCAGATCTCCCCCAAGTCATGTTGTCCCTCCCAGGCACCCTTGCAAAGAGAGGACGGTGGCATTGTCATCTCTCAGTGTGGAGAGGAAGTCCTGAAGGCTTCGGGTTCCAACGATTCCCTCCTTGCTCTCTCTTCTCCCTTTTAGCTGGTTGGACCCCGCCTGGTGCTTCTTCTGGAAGTCCCTTAAGTCTGCTGTGGGGCACCATGGAGGCAGCAGCGTTGCCAGCTTTGCACAGATTTAACCCAAATACCTAATAAGGGGTTTGGAGGAAATCCATCTTGGGGAAGAAAATCGCAGCATTTCACCAGCTTCATCTGACGAGCCAGGGTTTAAGCGAACCCCAGGGTCTCTGGAGGTGCTGCCTGCTGCTCCTTGGGTAAGTGGAAATCAGGCAGACATCTCCGCGGTCTTCTCCAGATCGCCTTCTCGTGCAACTGAACACGGCCAAATTGTCCCCCACTTCTTGTCTGGCAGGGAGGGGACCTTAGTGTCCTGCCAGCACAGGCTGGGGCTGTGCCCTCCCTGGTGATGGACACCGTGGGACACCTTTCCTGAGCATCGGTGTCCATGCAGGAGCAGAGGTAGGTCACCCAGCTGCTGAGCCTGATGATGGGGTGATGCAGAGATGCTCCACGCTGTCCTGAAAATACACCGTTGACGTGTCCGTCACGCGTGGTGCACCCTCGGCATAAACCAGTGGCTCTCTTGGGGCACCCAGCTGGGACCCTGGCACAGCCACACACGTGGATCTGCCAAGAAAAAGCCCCCCCAAAACCACCTGCCTGGGAGCTGTGCGTGCCATGGTGCCACCTGAATCCAGCACAGGCGTGTGTGGCCACGGGTTGCAGCGAGGTGCTCGCCCTCCCTCCCACAGCTGGGCTCCAGCCCGTGCCTTCGTCCCCAGAAGGGTGCCGGTGCGGGTCCCCCACCCAGTCCCGCTTTGAAGGGTCCTGCTGGGGGTTGGGTGCAGGTCAGCCTCTCCTTGCCCGGCCCCCCAGCACTGGCTGGGCCTGAATTTCCAGCTGTTGCAGAACGAGTTCCCGGGAGGATGCGGCAAGAGCTGGCACCGTGCCGAGCCGCCGGCGCGTCCCTCCGGTGCCATGAGCACATGTGGGGGGCTGCGGGGACAGCGGATGGGGTTAAGCTGCCCAGGGCATGCCATGGGCTTCCAGGGTCTTTGTAGGCTCAGCCCCGCAGCAAGATGGGGCTCACTGGAGAGGTCATGCCCCCTGTGCATCCCCTGCTGTGTCCCTTGGTCCCCAGCACGTCACCACCGAAATGCGTCTGTGCAAGCCCAGCGAGTGGCACAGGGACTTCAGGGATGTCCCTGAGACCAGCAGGTCTCCATCCTCTCCAGCCGCATGGCTTATGCCCCAGCCTTTGCTGGGGACACGGAGTGACATGGCCAGGATGTCCCAGCCCTGCTTCCCTGGAGCATCCTCCCCTCCTTATTGGCTCCAGTGAGAGGACAGGCCCCCGGAGATGGCAAGAACAAGGATCCAAGCTCATTTCCATGAGCTCTCTCCCCAGTGTCCCTCTGCTCAGAGTCAGGGAAGTGGCGCTGGGGAGGAACTTGGCTCCTCTTGTTTGTTATTACAGGATAAAGTTACCCTTTAAAGCAGAGCCAGTGCTGTCAGGGCTGCATACCAGGAGAGAACATCGCTCCTTCCCAATGGCTCCAACACGCTTCTTGTTACCGTCCTCCTGCGGAGCCAGCCCCCTCCCAGCCCTGGGCACAGCGAGGGGGGGACGCAGATTTGGAGGGGGGGGCAGGATCCAAAAAGGAGCCTCGAGGCTCTTTACCCACCCTGGGAAAGTTGGAAGCAAAGGGAAAAGGCCTCTCTCCGGAGAGGAAGAGCTCTCCTGGCTCTGGGATGTGTGGGGTTGAGGGAGCAGAAGGCAAGGACTGGGAGCAATGGAAGGGCAGGGGGACCGGGATGAGGCCGGGGGGCACTGGGGGTGTCTGATGCCCCCCCCTTTCCCCCAGAGAAGGGCCAGGGATGCTGCCCTCACTGCGGCTTGGCTGGGGACCCCCTTGAGGGGACAGATGGCTGGTTGCCACTGGGGAAACTCCTGTGCATGGCAGGGTGGTGGTGTGGGGCTGGCACCCATCTCGCTGCCACCCCACAAACCCAGCAGCAGCTCGGCATCTCCAGGTGATGTGCAGGCAGAAAGAGGGCTGCCTTCTCCTTCCAGCCGCAGGCTCTGTCCCCGCCAAATCCAGGGGCACCCCTCTCCCGGGAGCTGACACCCCAGGAGACACCCCAGCACCCCAAGACTTTGCAGACGTGGGGGTTCCTCAGCACCATCCTGGCCATCCCACCCGCGCTAGACCCTCCGGAGGGGACTCTGCAGGGGGATGGGGCGCCTGCTTAGGGGGCTTGACCCCCCGCTTCCTGCGCTGAGCCATGACGTGCCTGTGGGGTGGAGGGAGAGGAAGCCGGTCTGGTGGAGCCGAGCCAAGGAGAGCTTCCTGGCAGCGAGCTCCAGCCTCCCAGCGCCGTCCCCGCCGCTTGCAGATGGCTCCGAGCGGGATGGAAAGCCACCGCCAGCCCTTTCCAGCCCTTCCCCAGCCTTGTGCCCGGCCGGTCGGGAGGCAAACGCCAACCGGGTGACGCGGCACCAGGGCCCCGACGCTGCCGGGTGTCGGAGGGGAGCCTGACTCATCCCCCGCAGGAGAATATGAAGCTGGCAGATGTAAACAGAGCTGGCCCCCGGCGGGCCAGGGCATGTGATATATAAAGGAGAGACTGGCTGGAGCCGCAGCCCCCGGGGCTGGTGGCATCCACACGTGTGCTAGAGGCACGTGAGAGGGGGCTCGGCCTCGGAGAGCCAGGATCGGTCCGCTCCCGCCCCGTCCTAAGGCCCAGGGGAGCATCACTTGGGTGGAGAGGACATGACTATTGGCATGGCCCCCCGCCCCCTCTGCCACCCCTGCCTCACTGGTGCCTTTTGGCAACCAGTTTTACCCCTGTTCTGCCTGTTTGGCTGCCACCGCTTTCCCTCCAGGGACACCCTTCCCAGAGGGGACTGCTTTGGACCAGCAGAAGGGGTGCAGGATGAGGGCAAAGCTCCTGAGATGCCATCTTGTGGTGCCAGCTTCAGGAGCAGACCTCGGCTTGCGGCGCCGGGAGGTCTCCCTGCATCTTCTCCTCCACAGGGATAGAGTGAGCATGGAAGTGTCAGGCTTGGGAGCAGGGATCGCTCAGAAACCTCTGGGTTGTCCAGTGTGCTCTCCAGCACGTGATTTCCCCTTGGGTTTATCTGCGCCTTGCTGTGGATCCGGGCTGGGAGAGCTGGAGGCCGGCGGGGACAGGAGATGATGACAGCCACTTCCTACCCTTGCTTACCCCGGGCAGCCGCTTTCATTTCCTTAATCCCCATCCCTGTATTTTCTTTGTTGTTTTCTCTGGAGGGGAGGGATCCTTTGTGAAGCCTGGTTGTTCTCGCTGCAGGGGGTGCTTTCTCGTTCTGGGAGACCAACCCGGCTGCCCCCCGGCTGCCCCTGCGGGGACCCACTCTCCGTTTTTGGGTGCAGCGGGTGCCGCTCAACATGGGGACGGGGAGCCCACCTCGTTGGTGCCCGTGGGGCGGATCCGGGTACACGTGGGGTCCCCTGCACTGCTCGGGGAGGACCATATTTGCATACATTTGCAAACAGCCCTGCCAAATTTGCAAATTCAGCCCCCGCCAAAGCACCTCGTGCTCCGAGTCGCGTTTTCCTCTTGCGTCCCCTACGGCACCAGCATTCCTGGCCCAGGCCACCTCCAGGGTAAAGTATTCCTGCCGCAGCCCGTGGGCACAGTGCCACATCCCCAGGATGCTGATGCCGCACCGTGGTCCGGCCGTGCCAGCCTCCCGGCTGCTGGCCATGTGGTCCGGGCTGGGCTGGCCCCTGGGCTTGCCCATGACCTCAGCTTTCCTGCCCGGTGTCAGATGGTTCCCGAGGGGCTGCAGGAATGGTGTGAATCATGAATATTTTTGGAGTGATTCCTCCGGGGTGTGTGTGAGATCGTTCCTACCGTGCCAAGTCGGGGATGGATGGCTGATTGCAGGAGGTGATGTGGTCTCAGGGGATGTTCAGCCCCTCAGGCTGAGCCAGGGTCAGGGTTTGAGATGTTGCCTGCCACCTTCCCGGGGTGAAGATAGGAGAGGGGACAGCTGGCTGGTGGCTGGAGAGCCTGGACTAGCCCATGGTGCCCGTCTGCAGCTCCTTCCCCTCCTTGGCCCATCAGCTGAAGCTGATGCAGTCGCAATCTGCATGTTCTGGCTTTGCTGCAACGCCTGGGCTGAGGTGCCGCCTGGCAGCCAGAGAGTCTGGGCGAGCTGACCCGCACCCAGCGCTGGCCAACGCCGAGCAGGTCCGTGGCCACCGTGGGGATGTCCTCGCCTCCCTTCTCCTGGCCCCACGGGCTGGCAAAGTGCCAGGACAGGCAAGTTTTCCCCCACGGGGAGGGATGGGATGGGTCAGGGCCGTGTCCCAGGCTGCGTGCTGGGGAAGGGTTTCCAGCAGGGCTCGGAGGACCTGCTGGCACAGCCTTTCCCTGCTGCCGGCCAGTTCCCGAGCACGGCCGGGGCCGTGGTGAGTCAGCTGGAGCAGTGATTCCCATTGCTCACGCTGTAACCGGCACCACCCCCGGCTCCTTTAGCTTTTTCTTGGTTTTGTGTTCCCCAAAAATGCGCACCTTGGAGGGATGAGGAGCCCAGCGCCGGGATGGCGGGATGCTCAGCTCCCAGCCTGCGGCGGGGACGGCCCCACGGCTGCTCTCGGAGGTGACGGCCGGGCTCGGAGTGTGCTCGGCACATCACGGCTGTGGTGGCACAAGGTTTTAGGAGTCTGAAAGGTCTGGCCTGAGCTTACTGTCTTGCTCCAATGCTGAGCAGGAATGCTGAGCACGCAGCAGCTCCAGGGCAGCCGTGGAGGGGAGAGGCAGGCATGGAGCCAAGAGCTGGCCTCCTGCCTTCTGGAAAGAGGGGAGAGGGAGACGTGGCTCCAGGCCCAGCCCGCAGCCAGAAAAGCCATTTGGGCAGAGGGGTTCTGATCAAGGCTCAGACCTTCCTCCGCGCGGTGGTGAGCAGATGCAGGCAGCTGGCACAGCTGGAGCTGCCGGGGAGGGGGATGGAATGTGCTTAGGGTGGTCCTGGGTCACCAAGCAAGCTGAGATCCTGTGCTGGGTGATGCCGACCGGTGCTCAGACAGGGTGCTTGTACGCCCAGGGACTCCTGCCTGCACCAGCACCCAGCTTCCCAGCGCTGGCAGGGGCTGCCAGGAAGCCTCCTCCGGTGGCCTGGCTCCAGGAGTATCCCTATCCACGCTGGGAAGCTTAACCCCACCTGACGCTGGGCATCATGCCGCCCTAAAATCCAGGAGGGGAGGGTCTTGGGGAGCAGGCAGGGGGGGTGCTGGGAGGGCTGGGGTGCTGAGCCTGCCCTTCTTGCTTTTGTTTGCAAAGCTGGCCCGTGCTAAGCAAGCTCCCCGTGGCCTAGAATAGCCATCGCGGCGTGCCAGCCCCAGCCTTGGCAGCGGGAGTGTTTGGCTCGACATACCCGCTCTGGCAGGGCAGGCGGGCGTGTGGCCGAGGGCAGGGGAGCTGCAGGCAGCCCTCTTGGCCCCGACCTCCCCGCGGTCCCCTGTCCCAAGAGCTGCGGGGGGATGCGGATGCCCCCCAGCCCGCCACCAGCTGGGAACGGTGTTCCACTTTGCAGCGGGGGATGCGTAGGTAAGCGAAACGGGGTGGTGTGGGTCAGTCCACCTCCAGGCACCCCAAATCTTTATGGAGAGGGTGGCCAAACCCTGGAAAAGTCTTCCCGGAGAGATGGTCGGTGCCCCAAGCCTGGCAGTGTTTAGGAAGCATTTGGACAATGCCCTTAAAAACATGCTTTAACTTTTTGCCAACCCTGAAGCGGTCAGGTGACCAGATGACCACGGTGTAGGACCCTTCCAACTGAAAATATTCCATTCCATTCCATGCCATCCCATTCCATTCCCTTCCCATTCCAAGTGCTCAGTATCCAAAGACCCACCCCGCTGTGAGGGAGCAGGTAGGACCAGCTTGGTGGTCTTCAGATGAGGTGGGTGAGCCCAGGCAAGCTGTGGTGAGCACTGGGCAGCCCAGGACAGCCAGACTGGGGGCATGGAGAGCATCGGGTGCACCCACGCAGAGGTGGGGTGGGTGGATGGGGGCTCCCATGTGCCCACTTTGCTCTGCTGTGCCGCTTGTGGGCGCAGACTGAGTACCCATGGCCACCTTGCTGGTGTGGTGGCAGGTCTGGCAGGTTGGGAGAGAGCCTGGTGCATTGGTGGGCCAAAGAGCTGGTATTGCTGGAAGGGCTTGGTGAGGGTGACCCAACTGACTCTGTGCACCAAGAGCTTCCTTTGGGTACTGCATGGGGTCAGCTTCTCCCCCACCCCTATTTTTTCAGGGGGAGCCTTGGCAGGGATGTTGGGAGGGTGTCTGCACGGGGCAAGTCCCAGGAGTTCAGCAGAGCACCTCTACTTGCACTTTGACCACCC
>VXAK01009919.1:0-10949 GCA_013399435.1 Arenaria interpres
ATAATTACTGCATGATTGAATAAATGACAGAATCGAGTATCTATTTATGGTTAGCTTTTTTCAGAAAAGCACATAAAGTTTACATTATATTGCTTCAGTACCAATCTCTTCAATATATTTCCAGCTTCTGTGAATGTTCTTTGTTTGACATATAACATTCATATGCTTCAGAATTATACATATGACATCACTGATATGATGAAAATAATTTCCACACTAATAAATCTTGTCAGGAGACTAAGTAAAGAATGAAAATTACATATCTGCATGCAAGATGATACCTATTTGTCCTTTCTATTCATAAGATCAAAAATATTAATCTGATTTCAAAAGCTCTACCTTTTAGGATGGCTGGTTTCAGGAACTGCTCACGGTCTATAGGTCCTTTTTGCAGAACATTAACACTGTGCATTGACCTCTTCATTAGCAGACATGAAATTATTTGGAATTCCAGTTCCTGCTGTGAAGTTGTCCACATCACAATATTCATGCCTGTGGCAGTCTTAGTAGGCAGAGCAGGTAACAAATGGGCTGTAAACTCCACTAACATATCTTAGATAAGTCTTTTGCAGAAAAAAAAAAAAGAGAGGAAAAGAAAAGGCACGGCACTTTCAAGATTATTAATGATGAAACAATGAAGATACAAGCAAGACACACTGCATTTGCCCATGCTGTATTTGATCCACAGCCTTTACTATACATAAACAATGTAGGTTTAATTCTACTATTAAAAAATTTTTACCAGCAGATATTGAATATAGTCTCTTGGTAACTAATTGGAAATTTTCTATTCAACACCAAGAAAAGGGCAGGGCCCCAATCATCTGGCTTTAAATCTCAATGTGTTTTAGAAAAATGTGGGTTTGGACTGAGACAACCTGAAGTGCTTAGACTCGTTAATCACATCTTGTGGTCAGTGTGTTTAAGAAATACATTTTATCCCTTAATCTTGTGTGCTTTTACTTTGTCTAGGATTCATATTCTTGAGGGAAGGTGGGTGGATGGGTTTGGGTTTTTTTGTTGTTTTTAACATTGCCTACTTTTACAGTTACTTATTTTTTAGCATTGTAAAATCTATATCAGATACGATTTTAGAAAACAGTATTGATTTTCACTCTAATAATTTATAAAAATACATCAGAAGTTCAAATATGACAGAGATATAAACATTGAAAACAAAATTGAAAAACTAGATTTTTTTTATTTATTACTTTAATTACTCTATACAAGGCAAATTGCTTCCATATAAAGAAAATCTTACATAACACTTCAGAATTAATGAAACAGACAAAACAGTAGTCACCATTACAAGCACTTGTCACCATGTGGAAGCAGTGAAACAAGTTACAATGCTCAATTATTGAAGTTCTGTAAGAAAAATATCTTGTAGATTATTCCTTTTTTGCATGCCTACGGGACCCAGCTGATGCTCAAAATTATAATAAGATCTCCAGCTTGAATGCTAGAAGTTAATTAAACATTTTTTTATAACACCTCAAAGATAAATGGAGTTATGCAGTAGTTAAAATTTGTCACTGAATCCATCGTAATGGTAACTTTCCTGTTAATTTCTTGCATGGTCTCTAATCTTTCAGAAAGACAGATATACTGGAACCACCCCTTTCAGTATCTAAGTGGAGTTTTGGCTCCCAAGAAAACTTTCAAGGACATCAGTTTTCACTTTCTGGGGTGTAAAGGTTGTGATAAAAGGCTGTGAATAGTTAACACTTTTTTGCTAAAATACCTTTATTCCTTCAGAGTCTGAAATGACAGCTGTACAAATGGGGTTACAGCAACCTTATATATATTTTACAGGTGGTCATCTTTCTCTAGCACTTAAGTCAGAAGAAATGAGCTGTGATTCATAACTTTATTAACTGTAATAGAAATTTTACTATTGAAAATAGGTTGAAAGGAAGGTTTATAGTCAAGGCATTAGACTAATAAAGATGCAGTGTGTTACAGCAAATTAGCAACATTTTTTGCTGGATTTCATTAGATAGTTTTTTTCCGTAAGCAGCAAATTTCATTTCGTGCTTTATGAGAAACTTTGGAATCAGGTAAGAAAATGTACCTTTTTTTCCAGTCAGGTATCTCTTAGACTGCCAGTTTTTCTAGAATTTCTCTCCTTGTACTTGTGTAGCACTTAATGCAACATAGCCATGGTGTTGCTTAGTTCCCTTAGATACTGTTGTGATAATGAAAATTTGTCTCTAGACTTAGACATGAAGTAGATAATATGGGCTCCACGGGGTACAGTCTTTGGATTTTGTTTCTTTTTGTTTTCTTCTTTTTTTGAAAAAAATCATTTTAAAAATTCTTCAATGGTTGTTTTATAACTTATATTTGTTTTTTAATTGCTATATCAAAAATGCGTAGTTCTAATATGAAATCTGAGAATTAATTCACTGGAAAGACAGACCTGCTGAAAGGAATGAGAATTTTCAATGTGGATAAAGCTGTCAGAGCCTTCATTAAAAAGGAATACTACTGTTGAAAGAAATGGAAATTTGCCAATAACTATGAGTTGTAGAAGGTGTTAAAAATACACTCTTTTGATAGTAGTTGTTGTAAAAGTCATATGGTTGTTGCCACAGATAATATTACTAAAAGGGACAATAAAAAAACCAAAACCAAAACCACAATGAAAAACCCAACAAAACAAAACAAAACAAAAAGAAAAATAACAACAAAAAAAGAGAAATCAAATCAATGATGTCATAATCTTTGGCTGGCTTACATGACGGCAAATGTATCTGCATGGGCACATGGGCATAGAGTAGACTGAATCTCAAGAAGTAACCTGCCAAACTCAATTTAATTTATACTTGCCTGATGATCAAGTGTGATTCACACCGCCTGCTTTTAAAGTTAAGTGTCTGGGTTAAACTGCACAGTGGACCGTAAATAGTCTGGGTTGCTTTACTCAGTCTTGGCATACAAATAAATGGATCCCCTACAGTGACATGTGCAAAGGAAGCTAGGGATGGACAGATCTGTGTGGGTTTGGATGCCAGCCTTATGCAAGAGCCCAGAATGCAGGTATAACAGGTACAGCAGCCTCTCAATCACTCGTTAGTTCTTTAAAAAAAAAAACAATTTTTTTTTTAAGAGAATCAAACTAAAAGATATTAGAGAAAAGAAGTTCATAAAAGCTCATACTCTCTGCTCTGGGTAAAGAATGTCCCTGTTGTGAGAAGGAGGTAAGCTTAAACATTAATAGTTAATTGCAAATATTATGCTGGTGACTGAATATTCTGCTAAAGTTCATAAAAAATCCGAAAGCTCAAATGTATTTGCAATAACTAGTGGAGCAGTCCTGAGAAACAAATGTACACAAATTTCCATTTGTTCACAGAATAAAGGGCTACGTTCAGCAAATACATGTCTTGGGATGAATACTTCAAGCAGCTAAGAATAACAATGAAGCTTCAAATATCTCATAATCTTTCCTACAGGCTTCTCTCTCAACAAGATGTGGGCTCTCACATGATCATGAGATTCCTAAGACCAGGCTGGCTTTATTT
This sequence comes from Arenaria interpres, assembly GCA_013399435.1. Classification (NCBI taxonomy): domain Eukaryota; kingdom Metazoa; phylum Chordata; class Aves; order Charadriiformes; family Scolopacidae; genus Arenaria; species Arenaria interpres. The sequence continues at coordinate 3,528 of VXAK01009919.1, forward strand.
CGGTACGTGCACCTGCATGTAACTGAGTAGTTACACAACCGTATGCCAAAAGACAGTCCAAATAACACAAAGAACCTTCCAAAACTAAGAAGTTTTGGAAAGATATGGAGGTATTGAAAGAAGTAGAGTATATAATTGATAATCTGCTGCAAATCAAATTTACCTGACTGGTGTATAATTTCACATCAGAATCTCTATAATGAGGAATTTGTGTACAGGATCTTTGAGGAAAGATTAAACAAAAAAAAATACAGATATCCTAACCGGTGCTCCATAAATTGCCTTTGAAGACTGAATTTAACTGAAAAGCACATTTAAGGTCATACAAGCTACAAAAATCTAAGGTATTGTGAGCACAAAAAAGTATATTTATACAATGTAGTCCATTTTAAAAGTTTTTTTTAACCAACCCAAAACTGCAGATTGCCACAGAGCAACATCTCATCTCTCTTATTCCTTAGGCAAAAAAGAAATAGTGTAATAATAATTAATATTCTTTTAAAGTAGTTTTGGTGAGTGAATATAGTCTTGCTTTCACTACCTTATGTAACTTCCCAGTGGCTGTCAATATGTGTGAAGTTATTATTACCTCATTACATTACTGGCTTGACATACGCATTAAAATACTGTGAACAGACATAAAGCAGAAAGGAAGACACATGCAAGCAGCAAGACTCATTTTTAATCAGCTTCATGGAGAGAATCATTACACCTCTCTGTGATGACAGTAAAATGCTTTGTGACTTTTCAAAACAATGGCTCTTGCATTGTTTTGAGTTACTCTCAGTAAGTGTTCAGAATCTCCTTGCACTAAGAATCATAAAGTACTCAATTCCAGTTGAATGAAAGAGAGCACAGACATATATACATATAGATTGCTTGAATGTTCCTTTAAAAATTTTGGTGGACTCGACTCCAGCACCTTTTCTCTGTTTTTATATTAATATTTAGGATTTATTTTTTCAAAAAATACTAGTGGGATTGAGGAATCTAAGGCTTCTTTTTCAAAGAGATTTCTTCTGGGTCTTTTTCCAGGGGAAAAGTGATAATTTAGGCTGAAAATAATCTAATCTAATTTTTCCTGATAAAATTAGACTTCTGATGCAATTTACGCCTTTGGGATTACAGGACTGGTTAATGCTCTAGAACCTGCAGAGAAGTCTTCAGGGTCTCTCCCTCACAAATGGTTACAGAAAAGCACCTGCCGACAGAGATTTATTCTCCCTGTCCAGACCCTGGTGCAGGTGGAGTGAATCATCACTCCAGCTGTTTGTTTTTCTTCAGAATAGGGAGGAAATTGTGGTCTGACATTTAAGTGTCAGATGGCCAGAGGTACATTAAATAAGTACTACCCTCATGGTGGGTCCCTTTGATCATGTCACTGCTAAATTGGTTTTCTCCAGATGAATGTGTTCTAAGGTTTTTTTTAATATTTTTTGGTTTCTTCTTCTTTTCTGCATATGAAATGAAAATTCAAATGCTGTTGTGCTGGAGACAAAGCACAACAGCCCTTTGGAAAGCTATTTTTTCCACCTACATACTACTCCCTGATAAAAATCTATGGGGGGATGGATTATTAAAGCCAATGGAGCAAAAGAGGGGAGATTTTAGGAAATCCTCTTCTCTATTTTTTACTTCCTTCATTGTCATTTTGTTGAGGTGATCTTTCCCGGGACTGGAATATGGAACACCTCTCTATATAGGTACTGTAGGAGCAGTTCTTGGTCACTCTGTTTTAAGTAATAAATATTCAAGATGGCAATATTATTTGCTAGCAAAGAATTATATAAGTGGGTGTCACATCCCCTATGCCCATTACAAAAGTTATATTTGCCAACACCACGGAACACTACTCCTGCTGGGAGAGACTTTATATGACTTCTTCATACGTTTTCCATTCTTTCTCTAATTTATTATTAACTTGATGTTGCACATCTTTTTAGAATGTAAATATTCATTTAGATAGATCAGAATGTAAATATAAGTAATTATTGTTTCTTACTTAAAGGACCTCTTATTGTTTGCTTGACTTCCTACATTAACTTCACTTATAAAATCAAATTCTAAGTAAAATACTTAAAAGCTATTAATAATGCATATCTCCTAATTGAAGGAGACAATTACCTATGTCTACAGTGGGTACCTAAAGTTTAAGCACTATTATGTCGCTTAATGCTAGTAGTGTATTTTCACACATTCAGAATTTCTATTACCTTTGTTTCTCTCTACATATTAAATGTTTCTCTGAAAATCAGACTGAAATATGCATGCTATTAAATAGGTATATTATCCATAAACAAATGTGTGTTTATGTACACTGAAAAAATGAAATAATAAACATCTCGAATTTTGACTGAGAACACATAATTCTGTGGACACTTTTCCTGATGAAATGTGCAAAATATTTATGATTTCACAAAATTAAATGGTCGTCCTCAGCCTGACTCAGAATGATGAAAATCCTGAAAAGGGATAATATGCCCTGAAGCTAAACTCTGAATAAGAAATGTGTGGAAATGTGCCAATAATTTTCCTATAAATTTGCTATAGCTTTGGAGTATGTAGATGGATCCATTGCAGCATTATTTTTTGCTTGTTAAAGAAGCAGCTGGTAGTTCCTGTTTTATGTTAGATCCTCCGGTATAATGAAGACACTCTGTACAGCAACTGGATTACACAGAGTTCAATGGCTGATCTCATCATTTCTTGTCACTGGATTTATTATCTGCAAAATTTCTTGGAGGAGCCATGATTATGCCAATCACCACTGGACATTTTAGATCTTTTTCCCGCTATCTCAAGCCACCCTAAGTTTCAGCATCACACTGCATCACCAAAATACTGTTAGGCAGCTATCAAGTAGCACCTTGGGGATTAGAGATGTGTAACATCCAGCTATAAATGGCTATTACAGCTCTTCCATCATGTGCTTTTGACCACAGAGAGGAAAGCAGATCTATTGAATCTGAGTGATAAAAAATCAAAATAAGACCTCATGTTTTCCTTTCTTTTTAATTTTCTTACTGTTATCAACTATCATTTGTTTTGCATGTCTAGCAGAATGCTTCACTTCAGTGACCAGGACAGTGTTCAACAAAAGCAATCCATCAGATATAGTACTAATTTCCTATAGAGAAATAGTGTATAGAGGATTTGTATATTTTTCCAAGAATATTTACTGCTGTATATAATTTATGAGCTACAATAAATATAAGCAAATACGTATAGGCATAAATTCTGATCTTTATGTATGTCCTTCGTCGGTAGCAACCTTGAGACAGATCATGTTGAAAGTATTAAGGAATGATGTGTTCAGGATTTTCTATATCTATATACAGGTGAATCATTTCACTAGAAGTCACTTGTGTGGATATACAAATCCCAAACACTCAAAATCATTGTAGGTGTCAAGTTTCAACAGCAAAACTGAAGAGAATGGAATTATTTTTATATTCTAACTCCTGAAACTGTCAGTTAAGAAAAGCTGGTTCTGTTAGAGTAGCTTGAGACATGAGCAACTGTGAAAGATTAGCTTTCAAAGCTCTCTCTTCATTTCACCTCACAATGGAAACACAAATGCTGATTGGAAATATTTTTAGACATTTTCAGTGTAGAAAACAAATCTTACAAAAACAAATCAGTATTTAAATTAAAACTGTATTAACTCCGGTATCTTTTTAATAATTGGTTCTGGTAAATGAAATACTTTGACAATTCCTACTATATATTTTCACTAAAAATAGGAAAAACAATGCCCAACTGCTAAGACAAATAAAAAGTATTGACAACAACACTTAAAACAGAAACAAAACCAAAAACCTTAATGTAATCCTGTTGGAAGCATTTCAACCCACTGCACTACTTTTTTTTTTTTTTTTCCCCCTGTACAGGATGGACCATGTGCTCAAAGTTATCTAGCTCACAGGTGAATCAATAAAAGTCTTCCTGACCTCAGTTAGAGCTGGAGCCAATTCAATGTGAAGAGGCATTAGTGCCCTTTGAGTTCTCTGACAATCCAGCAGAACAAAAACAATGCACAAAATATGAGTCTCAGCACAGTGAAATGGAGGTAAGATCAGCCATATTGCCTGTGTTTTCTCCCCTATGACCTACCAGTGGTTCTTCGTGCACTGTTAGCTTCACAGCATGTCAAATTAGGTAAAGTTGAGGTCTTAACTTTTACTTCCATTTTTTTGTACTTTTCCTGTCCGTAAGTAAAACGAAGGTGAAGTTTCTGGGACCTTTGGGATAATGTACTTGAAACAACTTCATTTTTTCTGCCCTTCTCTAACATAAATAACAAGTATCAGACACACTCTGTAATGAACATAAAGAAATGCTGGAGATAAGAACCAGAAAACTTGTCTTTTATATGTGTTAGTTCAGCCTAGTCTTCCTGCTTTGTCATTGTCTTTAATTTCCCCCCTAGCTCTATAAAAACTTCTAGCTGTCTCTTAAATTCATTTATAGTATGTGCTTCAGTGGGCTTACCTGACAACTTATTCCTCAGGTTTATTACTTTTAGAATGAAATAGTTGTGTTTGAATACTGCTGCTGTTTCCACTTAAAGGGATATTGTCTACTTATCAGGTTTGGTTTTGTTTTACATTGACTAATTTTCAAAAATAGGCTTTTTTACTGACATGTACTTTTTTAAACCTTATACTCAGATCTTGATATCTATAATTATATCTCTGCTCCACCAGTATTGTGGAGGTATAGTACAGTCTTCTGGATAGGTTAGAAAGATTCAGCTACCTCTCTTGAGTCAGTGCAGTAGGTACTGTCACAGTACCAGATTGTTGCAGGCCCCTCTATAGCTGGCTGGGATATAGTTAATTTTGTTCATAGTACCTACTATGGGGCTGCGTTTTGGATTTGTGCTGAAAACAATGTTTATAATACGGTAATGTTTTCAACATTGCTGAGCAGTGCTTACACAGCATCAAAGCCTTTTCTGCTTCTCACACCACCAGTGAGCAGGCTGGGAAGCACAAAAAGTTGTGAGGGGACACAGCGGGACAGCTGACCCCAACTGACCAAAGGGATATTCCATACCATATGATGTCATGGTCAACAATATAAAACTGCAGAAAGAAGACAGAAGAGGAGATGTTTTGGGGTTATGGTGTTTTGTCTTCCCAAGTGTCCGTTACGCACGATGGAGCCCTACTTTCCCGGAGGCTGTTGAACACCTGCCTGCCCATGGGAAGACAGTGAATGAATTCCTTGTTTTACTTCGCCTGTGTGCACGACTTTTGCTTTACTCATTAAACTGTCTTTATCTCCACTCATGAGTTTTCTCAGTTTTACCCTTCTGATACTCTCCCCCTCCCTGGGGTGGGGGACTGAGCAAGTGGCTGTGGGATGCCAAGTTGCCAGTTGGTGTTGAACCATGACAGTCCTCTTTCCAAAGACCAAGTCAGAGAGACAACTGCATGTTTGCCAAGACGCTGTGAGTGTGACTACACAACAACAGAACAGTAGTTCTGTTGTCCAGTCACCTAATAATCTAAAATACACCAACTGACATAATAACTCCATATGTCTTTCAGCACTGGGAATGCTCAGGGGCATTTGCAGCACTCATTGAATTTCTTCCCTGTCACCTTTTTCTAAAATAATAACAATGATTGGGGTTTTTTTCATGAAATAATCCATAAGCAGGGCTTGAAATGGGCAAAGACCGTGGCAAAACAGAGTAATGAAGAATCTCTTAGAAATTTTTATAAGAGCTTGAAGCTAAACTGTTTTTTCTTTAAGTATCTTTAACTTCGGGAAAACAGGAAGCTACTTGTTAATTTATTTATTAATGCAGAAAACTTTAACAGAAAAAGGTTTCTTTGTTGAATACCAGATGGGAGCACAGTAGTGCTGGCAAAAAAGAAGGTCTCAATTAGTCAAGTGCATTTTGAAATTATGAAATCCCATATATTTTTTCTTCACAATACTGATAGGAAATAGGGGAAGCACATAGCTCAGAGCAAAGCTATTATTTTTTCTTTTTTTTGATTATTTTTAATATATTATAAAGAAATGGAAAATCTCCAGCATAACTTCTTCGTCAAAACCTATCATAGGCAACAACCAATATGTTGAGATGCGACCAGCTGACAAAAGCAAAAGGTGTAAAAGTGAGTAATTATTGAACAATAACTTAGTCAAAAAGTATTCCCTCTAGGTTCACAAGGATGACTGATATGACCAATTAGAGCAATAATTTTAGGTTTGTTTCAGAGGTCTACATCATAAAGGGACATCTGCTTTTAGTATAGAGCATCATATGGATGCTTTTTAATACTGACTGGTTCTTGAGCCAGAATGTGATGATCAACTTCTCACTTCCACAGTTTGTTACGATGCCGCATTTTCATTTACCGCATATAAGGTAACAACAAAGAGATAGTTCAACCTTGTTGAAGTAAACTGGTTTCTTATTTAAGGAGTGGCTTAGGTCTGTCATTCTAGCTATGTACATAAGATTAGCCTTCTGGCACATCTTCCAAACTCTTTCTTTTGGCAAATAATACTTTCAAAGTCCAACTCAGGATATCACATCAAAGAGGAACTGGACTGGTATCTGGAACAGATACGCTGCTGCTGATATAGGTACACTACTGTGCAGTCTAAAAAGAGTAGAAGGAGGTATTAAATTCTTCCTACTGTGCCCCCTTATCCTTACCTTTTCAAGCCAGAGCTGATACGCATGCTGAGAAAAAGGCAATTTATTAGAGGGAGAAAAAGGTAATTTATTCTTATTCAGGTCTTGTTCTTCTGCAGAAGCCGCGGCACCTTTAGGTGAAATTTAGTTTCGCACTTTCAAAAAGTCAAGACAAATAAATATCAGTAACTCACTGATGTTGACTCAAGGCAAAACAAAATAAACTTCATGAGTTAATAAAAAAGATGTCCTGTCCTAAAATGGACAATGTCTTATTTTGTTAAGTAGCAAAACTATTAAATCACTCCATCAGATTTTACAAAACAGTACTGTGAAATCATAGAATCATAGAATCGTCTAGGTTGGAAGAGACCCTTGGGATCATCGAGTCCAACCATCTACCCTACTCTACAAAGTCCTCCCCTACACCATATCTCTCAGTACCGCATCCAAACGTCCCTTAAACACATCCAGAGATGGTGACTCAACCACCTCCCTGGGCAGCCTATTCCAATGCCCGACCACTCTCTCTGTGAAAAACTCCTTCCTAATGTTCAGTCTAAACCTACGCTGTTGGAGCTTGAAGCCTTTCTCTCTCGTTCTGTCTTTAATTACTTGTGAGAAGAGACCAGCACCAACCTCTCTACAGTGTCCTTTCAGGTAGTTGTAGAGAGTGATGAGATCTCCCCTCAGCCTCCTCTTCCTCATACTGAACAGTCCCAGCTCCTTCAGCCGCTCTTCATATGGTTTGTTTTCCAGGC
>VXAK01009921.1:0-76567 GCA_013399435.1 Arenaria interpres
AAAGCCTTTAAATAAACACATCTGGGCTTGATGTTGTGGGTTGCTATGGAGCAGGCAAAAACAAGGGATCTTTGTCGTCCTTTTCGCTTTCCTCAGAGCAGATCCAAAGCCTATTTAAGGCAAAGGCAACCTTCAAGGGTTTCGCAGACTCAAAAGGCGGCACTTTCCGACTGCCCGTCTCCAAAACCTCCGCCTTTACACCATCCCCGTATGAAGGATGTGGGAATACGGAAGCGCAAAGAGTATAAACCACAGGCAGGGAAAAACTAGAGTGATTTTTCACGGTCACCTTGCAGATCAGTGGGAGAACTAAAAATGAAAGAGAGCCACAAGCTCCGCTGCTTTATCTCCTCCCATAAAATAAGACACTTTTCTCTACCGAGGGAGGAAAGGAAAGGGTCTGTCACCAGCCCCGAAAAAGAAACCCTGAAAAGAAAGTCCCTGAAAAGAAACCCTGCCAGGGAAAGGCGGCGCTCCGCAGCAACCTCTCCCCTCAGCCCCGGCTGGAAGAGTTGGATAAGAGGCCTGATTTTGGAACAAAAAAGGAAATTCCACAGTGATAACAATGATACAGTGATTTATCCAGCGGGGACGCGTACAAACCAGACAACCCTGTAAACTACAGCAAGCCGTAAAACACACATACAAAATCTCAGCAGTGAGAAAAACAATGCCTAAAGAGGATTAGATGGCAGTCGGACCATTAGACCCCTTAAAGCCAGGATTCCCGACTCAGAACTGCCTGCTGTCCGCGCTCTGACCTGGCTTTGTCCCTCACAGCCAGGCGCCGATCCCACAAACCCTCACTTGTGGGGAGAGCTATTGCAAACTGCATTATTCGATGCACTACAGCACTGACAGGCTATTTACATTTGCAGAAACAACGTCAGAAAAAAATAACATTGGGCAGAGGTTTTATTTAGTGCAGTATTTAGGTCTTTCTCTCTGAGAACTCTGGAACCCTGGTCACGCTGCTTCTGAGCTGGCGTTTGCATCCTCCCTGGCTCTGCCTCTGGTCCCCATAGTGCCGCTCACAGCAAGACACAGTTTTGGTTTTCCACAAAATTCATCACTTACCAGAAAACTACATTTCATTATAACACTATCAAGATATTTAAAATTTCTCTTGACAGATCCATCGGCACGTGGAACAATCCAGCAGTGAAACTGTACCTGAGCAGAAGTTGCCATCCCTAGATCAGCACTGGGCAGTGGTTCTTCAAGAGAAAACACTTTCTTCTCACAAATCCAAGGACAGAAGGACAGCGGATGCTTGGAAATCCCCCAAAGAAGGTACAGAGGCTGACAAGGAGCCAGACAGCCCCTTTAGAGAGAAGTTCATCTGTAAGCCGAGGCGGCTGCTCTATTACTGCCAGAAATTGTAGATCGAAAACAGAGTAAAAGGGAAAGGGAAACCTCTAATCTGCATTCTCGGGGGCAATAAAGGCAGGACTCTGTACTGCCAATACAAGGCGACTGCAATTGCAAGTTTGCTGATACCACTATAGGTAGAATAGTCCTTTGTCTCTTGAGAGTAAGACATGTACAAGAGTGGCTCCTTCATTTTCCCCACTTGGAGCGCCCCGTTCTCTGCCGAGCCCAGAGCTCCCACAGCCCAGGGCACACCTGAGCATTCCCAACACCAAGGCACTGGGTTCCAGGACTGCGCTGGCTGCGTGCTGGGTGCCACTATCCAGCAAGGCTGGTGGGCACCGAGTCTACGTGGCTCCAGATTGAGAAACTCAGGATGGAAGGAATATCCTGATGCTCTACACCAGCAGATCTCACAGAGAGAAAGCTGAAGCTATGAGCTCCTCCCTCCAGACTGTTACTTAGTCATAAGAAAGGACTGAAAAAGTAAAGTAATTCTCCTTCACTAGAGAATTGGTGCAAATTTGTGGTCCCATTAAGCTAGTGCTGCCACGGAGAGAAGCGACGTTACCTTCCCCTCACCTCTGCGCCTTCCTCACCCCCCTGCTGCAGGTGTGTGTGCTCACGCCGATGGGATGAGCATGAATGGATCTAAAGCAAAGCGGGTTTTGGCAGCTCAGTTTGGGATGTTTCACCTTCTATAGGGCAGAGACATTTGTCAACGTTACACACTGAGTAGCAATGGGTATCGGTAAGACCCCCTGAGAGTGTACCTAAGGCACAAGAGGAATGCAATGAAAATGTTCACTTTTGTTCTTTACCTCTAGGTATTGCCTCCAAATGGGACTAGAATGGAAAAAATATTACTATTTGGGACTTTTTAATATTACTAAGTACCGCTGCTAAAAAGCCTTAAGAAAAATCCACTGACACCAGCTGATAGAAAGCTCCATATACTACCTATACAGCAGTTGGCAAACTTGTCACTGCATAAAATGTCTTTAAACAAAGTCGAATAGAACACAAACACTGAGATGATACATAGAACGCAGGCGGCTAATGCACACATAAACAAGAGCTATTAATGCTCTTGAAACACCTTGTGTAAACCAACTGAAATGGAACCATTCTTCAAAAACATGCTACACCGCAAGGTTCCCCACAGCCTCCTCTTTTTTCCTGCTTTCGTTTTATGGGAGTAATAATGTGCTTTCTGCAAAAAGCATTTCTTTGGGATTAACAGCCAGCCGAGATTAACAATGCTTAGTTATGCTTCACGTCATCATCATCCCAAAAGCTCTCAATCCCCAAGAAAAGCATAGGGCTGTTTGCTTGGTATTTAATGTTTTCTTTCCTGTTTGAAGGACTCACAGATTTAGTAAGATGAGTGAGCTTCTCTGTGCACATTGGGGTTTGCGCACACACTAAAGTCAAGGAGAAAAATACACGACTGATTTTAACACGGCTTTACTAATATTTGCTAATTCTGGAAAATACAGAATTGTGTTTCCTCAAACAAAAATGGGAAAGAATTACAAATCCCCCAAATACTGCCTGAAAGCTTGTAGAAATAATTACTAGTCAGTATTAAAGTAAATATCTGAATGTTATTAATTTATGTTCTGTATAGAAAGAAACTGTCTTTCTACCTGCATTTGTGGCTTCTGGCTCAGATAATGTGCTATATTGAGGAATCATGTGTACAGTGCACACCATGTAGAAGTATATATTTTCCATGATTTGTCTTCCTGCAACCACCATTCTAAACCCAGAAATTTTTCCACTTGAAGCTCAGAGCGGGTTACAGATGTTTATTTTGACAGCAACCACTAAGTTTAAACTGTTACTAAAATGACAAGCATCATTGAAATGTCCCATAAATAAATAAAAGCAGTTGACCAAAATCCAATTTTAAGGTACAGAAATCGCTTTTTTACTGAGTGCATATTTAAACAAATGAGTAAGAAGGAGTTTATAAGGAAGGTCTTGTTATTGACCTAATAAAGTTAGACTTAAAGGTATTTATGAAAATATTTTCATGGCTTCTGTATTAGTGCATGACTGTGCAATACGACCATTTTTAATTCAGGAAGGATACTTATCTACATTCCCATTTTGTCAAACGCATCAGCGTGGAGATGCACCGCATCACTCAGATAGAAGACCGGATTCAAATGCAGATATATTTACAGATAGGGCACTTTTTTGTGGCAGTTGCACACCCTTAGGCTGATACTGTGACGGCACCACAGAGTCCCCTTCCACAAAATCCAGCCAGGGCCTCCTGCGTACAGTTCTGTGTATAATGTGAAGGGCGATCGCTAAGGAAAAGCACAACAACAAGCCCACATTCCGCAGCAATGACCACACGGCAGAACGAGGAGGTACGGTACCAAGGCCACCCTATATATATATATGTATATACACATAACGCAGGAAACAGCCGTGGCACTGCCACCACCACTCTGTGTGGTAACAAAGCCTGAGCCTCCACTAATTGACTTAAGTCTCTGAACAAGATTCATAGAATAATACAATTGTTAGAGTTGGAAGGGACCTTAAAGATCATCTCATTCCATCCCCTGCCCCGGGCAGGGACACCTCCCACCACAGCAGGTTGCTCAGAGCCCCCTCCAGCCTGGCCTTAAACAAGTTACCATTCGATAACCATAAAAACTCAATCCTAGCGTAAATTATGCAAACAAATATTGACTTTTTCCACGGTAACCTTTATAGCTAATAGAAACCTTGAATGGTGTTTTGAGCCAGATAAAAAGTAAACAAAAATAGGAGAGGCACCAATAAACACACACCTCAGAGAAACGCTCCACACCAACAAGGAATGAAGAGCATTAAAACAACTATTTTTGTTCTGCAGTTTCCTGCACCGGAGCCTGGAGGGCAAAACTGCACGTTTCAGTGCCCTCTCTATGCAATACGATGAACTCTCAGAAAAAAACAGCCTGGGCGGCACTGGGCACGTTCCCAGGGAGCCGGGACGGGCTCCCCTGTGCACGTGTGTGTGTCCTGGCCGAGCCCCGAGCCGAGGCACAGCACCTTGTGCTCGTGGTCCAGCTGAGCACCACCGTGCAGGACCCATGCCACCAGCTCCTAACTCACGTACCCAAAAATATATCTGCTGCACACACCTCTCCAGACTTGCAAACAAGGAGGCAACATGTGAGAGAGCAAGGTAACACTACATGGCCTTACTAGGCGTTATTAAACAAGAGGGAAGTAACGATCAGGAACCCCCCAATTTCAATTATCATACTAGATTTTTTACATGCAATGCATCAGGTATTTAGAGGCAGGTCATGTATTACTACAGAGTGATAAATTCAAGCATAAGAAGACTTAAATATTTGTTCCATCATACTCATTCACAGATTCCTCCGGAACACCGTTCCTTCACCTGTCGTGCTGAGGATAGAACACGGACACACAGCCACCAGTGTACGGGTGAAAGCAGAGCTTCAAATGACCTGCTTTGTAACACTGACCTACACAGGTCTGTTAAGGTAAAAAAAGACCAGAAAAATTCCTCTTGGAAACCCTTCAGTGCAGAAAAACTAATTACATTTGCTGCTATGTTAAGTGAAAGAAGAACTGTGTGTGTCCCCACCGCCAGATCCGCAGGGAACGCCCAGAAAGCAGCCCCTGTGACAAAGGCCTCTATTTAAAAAGCTTGTATCAGCTTTGCCTTAAACCCCTGCAGGGCACCATCAACAAATACCAACAGAAGAAACAACTTGCATATGACTATGCACAGTATGTATTTGCACATAGGTGACCCAGATAATGGGAAGATGTTAGGCTGCTAAGTTTTAATCTTTTAAAATTATCACTTCCTACAGTCCTTGTTTTGAATCTAGATAAGAAAGAAAAAAAACCCCAATGACGGTGCCCCCTCACTTTGCAGGAAATAAACCAGCAGTTGGTACTGGGAGACCGGGCTGGTTTCAGTGGGTGGCACACAGCACTGGGGCCAGCCTGCCCACTGCCCATCTTCCTTTCAGCAGCCCTCCGACTCTCGGAGGGGACGTTCCCACACACCACCACCAACCGCCCGCCCCACAAGGTGTGCAATATGGGACCTATGCCATAAACTAAAGCGTATTTTCAATCACTGCCTTCAAAAGCCAAAAATGACAAGAGAAATCACATTTGTGTCACCCATAACAAAAAGATCACTTTGCAATAAACTACATTCCTGATGGCACTTTCAACTTTCAATTGACTTTTTGCCCCGTCACAGAAAATATTTTATAAATTAAGTCTCATCTAAATCTGAGACAAAAAGAAAATGAAAATGCATTATGCCAATTAATTACATGGTACGGTTAAGGGTAGGTACCCTTTCAAATGCAAACAGTTAATTTACAATAAGAACCGCCCCCAGGTTTCTTAGGGAAAGCTGCTAACCAGTCTGGAGATTAGAAACAGGAAGTCATTTCAAATATAAATTCATTTTCTTTACCACCACAAAATGCCCTTTCCCCCCCTCCAATCTCAGTGCACGTGCTACAAACTGCAGTAACTTGGCAAATAAAAATGAACCTAAGGCAATAAAAGAGAGGAAGAATGTGTTGTAAATGTGTGATCTTTGGCACCCACCAGAAGATTATTCAGTGAACCAGTTTATACCAACATCCCTTATTTTCATTAAAATAGAGGAAACACACTCTGGACTCAAAGGGACTCCAATTTCTCCTCCCCAGCTCAACACCCATAGGACTGCAAGAGCACTGGCAATTTAATCCATTTGCATCCTTTCATGTTAACTGACTAGAGAGATCTCCTCCTTCTCTAGGGTAGAATTTATCTCCGTGTGCTCAAAGCTCTGTTTGTCGAGAACCCAGAAAATGAAATTACAGGAAACATTTTATTTTGTTGATGGATTGCACAGTGGTATCTGAGGGCAGAGCACGGCCGCCTACATGGAGCTGGTGTCAGCTACCCCAGACTTAGTGGGGTCAGAGAAGGTGGATGCCACCCAGTTCCATGGAAACCTGGCCATGGCTTTCCCATCTCCTGAGCTTCACTGGTACCGAAAGTACAGATGAGGGTGAAATAGGCTATTTCATAGACTGGAAGTCATCTAGAGTCCTCAGAAGGTTTCTAGCATGAAGAATATTTTACAGACTGCAGATCTGAACTCCTATCCTAAATCATACTTAAAGCTAAGCTTAAGGTGCGAAACCCGCTATGCGTATTGGAAGGAGACCACAGTACACCGTCAGGGGAACTAAAATGAGAGAAACCAAAGAGATGGCACAAGCTAACACTTTGTTGGCAAGCCTGTTTTGAGATATCGCAGATATTTTGTTCTTGCACAAACATGAGGATAAATGTTACTCTTGGTGGAAACTTGAGACCTAGTGAGGCATCGGGCACCGTGGCTGATGTGCAAATTAGCCCTCCTAATCCTCCAGCAGTGCTTGAGAACACTGGACCAGTGCGGTACAGGGACCAGGCCTCTCTAAGCCATGCCTATAACCTCCCAAGGACATTTACAATGCCTTATACCATCAAACCCCCCCATATTGCTTTGGGCACAAGTGCACTACACCAATGGGCACCTAAACCTATGGTTATTCTGATAACCCCCTGTTATTCCCCTACACGCGTAATGCAGTGGTTATTCCTCTTTGCGACCCCACTGAAAAGAAGGAAAAGAGTGGAAAATAGTGTAGGACAAGGACAAGCAGTTACATGTTTAGTTATCGACTCAAAAAAAAAAAGGTATTTAAGATAAGGAAGAGCCTTCTGACTTCCTAGAGACAGAAGAAAAAGGAAGATAACTGTAGCTCCAAAAGAAGGGTTAGAGACCTTTTACATTTACTTGATTGGATCACCAGCTTGGATATTATGCCATCTTTCGTTTAAATTATGAACTGCAAAGTAATTGAAATGTGAAGTATTGCTCAATCAGTTTAAAATTTAATCTCAAGAAATTCAACCATACTTGATTTAGAGTAATGTTATTTTTCTTCCTACCAAAAAAATAAATCAAGAAAAATTAAGAAATTTTAATCTTGCTACTCTGTATTGTTTGTAGAATAGCTTTCAGATACTCTCAACTGACGACAACATCCTCTAGTTTTTATGGTAGATGATTACAAAAAACTTTACAAAAATAATCACAAAAGTAGCTTAACGCGTCCAAACCGTATCAATCGCTTGCTTCACAATCGTTTCAGTAATTCTTCTCCTATAACCCTTCACAGTCTTTTGTAACCCATCACAATGAGCTTCACCCAGGACCTATTTTCAGATGCCTGGCAGATCTTTAACTTACAACCGGCGTCGAAGGTTTGCGTGGTTCTCCTTCTGCGTCTTGTAGACAATGAAGTATTTACCTGTGCTAAATACAGATGACATCAGTCACTTTGCTTTGACCTTGCCCATAAAGTCAGCAGAGCTCATCCTCATATTCTTTAATTAGTGATGTTTCCTTACATTTATTTTATAGTAAAAGTCTACTACAAACATACTTTCGGTATTGATAGTGGGAAGGTGTTTGTTGTGTTTTGGATTTTTTATTGATCAAATTAGCTTTTGCTAATGGTGAAGTACTTAAAGCATCCCTTCTTGTACTGTCCTGAAACCTCTCTGGTGAGCCAGAAGGAATGAAACCATCCAACAATCCAAGCTGCAGTTATTTCAAACAGATTCTTTCTGAAATCCACAGGAAAAAAGTGCATTTTGAAGGATGTGGGAAGATCATCCGAGTAATACAGACAATCTAAAACTCTAATTTTTTTTCCCTAAAATGGATATTGTGTCAGTGCCCATCGGCACCTCTCGAGCCTTTCCCAAGACAGATGGAGTAACCTGAGAAGACAATTGCTCATTTCTGCAGAAACCCTGCTTAGTGCTATGCTGAGCCACGGGACGGACCCGCAGACAGACAAGACCCCCCAACCACATCTATACGAAAACTGAAAGGAAACATAAATGGTCCTTGGGCATCCATTTTTCAAAGCTCCTGCCATTATCTGTCAACGATACAGAGTTGAGAGGTTGGGGTGTTTTTGTGAGGTCTGAAGAAAGCATTCCAGTGGTGACAGATACTGCTGGTGTTTGCATATCTTATTCCCTCCACTTTGTAGCATTGGGATTGTTGAAAGGCGGCTGCAGCTTAGAACAGCCGAAAGGAAGAAGCAACATTAACACTGAAGAAAGGGGAAGCCTTCCACAGAGTATTCAATGGGACCCCTTCAGGCTGCCTTCAATCAGCTACAACTCCCCTAAAGCATAACCCTGACAGCTCTGACAAAAACCTGCCCATTTCACAGACACACGTCACCCTTCCTACAATGCAAACAAATACATGTACAGCACCCTCCAACGTTTAAAATAAAAGACGCTGAATTCTAGCCCCACGAGCACTCATGGCAACAGTGTTTCATGCAGAAGCTGGTATTTAGTGCAATTGCTGCTTCTCTCTGGATGCTCAGAAATAAGATTTCTCTTTCAAACGATAACGATGCCACAAGTTTCAATCCTGCTGTCGGCCAGGCCGCAGAACGGACACGCCAATAAGAAAAACGTCATTCGCTATTTCTTCCGAATTTTCAAGTGTTATTTTATGTGCAGCATCCATCCAAGTTCACTCCCTCCTCCTTTTCCTCCACCACCCAAACACAAGTCGAACAGTCTGTCACCAATTGCTACCTCCCTGTAAGCCAAAGATTCGCTCTTGAGCAGGCATCTGGTGAGAATTTCTGCATATGCTGTGCGTGGCTTTACATAATGCTACGGTCCTCCTGCAGGAATTACAACGGTGCACACATTCTTCAGCCAATTCATTTCTAAAAATGAAGGATTCGTTATTTTAAAACCATTAATAAAGAAGTCCAGATACTTCTGTAAAGTTTTCAGATAGAAATAACTTCTAGTCTTTCGTGGATTTTATTACACTAGGTAAATCACCACATAAAAATCTCAGGGATTCCTTCTTTACTCAGATTAATTCCTACTGCGTGTCAGATTTTCTGGCCAGAAAAGATTTTCCTGCCCTCACACACGTGAACTCTACATAAAGCACAACATGAGTACGTGATATCAGGGTAAAGAGGGAGGCAATATCCTTTCCAAAAAATTCACAGATAATTTTATTTTGGAGAACGTATTTCCGCATTTATGCTTTTCCGAACATGCTGACTCACGTGCACGGTTGCCGTCGATGGAACAGCATCTCTCTCAGAGGTAGCAATTCCCTCTCTCTTTGCAAAAGGAGTAGAGAAGACCTGACTTCACACGGAAGGAAAAGCTGCAGAATTCAGATATAAATGGGAGCTACCGAGGCCTTCCGGATGTCTGGTAACCACAGTTAGTGCTGTGAACAGCTCTGCGAGCAGAGAAGAGTTTGGCAAAATCCCAGATGGGGGACAAACGCCTGAAGCAAGTTAGCTTCTGCTACAGGAAGCATCCGGAAATACACTGAGTGTTCGAAGCCTGTATCATTCAAAACATAATTTAATCAATTTACCAAAGCCATTAGAACATTCCCCTCCGGGTAAAAGGCAAAGGCATAAAAAAAGCATCTCATCTTGGCTCATTTCTATAAAGTGTGGTCAGACATACTCTAATCAAGAGGCCAGACAAAAATAAGCACGATGCTGAAATCAAGTTTTCCTTGCTGCTCTAGTAAGAGAATTTAAGCTGTAAGTTTTATTTTACATGTACACTGTTAGTTGCTGCATGTAGCCATGTTTTGACAGCTTTCTCTGCACCATTCTCTCCTTTTGGACCTCGGCGGGCTTATTAGAATTAAGTCACCCGTGCTGTCAATACAGCAGTTACATAAAGCTGCGTACATTTTATTTGTTGTGTTCAAAACCCAGGCGGCTGTTAGCTGATCTTGCTACTGCAGACAGTTTGGAAATAATATTAATATTGCATGGGCTCAACCAGCGTTGCCATTCCGAACCAGCAGCAAGGTCCTGAGCAGCAGCAAAAGCACCAGCTTCAGAGGAGCTCAGGGATCCCTGCTCAGGCTCTGGAGCTGCCTCCACAGCAGAGGACTCCGGATGGAGACACCCCCCTGAGTAGTGAAGTCTGTACCAAGCTACTCACCGAGACAGCCACACAGCTATGGAGATGCTTATGTTTACCATTATTGCTGTATTTACAGCTAAAGTGTAACACACATAGGTATAAACCCTGAAATCTATATACAGCTCTTGGTGACTGTTCCTAAAAAGCCATAAATCTAAAGCTCCATAAGTAGCAAGCAACCTCAAAAAGAAAAGTGGAAGTTTGCTGGGGGGAAACACCCTCCACACTCAGTCTTCTATTTAAATGGCACAGATAATTGGTTTTTCCAATTAATCATGACTTCTGATAAAAGGCTCAATATGGATGTACATTTTTGTTTTGCGGTATGAAAAGGCTGGTGGATAAATAATCCAAGCAGCCTTTCAGGTTGAACCAAGCAACACAACGTCGTAGCTCCTCAAGCAGGATAACAATATCCCATGGCTGACAGCGAGCAGAGTAACCTCGGAGGCTTGAGGCAGGTGCTGAGAAAAGCTGTAACAGTCTCTACTGAAATAACTCAGCATTTATACCCAGCTCCTACAAGAACACTCTAAGACATAAAACTTAACTACCTTTGCTAGATGAAAGCACGAACAAATCTAGCTTTGAGAAACACGTCTCTCTCTGTTCGTTTAATTTTGGCATTTTAGATTAAAATTCTACAGCCAAGTAGACTAGGTATGATTGTACCTGACGCTGCTGAAGAGCGTTTGGGTCAGTCTGCACAGAGAAGCCAGAGCTTTCCTGATGTCAGCTTTTTGGCACCGCCTGCCTTTGAGCCGCTTCTCCTGCTACCCTCTGATTAAGCTGTCATTTTCCCAGAGGAGAGAATTTAAGAGCAGGTGACACACTCTGCATTTTGCTTAAGTTGCATTGTTGGAGGAAAGTAAAAGCCTATCACTATTTACTCTGGAAGATGTTTCTCCTCAAACCTGTCAGGCACATCTTGCTAGAACGTGCTCCTGGCTGGCAGGAGAGCAGCGTACAATCACCACGCGAAGGATGAAGTGAGGTACCTTCTCTTTCACCGACAGATTTGCACGGAAGTCAGCCTGCTGTGGCGTGGGGAAATGCACCGCAGCTCCACGTAAAGCTTTCCCTCAACAAAAGGTTTAAGGTACTTTGCCTTATCCTAAGATTTAGAGAGCATTCTGGATGTACCAACATACATATGGATAAGCAAGACACGGACTGTTCAGGGCATGAAGTACCACGATGATTATTATTAGCAGTATTATCTGTGTTTTCCCAATATGGTTTGTTTTAGAGTTGCTCTTGATTTACAGATGAATAATGAAAGAGGTGTGCGTTTTACTGAAGCAAAAGCATAAGAAATTAAGGGAGAAACACCGGTGAATGAGAAAAACTACAGTAGATGTGTTCAGCGATGCCCAACACTCATGTAAAACTTCACTTCCATTGAAACTGAAATGGCTGTTATCACAGAGCAGCTGAGAAGCCCAACTGAGGAGATACAGAAGAACCGTGTTATTTTGTTCATCTTTTCTAAACCACAAAAAGAGAAGAGTGAATTTAAGAAGAAAAGTGAATTTAAGAAGGTTAGTAAACACATCGCGTTTTAATTATTTCTTTTCTTCTATGTGTAGTAAAAGCTAATATATCTTTTTGCTGCATGTTCTGAATCAGATTTTACATTCCTTATATTAAAGTACCCTGCAAGAAAATATAAAATCTACATTAATGCCTTAAATGCAAGTGCATTTTGTAGAAGAATTTATAAATATTAACAAGATAAAATTTACAAATGCAAAAGAGACCATTTGCAGCTATAAATGTTTAATTCTGAGGGAATAGGAATAACGTTTTCGTACTCATGCAAGTCTTAAGCTGCATTAAAAGAATACTTATGTACAAAGTGTTAAAACAACAGGCCAAGCCTGTACTGAGCTGAAGGGACTCGAAGCCCTTTCCTGCTACCCCTTCTAGTCCCAGTTCAACATATGACTTTTAGGTCCAAAACACCTGGTTGGTATTGGCAGGAATCTAGAAAGTGGAAGTCCAAATGATAATACTAGCTTTATTAATTGAATACACCCTTCCCTGGCAAGAGTTCATCAACATTACTGCTAATAAGTGCCAGGCTTTATGAAACACCTTTCATGAACAGACAAGGAAAGAGAAAGTTTATCAAGGTCCTCCTTCAATAATCAATCAGGAGGAAGGATCACAATTACTTATTGTTTTGTACATGAGCAATGGACCAATAACCTTCAGAAATTAGTTTAACAGCACAAATTGGGCTTCTGCACCTTAAAAACCAAGGCAGGGTTCAGAGCTCTGGTTCCAGGACTAAGGGTGGGGATTTCAAAGCCTTGGCAGTGCCTGCTTCTCACGCGACACCAAAGGGTGCTGAAAGCCCAACTTTTATTTGTGCTCTTGAAAATATGTGTCTAATGCTGTCAATACAGGGCTTTGCTCTTGAAAATCTCATCTCAGCCATGGGGCCTAAGTCTGGGTGACTGTTTTTTAAGCGGGTAGCTGCAATAGTTGGACCTTTCCCATCGACAAAACAAAACATTATCATATTTACCACCTTTCCTCTCTAGAGACCCCCAGCTTGGGGTAGCAGATGAAACTAAATCATTACAGTGACGCTTGCATTTTTCCATCCCTGAACTAGGAACTTGAGCTCTCCTGTTCATTCAAGGCCAATGAAGGCCAAGACCACAACTCCCTTGTGGGGTGGTGATCTGGAAATAACCTCACCAGTTTAATTTCTCACTTCCAGGATCACTAAAGCATTTGGGAAAAAGAGAAATGGAAAACAAGAAAAATCCCAAGGATCAGATTTCTAAATAGCTCACAAACTCACCTCGAGCGCTTTTCCTCCTGCACACATTTACTGTAATTATGCACTCAAATTTCACAAATGTATGTATGTTTTTCTCTTTGGTTACTTTATTTACATATGCAGCACCCAAGTCCCCAGACTGCGCACATATATATGTATGTGTGTGTATACATATATATACACACACACTACCAGATGCATACACGAAGAAACAGGCCCATAATATACTCGGAATGAACCTTCATACTCAAAAACGACTAACCACAGAAGGTCTGTTCTGCACAGAATAAACCAAGAAAACTAACTCACAGTAATATATTATTAGTCTCATTTTCACTTCTAAGATCCAGCCAAAGACATTAACTTAACAGGAATAAGGAATCTGTTAGGAAAAGAATTTCCCTGTCTGTACATTGTACAGAACAATTCTGCCACCAGCTGATGATGGATTGAGAGAACATCCCCTTGGTGATGAACAGGTGGAGCTGAGGCAGGTTGTCAGGTTAGTCCTCACTCGCAGTCAACATCTGAAATGGCTAAATGTGTAAACAGGCCATAATGTGGTAAAAAATGTAACTCCTTAAGAATCATAGAATGGTTAGAGTTGGAAGGGACCTTAAAGACCATCTAGTTCCACCCCCCTGCCCTGGGCAGGGACACCTCCCACCAGACCAGGTTGCTCCAAGCCCCCTCCAACCTGGCCTTGAACCCCTCCAGGGATGGGGCAGCCACAGCTTCTCTGGGCAACCTGGGCCAGGCTCTCACCACCCTCACAGCAAAGAGTTTCTTCCCCAGATCTCACCTCAATCTCCACTCTTTCTGGTTAAAACCCTTCTCCCTCCTCCTAGGGCTCCCCTCCCTGATCCAGAGTCCCTCCCCATCTCTCCTGGAGCCCCTTTAGGGACTGGAAGGGGCTCTGAGGTCTCCCCGGAGCCTTTTCTTCTCCAGGCTGAACCCCCCCAGCTCTCTCAGCCTGTCCTCCCAGCAGAGGGGCTCCAGCCCTCCCAGCATCTCCGTGGCCTCCTCTGGCCCCGCTCCAACAGGTCCGTGTCCTTCTGCTGTTGGTGGCCCCAGAGCTGGAGGCAGCACTGGGGGGGGTCTCCCCAGAGCAGAGCAGAGGGGCAGAACCCCCCCTCGCCCTGACGCCACGCTGCTGGGGATGCAGCCCAGGTACTTCCAGCATTGCAGGGACAACTGAAGTAACTTATAATCACCTTACAAGGACTATTTATTTCTCCTTTCTAACTCGCATGAGGTATGGGGTGGTTTGTCCCTTGCATCTGTCATTTAACATTTAAGTTAAGAAATAATAGCACGGCAAGAAGAACACAGCGTAAAAGAAAGAACCAATACAGGCTGTGACACAAAACAACCCTCATAAATAGCAAAGCATTTAAGATGAAACGGGACCAGAGAAAATTCTTCCATGTAATCAAACTGCCATCCTCTGCCTAGGCCGACTCCTGCATCATCAGCAGTAAATACCTGCTGATGTGACAGATAATCATACTGTCATACCACCTTCATCAACAAATCCTCTTCAGGTAGTTTCCAAGCCAGTAAATAAACAACAACATAACAACCTAATTCTCCAGTATAAACAGGCAGGCAAGTGGAAGAGGAACTGCATATTGTGCTATTAAACTCTTTAAGTACAATTTGCAGTTAATTGCCTTTCACGGTGGAAAAAAAAAATCATCCCCCACAACCAGCTTCCCCAAGCTTTAATTGCTGGCTCAAACTGGGATGGGAGGCTAATGGGAATCTCGTTCAACAACAGCAGCTCAGCAGAATTGCTCAGTTTTAGTATTTTTCTTTGCTGCAGGCCAAGAGTTCCAGGGAGCGAAAGCCGTATGTCTTCTGCTTCTCATTAAACGTTGGTGCGCCATCGTAATTACAAAATAACATCAGAGGGGCCTCGCGCTCCTATTTCAACTCCAAAAGGCAGCTTAGACTTCTTTCATGAACAGAAGAATCAAAATAGGTGGGAATCGCGTTTTAACCAATATATTCATTGTAGACTATTAGGACTGTATTCATGAGCTGATGCGTGCCCCAGAATCCAGGCGACTATGTTTGCTGTGGTCATTTCATCCCAACACAAAACGCCAAAGAGTTTGCTCCGGGGTCTAGAAACTGCAGGAGCTACGAGGAGTCTTCTTGGCCCTGAACTGCCCGTGGTCTTATGCTTCAATCTTTAAAGAGTAAATAACTCTTTATTGATTAAATTCCTTTTAAAAATAGTATTTTAGTCCCTCAATTTTCTGTGTGTACATATAATTTTGCAAACATGCATAATATGCTTATTTTTCACTCTTGCTCTCAAACCCCAAGGGTGAGGCGAATGAGACAGCAGTGCAGGGGGGGATGCAACAGCGTTTTTAAATGATTGACTTGGGAGCAGCATGTGCAACAGTGTCCTTACAACAGCTGGAAGGTCTTCTTTAACAAATTCCAAAGGAAAAACATTTACTTCTGAATGCTTACTGAAGCAGGTGCCCACAATGCTGCTTTGCACGCTGTAAACAGTTATGTCCTACCCACTATAATAGAAAGATCGAAATAATTTACAAGATAACCAAGCTCCACAGTCTGTGTTGTATATCATCCTGTTCCAGGCCACACACTGCAGGGGACTGTTGGGCTAATTTTAGAAATGCACTTAGGCTAACATATTCTATTTTACCCCGTGTGTATATACGTAAGTGTCTTCCAGCTCTCAGCAGCTCTTCACCTCTATCAGTTGCTCCTCTCCCATAGGCTACAAGGCTGTCACTACTCCAGGTCATCTTTACTTTCAGGTCCAGTTTCCTATGGGAACAAGTACGTCCCACTTCCCGGAGCAGTTTTATATTGGTATTCTGCTTCCATTACCTCCAGAACAAGCTGTAAAAATACATTTAAAAGCCCTCACTTCAAATTTATTTACACAGCATGGATATATAGACTGGAATAAAAACTGGGCAAGTTCTCCTCTCACTTGCTTTCTGGAAGGAAGAATAAAACTGCCCAGTCCCCTGCATGATGCGATTTCCTTTTCTTTGTGATATTCTCTCGAGGATGTACTCCTGGTTTTACAGTCCAGCATCGTCAGGACTATATGGTTTGGATACAGGCATTGCCACACATCCTTCTGTTCAGAAAAGAGCCAGTTCAAGTAAAACTGAATCCACTTCTATTCTTTGCCCTTACTCTCCATCCATCCTCCGTGAATCAACTGTGGGGAGCCAAATCATGACGTAGGGGAAGAAAGGTTGCATCTCTGCTTCCGAAACCTTCGAAGGCCTCCTCTCTATACATGCTCCATATTTTATTATGGCGAGAGAGGGGGAAGAGGGAGAATTCAGGCAGCTGTCACGAGCTGAGGGATCAGCTTGGGAGAGACGGTGGCTGTTTCATTCCCGGGCTGGGGGAATGAATGGTCCCAATGCCCCTCAAGAGCAGCGGCGGTGCCTCGGCAGCGTGGGACAGCTGCTCCCTCTTGGTGTGGCTCCAGGAATCCGGGCTCTTCCATGGAGAAAGCAGCTGCAGGAGTTTATCCCCACCCAGCAGAGCCCGCAGTAATTTTAGGAATCGGCAACAAGAACTTGAACCCCTTCTGCCTTGAAGTCATGACCCAAACGAGCCGATTGGTGTGAGCTGGAAGGCAGGGCTCTGGTGCCCGGGTGTCCGAAGCAAACCCAACCACATACCAAACCCCCTGCAGCGCACTCCAGGTCCAGCACGGGAGAGCTGCTCAATCACTTTATTTAACCTGACCGAAGAGGCTGCCTACGCCGCCGGGCTGCGAGAGCAGCTTTTCCAAGGTATTTTTTGAAAGGACTCCTCCAGGCCAAGCGGTCCTCCTGAACTCCTTATGCAACGGGCCCACAAATAGTTCATTCAGCCCCGTCCCGAGGATTAGTCTCGTTCAGCTGGACACTTTGTGCTTAATCCTCGCCAAGCAACAGAGTGTGGTAAAGGCATTCCTCAGATTTGCTGACAGGAGGGATCTGCTGCCAGAAGTCAACCAAATCTGTAAAGCTTCCCGCATACGGCGTTTCCTTAGACACTCCGCCTGCCTATTCTCTATTACTCCTCACAGTAATTACATCAGGCAACTTCACATTCAGTTGTCATGAAACGCCAGCTCGCTCCACGAAGAACATGTAAGGTGGCATTTCAGTCGTATTGCGAATGACAGCTCAGGGTCAGCAGCTGGCCACAGCCGAAGTGAAGTGTACAGAGAAGAATTCCACAGGGCCAGCGATAAAAAGGGCTCTGCCGCAAATTTTAGTAGCAGTTTTCTCTGAAGTGAAGCAACAGTTAAGCTCAGTGGGTACAGAGGGTGTTGTCCGGACTGCCTGGCCGCATATACACACACTTAATTATTGCAGACCCACAAAAGGACCAATTATATTCCAATTTAAACTCCCTCTCTTGTTTCTGCCCTGTAATGTGCTGAAAAGTAAAAGCATGA
This sequence comes from Arenaria interpres, assembly GCA_013399435.1. Lineage (NCBI taxonomy): Eukaryota > Metazoa > Chordata > Aves > Charadriiformes > Scolopacidae > Arenaria > Arenaria interpres. The sequence goes on from VXAK01009921.1 coordinate 17,691, forward strand.
AATAATTTGTATTCATCATCAGAACGGCTGGGAGAGGTTCAGAAGCTTAGAGATGCAACCAGGCCAGGACAAAACTGCTCCCACTCGTGAGGGAATTTTAATTGCGGATGTTTTGCACAAGGAACCTGTGCTGAGACTGCAAGAAAAAAATACTCTGAGAATTCTATTCTAAATTTACAGAATTAAGAAATTAGAACATTAAATTAGGATTACATCACAACCGAACATACAGCCAACAGGTCACATCTCTTGGTGGGGGTGATCTCAACCACAAAACTCACTACTCCACCCTGTTTTGGCAAATAAAAATAAGCAGTTGTTTGGAGCATTTTATGAATATTGAAACTATATTTCCTCATACCCTGGTTAAATATTTCTCTTTTTTTTTTTCTGAGAAAAATGAAAAAGACCTTTATTTATTAGGAAAATGCCTTCCAGGCCCTCTAAGGATGTTACAGGGTTTGGGGAAAGTTTCTGGAGCCTTATTGAGAGGTATCAAACCTGCTTTTGTCAGGTCAGAAGAACTCCATATTAAGATATATATGTTACGCTAACCAAAAGTTCCTTCCTCTTAATTTAAAGGTCCAGAAATTTGCAGTGCTCTGGCGGCCAAACAACATGGATATTTTTACTCAACGAAGCCCTTCTTAACTGTTATAGAAAGAGTCTTGCCAAGCGCCTACAGGAAAGCATACATCAGAAACCGAAATTTATATTACACTTCAGAGAAACTGCCTGGTGGCTCCCCGATGCTGACGATGCAACTATGTCATTTGGGGGTGGAAGGTAACTCTGGTTTAAAATTAATTGTTTAGTGTAGGAGTCAGCTCTGCAAATGAAGTCAGATGACTTGCCCTCCTGTAGAACATCACACGGAGCCTCTGCCGACAATTAGCTGTTCCATCTCCCTTGGCGAATCCGTGCACCTCTCGCTGACCACGCTCTCTCTGAGATCCTCTACGGTTTAGCACGATAGCTGCAGAGCTTCGCAAGAATATCACTGAAGTATTTCAATTTGAAAGACAACGATGTTTGTACAATTAAAGCGCCCATTCGACAGAAAGCAGCCTTTGTGGTTTCTGGCCCATAAGGACTTCACACAACTCCGGGGCCACGCAGCCATAAAAGCATACCCTGATTGAAAAGCTGTGCTGCTGCAGCTCTACTGCTTCACGGTCCCCCCTGCTCCCTGGGGAGAGGAAACTGCTCTGATTTCTAGATCAGAAAGGCTCGGTCCCAGGAATCATTCTATAAAATATCTCAGCTGCCCAGACTTGCTCTCGCTCAGGGCTAGGCAAGGGTTTCTCAAGTTGGGATTGTCAGAATTTGGCAGATGAAGGTCAAATTCAGAGAAGGGAGAGATACTGCACAGACATAATTTAATGTCACAGCAATGCCTTCCAGAGCCGTTCTACTGTTCTCCAGCTAATAGCGTGGCTATTTAAAGAAAGAAGGCTCTTTGCAGGGATCCAATCATTTTGAACAGGACTACTGTGCGACCAGCTTTGGTCACAGATTTTTCTATTCTTATTTAGGGAACAGAGACCATCTAGTTATTTCTGCACAACTGAAGAGATCAATTAAAATATTAATTCCCATTAGTTCTGATTCTCTAGAATACTTCCAGATAGAGCACTCGTCAGAACCAAAGCAAAGGCACCACAGTGCTCAGAAGTGCTGAAGAGTTTGGTATTAAGTCTCTCAAATATTTTCATTTCTCATCATGCTCACAAGCCTTTATTTCTTTTACACCACCAATAAGAGGCAGTCTCTGCTCCGTCCAGGCAGTCACAAATGAATGTCTCTAACTGCTCTGTTAGTGAAATACTGCTCTGACAAGGACAATCAGGTACAATCAGGCAAGACAAGCCCACTTGTTAAGAGTTCCAGATGCCCAAAAACAGGCAGGCATTTTTCTCGAGGAACTGAAGGAATGAAAACACAGCAAGTTTTAGCTTTGAAAGATCATGTATGTACACTTAAGAGATCTAGGTAAGTGTTGTGGGAGATGTCCACAACAGTACCTCAGGACTGCACTATTGTTAATATTTAGATTGCTTGCAAAAAATATTCAGAGGTACAAACCACAAAATATCACACAGCAAGTCAAAATTCCCCTTCCTGGAGGAACGGCAGCTTTTACATTTCCTGATAGATCATATCTGACGGCTTTAGGACATTAGATTTGCCTACTATTTGACCAATGGACCTCTGTAGACACCTTACCCCCTGCTCGGCATCAAACACACCCACAGCTTCTCCTCCTCCTTCTAATAGCCCACTCTTGCCCACACGGTACCAACAGCGTGCCCTAGAAGCAGCGATTCTCTAGACATAGAAAATGGACAGACACTTTTTTCAGATGCCATGGTTACCGGCCGGTACCACCCATGGCAGGCAGTACTTTCTGCAGCAACTTTCAGTACCCATCCCCACGGCCAGCCTCAAGATTGGACTCTACTGGTTTGCATGAAGCAATGAATCAAGGTTGCAGGTTGGCTGGCTAATACAGACTATAAAGGAAAATCCTGTTATATCTTCACATGCTTGAAAAGTATGAACATTTCTCCACCTTGATACACTTCTTTGTTTCCTATAATGCTTTGCTCTGTAAAGTTCATGCAGCAGCCTCATTTTTCATCTCCCACACCTCAAATTCACTATGAGTTGTGTGAGAAATGAGTGGATATTCGGCTATTGTTCTAAACAGAGAGGTCAGCAGAAACTTCTACCCACCTATGTCGGTGGCTCATCTACCTCTGGGCACACCCACCAACCAGAGATGCTTACGCTCAGACATGGAAGGACTACCTTAACATAGCAGGAGGGATGAAGTTCAAACCAGTGCTAGTGATGAACTACTTATCACTGTTGTCAACTTTTTGCTTTTCCTTCACATTGCCATCTGTGGTTGCTTGAGCCTACCCTTGATATCAAAAAAAGACAGGGAACATCATCAAGGGAAGAATCAGACACAGTGAACTCGATTCTAAAACTCTAAGGTGAGAGAAGACACGAAGTAATAGTAATGAAGCAATAGCTCAAACCTGGAGAGGAGAAAACACCCTTCAGCCCAGGAACTGATAGACATAAGCTTGAGACCATCTCACTGTCTCCATGGTCTCCATGTAAGCAACTACATAGGAAACTGGTCCTACGTATTAGAATATATTTTTTGTCTGAGGTCCCTCAGTAACCTCATCGTTGCCCTCTAAAAAAGGGTTACTGTATGTGACAGTTTTTGCTTGTATTTGCTGCTATGATTGCAATGAATTTTACTCAGGTGCAATGATGGAGAGAGCAGAGCACATGGTGCCCTAGAACGCTAACATACTGCTGGAGAACCGAGGCCCACAAAGGATCTTCAGAGCCCATGAAAACGGCACATGTGCAGATGACCCCAAATCATCCTATGTGTATTTATATGTTTGTAGAAGCTCTTAGAAAAATTTTGTTGCATGCCAAATATTTTTTTCACCCAATAAACTATGTATTTACAGTAAAAAAAACCTTACTTTTTCAATATCCTGAAGCATGGAAAAAGAATAAAACCAAAACTGCGCCTATAACGATACATGCATATACTTTAAAAAAAGTGTATGGAAAGAGTTAACGTTGATTTACCACATGTGACCTACTATTTTACGTTCTAAAATTTGTTGCTCCAAGTACCCGAGCTCTATTAGATACAAGCCTACATTTAATATAAAGCACCTAGACAATCACTAGACAGTCCATGAATTTGAGAGACAGAATTTACTCAATTCCATTTTAATTTCTATTGTGTATAAAAGTGTTTAGAGTGTGAGCCTTGCTAAGAGATGACAGAATATCATTATACAGTAATTCAAACCCTTTAAGGGCTGCTAAGAAACCTCCACTGAAATGACAGGCCTTGTGAAGTGCTTAGAAATGCTGTTTCATCCATTCTAGATGGGTTTAGGCTAAGAGAATTCATATAATAAGATCATATATTTACAGCACATAGGCTAACCTTTAAACTATTCCTGTAATCATATTACCCAGAATTGGATAAGACTTGCAGCATTGGTATCACATGGTCTTTCCGAGCTGAGATTGGTTTTTTTCTAGTTTGTTATGAGAATCAGAAAATCCGGGGGGACATTCTTGCAAGATGGCATCGTTCTTATCCACTGTCCTTATATCAAGTCCTCTGAAATTCCTTAGCAAGACTGAACATTAGCTCCCTTTAAAAACACTGAGCTCAGGAAAGGGGAAACAGCTTGATTTAGGATTTATGTGCCAAGATAAATAAAAATGTCAGAGGAAGTGAACATTTTAAAAGATTGGGTAAACATACCTTGAGCGGGTGGCTCCCTTTTCCTAGATTGTTCAAATACCCCCACTGTTTTTATTTCCTCCATAAGAAAACCAACTGAAAATAATCTATTCAATGGCACAATTCTGCTGTGATCACAAGCAGACGGAAGAACAGCCTCTCTCCAAGGTGCAATTTGGTCAGATCACATTTGGCTCCAGCAGATACTGTTTTTTTTTCACCAGTTTGACTGGTTTTCTTTTGCTGGGACCATACCCTCAGCACAGCACGTGTAGCACCTACTGACTGCTTTGTGCTCTCCAAAACATCACTCAGCTGAAAGGGTGATTTAGTCCTCTTTTGATCACAGAGCCAATCTTCTGCGGTTCAGCCCAGGTATTAGTCAACCCCGGCAGTAAGCATTACACACAGTTTTATCTATCCAAGTCTGGGCAGCAGATAAGGGAGACAGAGCAGCACGGTAATGATAAATGAAGGTACACAGCTCTTCAGCTTTCATTCAGCAAATGCAACTCTTTTCATCAGTTTGTCCTGCTCTAATATCAAAGTGGAGACCTGAAGGACCTTATGATATTCACTAAAAGATATCCTTCAGAAAGTTATGTACCAATATTATGTTAATCGTGGGTTTGAATGCTGGTTTCCCTTTTATAGGCAGTTTTCAAACAGAAACAAGTAAACAAATAAGCATCAACTTTCTGCATACCTCCACCGTCATACTTCCACTCTACCCTCCAGCTCATGCTCTCAGGAGTGATAAAACAGGCTTTTTACCCAAGCTTCTAAAACACTTAATAATAACAGTCTCGAGAACGCAGACGCAAGTGCACTACAGAGACTGGATAAAGAGACAAACATGGTTGTTTGCAATCCAATTTAAATCGAAGGCTACATAAACAAAAAATTCTACTAATTTTCTGGTTTGGTTCACAAACTGGATTTCTTCAAGAAGCCCTGTTTTGGCTTCCAGGAACCTGCTTATCTAGGTAGAAGGAGCTGGGAAACATTGCTAGGTGCGGGAATTTTTTGCAGTGGGCAAAGCTATTGAGATCAGAAATTCTGAGCAGAAGGATATGCAAAAGGATGATGTAACAGTACCCAGAAGACAGTATGGAAGATAGAGCATCCAAATAACTGGAGTTTGCAAGAGAAGAAAGCTTCCAAAGCAAACACAAGGACTAGCTGTACGCACAAGTGTTTCAAACTCTGATACCGCTCCTGACCTCAAGCCCCAGCGACGCTACACGTCAGATGGGAGCTCGAAAACACTTCTGGTATTGATATGCAAACAGGCACACCAGGCATCTTGCTCCATTTCAGACTTCCTAGATCTGACACGGCTGTGGCAAACAGCTTGTACTAGGATGCCGAAACCTCAGCAGCAACTTGAATTGCTTGGGTTTTGCTCCTTTTGCATACCAATACTTTGTATTCTCTTAACAGCTGACAGCTACTTCATTCACTCCTGCTGTCTGAGCTCTGGACCCAAGCAGAACTTGCACACAAATCTCCGCTGCGGGTTTCCTTATCTTTTTTTTAAAAAAAAAGGAGTGGGTGAGAAGGCTAAACCGGAAAGCTGGAGCTGGGCTTTTGTTCAGTCCCCTGCAGAAATGAGGACAAGAACAAAGTAAAAGCTTTAGCTTCTGTAAAGGCTTGAGGCGGTTGGGTGTAGGCATCTGGTCTGGGCCCTGCAGTTGGAAGTGTGGTGTCCGAGTGAGCCCGTCTGCTGGGTGCATTTGTGAAGAAACAAAGTCCTCTGCGTGTCTGTTCCTTGCCTGTCCTGCTATCTACTTCAGAAATGTTTGGAATGTAAGCTTTGTGCTAATAAAGGTGACTGACAGTTGAACGTGGTGTGGCCAGTGGCATGAAAAGCCACCCTGGTGAGCTCCACGCTCTGCACTTCACACTTAGCAGCAGCTGGTCCCGCCTGGAGAACTGGCTCCAGACTGGGAGCCCTCAGCACACATGTTCTAGGGCTCCTCTCCCGCAACAAAGCCCGCCTTTGTCCTCACTTTGAAAGGTAAAGCCATTCCTTGGGAGGCATTTCTTCAAGGCTGCCCAGCGGTGCAAAGGTTGGGCCCGTCCCCGGTCGGAGAGAGGCGGTGGTGCCGTTGGGGTCGGGTGAAGCTGCACATTGGATCGCGCTTGTATGTTTTGCTGAGCAAGGAGAAGAAGAATTTGTGAAGCGTGGTGTAGTGTGAAGAGATTAACAGAGCAGCCAAGCAAGCACGGGGAAGCTGTAGAGTTCAGGGCGAGCACTGGGGTGGGATGAAGTGAGAAAACAAATGGCACCGCAGAGGAGTCCCATGACAACAGGACTCCCAGTAACACACAAACAGGAAGGGAAGGAAGGAGGAAGGAGAGCCGAGTGAAATTCAACCGGGCAATTATTTTCTTTGGCATATTTCCTTTCCAGGCAGTCCCTCGTGCTTCTATCAGTGGGCTAATGTTACTATCTCTCCGATCCCCAAGCAACGCTTTTGAAATCCGTGTGTGCCACTGATTTAAGAGCACAGGGGCACAGACAAGCCATTCCACGGGATACAAATTCCTTAATGCTCAGACGTTTAGAACGGCTCGCCCCTCCCCATTTCCCATCTCAGTCCTGTTCCCGACAACGCAACGGTGTTTTATTTTCCCATAAGTCTATCCATCATGTTAATCAAGAGGTACAAACCACCACGGTTATGCTAACACGTCCTACAGACAGTGTCCAACCAGTAAGGTCTTACTACCAGGAAATATTTTCCTTTGGCCTTTCGCTGGAAAGAAACACATCTGAGGCCACCCCGCTTTGGCAGCGGTTATCAAACAAGGGAAAAAGAGAGCAGTGTCTAAAAGGCAATATGTTTTTTTTTCCCCCCCTTTTTGGAACCGAGTCCAAGAATGCTCTCTAGATGAAGCCCTTGGAAGGGGCACACAGCTGAACCAACACCCTTCGTTGCACACTCTGAGTACCACAATAAATGCACGGCAGCACAACAGGCCATTTCTCAAGCTACACTCTTTGCTCCCCGTGTTCTCCTCCGCTGATTGCTGCCGTGAAGACTGTCTCAATTGATTCTAAAATTGGCTTAAATCTTAGGAAAATACTGTTGGAGCACACGACATCAGTAATAAACTACCTGCCTCGAGCCTGAAGAGGTCATCATAATCAGCCCCTTCCCTCCCAAGAAGTTGGGTTTTCTCCCCTTTGTCCTCCAGTATAATTGCACTATAATTGCGCTGCTCAGCTGGGGGGCGACTGATGCTCTCTGTGTCTGCAAAGTGGGCTTCGAGCATTGCACTAACGCCTGGAAAAATTGGAAAGACTGAGAAACACATTTTCATGCGTTTCCTTTTTCTGCTTGCCTGCAAGTATTAGTAGTTTCCGCTATTTTCATTGCTGTACTCATTATTGAAAGTTCAAGCCAGTCCAGTTATGTTTCCCCCGCATTTTAATAACGCATAGAAGTGGGATGCAGTAAGTTACGCTGTAATGTCTAACGTGTGATTACACCCATTTAAATAATACTGTCAATTCAGCATCGCCTGCAAGATATTGAGCATAACTCGCTGAGAGATCTGGTTTCACTTGAAAGAGGTAAAAATGTTTTCCAAACACCACATTCTGCAGTTGTCACGTACGCAGCATGTACACACACACACACAAAATCACACTTTAAAAACATTTATTTCTCTACCTCATTATTCAAGCATATGCAATAGATACTGTCTAATGCCCCCAGGCAGCTGCGAGAGCACAGCACGGGGAAGGAAGATTTCTAGAATTTAACTCTGCCTCTAATATCAACTTTCCTCTGCAGCTGAACAAACCGTTCTCTCCCTTCCTCTCCCTCAGTCTTTCCATCTGGAAAAACGAAGACATTTGCATCTGTACTGTGTGTGCCTGTGCTGTGCATATAAATCAGCAAATGTTTATAAAAATGATTTGAAGATGAAAAGTTCTGTATGACTGACTTAATGCCTTTATTTATATTTTTGTGGAACGAAAAAAAACCAAACCGACAATAAAACCTGCAAACTTTGCTTCATTAAGGATCTAAACCCGAGTCCGCAAAACTCAATTTCCTTTGAGTTATGACACAGGCACCTCGTGCCTGATATTAAATATGAGGGAGTTCTCATTGCAGCCTCAGATGAACATCTACCAGCTCTCACTGCAGAAACAATTATAACGAAAGGCCAGACTCAGTTTTTCTCCCCGGGCCCCATCCCTGGACCTCCGAATGCTGCTGCCCTGCCCAAGCCTTGCCAGCACCCAGAACGCTCCACACACCAGCCTCCGAAACCCCTCCGACAGATCATCTTGGTACATGTTCACTCCGTTCACATTAGAAAACTAAGCTTTCTAACTAAGTGGCTGAAACATTTACTAAATTCCAGGCCTCTCAGTCTTTGTATGTGTAGGGCCTGGGATTATTTTTTTTTTTCAGAGACCTAAAGAACGAGGAAGCTGGATTAAACTGAATTTCTGCAGGATTTTTCACTTTGGCAGGTGTGGCTGTTTGAGGAAACAGCCAGATGCTGGTTCTGGTAAGAGGCGCAGACGTATAGTTTTGTCTTGTTGAAAAACAAGTACTTTTTTAAAAGTTGTTTGTTTTTTTTTTCTTTTTCCCTTTCATTTCCTTTCTCATGCTTCAGGATGCAATTGCATTTTCCAAAGGGCAGAGCACAGCAGCCTGATAACGTTCTACACATTGAGAAATCTAAAGTTTCTCTTTCTGGAGTCCCCTCCAGTCCCTCTGGAGCCCCAGGCAGAAATCTCAAACCAAGATCCCACTTGCCTGCAAATGTTTTTTTTTCCTTAATAAAAATTCTCTCCTGGAAAATGGGAATTTCCTTTGGAAGATTTTAAGTACTCTGAAGACTAAGCGTTGTGGAAGCACAAATGGCAACGTATTGAGAGATCAACATCATAATTCCATAATTTACCTATTTAAACTCCCAGCTCCCTCCGGGAACAGCGAAACTCCTGGTTGTCCCCTCTTAGGATGCATTTCTGATTGCGACGACGTTGCCATTTACAGGTAAGAATCTTGAAAAAAACAAAGATGGCTGTCCATACAATACCCCCCTGCCCCCAGCAAAAACACCCTTCCCCTTGCTCCGCTGCAACAGCCTCCCTCCCAGCCCGACCCCAGCCTCAGCCGCCTTTGTTCCCCAGCAGAACAGGAGCGATGCTGAACAGCCCGACACACCTCGCGCTGCCGCGACCCAGCAATGCCCTGCTGGCACATTACAGCAAAACTACTATTATCTACAGTTAAAAAACCCCAAATATTTAAAAATCTAAATTGGTTGATAAGAGTAAGGAAAAAATGCTCCAACTTCCTGCAGTCGCTGATGCGCTGTTTGCCCTTCACGAACACCGTTCCAAACTGGCAACTGTGTGTGTGTAAATGAAGGGGTTTATTGCTCTGCTGCTGTTCAGCACGGGGGCCGTTCAGTTTTTACTAGAGTTCCTTTGGCATAAAGAGCATGACTTGACTGGTAATGAGACGTGCCTTCTCTCTCTACCCTCTATAAAAATAATGATTTCATCAAGAAGGGCTTAACTCCCCCAAGTCCCCCCCCAATTTGTGCACTGTATATGGAACTTTTGCAGCCAGCGTGCAGGATCCTTGCTATCCAGGTTACAGGAAACCCAAAAACACGCACGTGAAAGGCTCTGCATCTTCAAACATGGAACCATGTGCATTGCCACAAGCACAAACACTTCTAATGAAGCTGTGCATTTATAAATTCAAGACATATATTTTTTCCTTGAGCTGCAAAGCAGTACATTTTGTTCTGATTTCATTTAGAAAAAAAAAACTGTTTTAAGTTATTTATTTCAGGAAAATAGTATTAGGAAAAACCCCCTTAGATTAATACTTTTAAATGGTACCATGTTTAAAACGAAAGGATAATATAGTGAAAGAAAAAGTCATTTTTAGTAATGTTTTGTAGCTTTTATTTTAGCAATATTTTGTAACTTTTCTCCTCCTCTAGCACTCCAAAAAAAGCCCGAAGCAGAGTTTCTCGCTTGGTGGCGGGACCCATGGACGCTGCAGCCGGACTTGCCCAGGATCCTGGCACACGCATCCCCTGCCCCGCGTGGGGAGGGGGGAAGTGCCCCCCGCTCCCCTCGCCGGGGCTGTCCGCCCACCGGGCACGGCACAGCTCCGGCAGGAACGGGGGAGTTTGGACTTTGGGGAGGCCAAGCTGGATTTCTCTGCCCGTGACCTTCTCGAAGTGACATAGGCTCTCACCCCCAAATACCCTTTAATCCCCTGATGCAACGCTACCGACACCTCTCAGTCTGCCCAAAGAGATTCCCTATTTAGATGTCAGCCTCATTCAACCCCCCCCAAATCTGGTCAGCAGTGCCCCTTCGCAGCATACAAAACTCGGGTCCAAAATGACTGGTTCCGTATCATCCCAACCTATAGCAATTCCGTAGCAGAGAAACACTGCCGACCTTTATATCACTGAGCACAGGATAAGTCAAGCGATTTTTCACTCGGTTTGTAAAGATTCCCATAAAACAGCATCCTGGCTATGAATTTTTTAACTGTAACTAGGTATGTAACTGTAACTAGGCTTATAACTTCAGGGTATTTTTCATCCCTTTCCTTCCAGCTGTATGCAGACGCTAAGAGCTCCAAAGAGCACCATCTCCAAACCAAACTACAGCATCGAGACTGAAAGCGCTGACTTTCTGACAGGCAGCACATTCAAGAGCTTTGGTTTGTAAATGGGAATTTTGTAACTTCCTGCCCTGGGTGCCGGTGGCAGCTCTGATTGCGGCTCCCCTTGCTCTAACCACTCCTCAGGCTTCGACAGAACGGAGTCAAACCCAAGCCAAAGCAGTTTAAAGTAACTGGCACTTGGATAAAAATAGCAACGATTAATACCCCATTAAAATAAGAAGATATTAATCTGCTATCATTAATCTCCTATCTTTTAAATCCAACGGCACTGACAGGAGTTTACAAATTTGTTTTCAAAACATGCTAAGCCCAAGAAATGTATTATATATACTATAAGCTATAAAACAAATAAACTGCTGCCCCTGTCTCTGACCCCCCATCCCCGTGCCCCCCCGTATCCATTACGCAACCACACAACACCTCGGCACACAGGCCGGTCCAAGAGCTGGGCTTTGGGAGCGCCCTGAGGGATCTACTGACACGGCTGTCCTAGGAACCCCCACAGTCCTGCTCGCAAGAAAAACAGGAGAACGGGCTTCTCAAAAACCCCAAACATACCCACGGTCTGCATGAAACCCCTCCTTTAGCAACTGCATGGACTGCATGCGATGGAACCGGAGGGTTTTGCTTCCCGAAACGTTCTGCTCCCTCTGCTGTAGGATTGTTTATTGTTCTGCTCATTTATTTAGAAGCAGATAGGCAAAGCAGAAGAAATACATCCAGCGACAAAATCAACAGAAATCCACCAGAAGGGCTTCAGGGTGGGCACAGAACTGATTGACTAAATGCAAATAAGAAACCCGAACCTACCCTGTGGAAGGAATGCCAGCAATCTACATAACACAGCGCATCAGCTGCGATGATTAACAGGCTTATTTTTCTGCTGAGAACTTGATATGCATTTATACGAATGAAACACAACATTCCCTTAATTCTAGCATGTTAAAGCCTTGCCTCGAAAAGACTGGGTTTTTTATCATTTTAAGGAAAACAAAACCTTTATCCGTGACTACTTCAGGCATAACAGAAAGCTATGGAATTACAAAATGCCATCTGCCGCACCTAAAAAGCCTTGTTTTGCCTCCCCCCCCGCCCGATACATGCACAAACAGAATTTATTAATATTTTCCTCCGCCGTTAGCCTGATACATTAAATCATCATCTCTGTAGCGAAGCTACTGCTGCAGCAACTTCCTGCACTGCATCATTCACCCACCTCTGACTTCATTGTTCCACGGGCCGTGAATAAATAAAATCAAACATCCAGGTGGAGCTGTCACAGTTTCCCTCTGCGGTGGATGTGCAGCGGCGAGATAAAAAGAGCTGGTCCTGCAGGAGGCTGGAGCTGGGTCGGAGCCGTGCTATGGAGCCGGGAACGCGGGGCCGTCGGCACAGCGCTGAGATACTGTACTGCTCAGCACATTTACCTCACGGCGCGGCGATGGGCCGGACCTCGCGGCTTCTGCTCAGCAGCTTTCATCCCCCCGGTGTGCCCGAGACGTACCACAGCTCTACGGCAGTTCTGGCCAGTAAGCAATCCCACCGCAAGGGCAGGGCCCTTCTCAGCCCTACCAGACGTAGCAGACAGCTTCAGCAGCAGATGCTGGGCTGGAGAAAAAACGATGATGCTACGTGCGCTTTCCCAGAATTAAATCACTTTCTAAATTTGACACTAATGCTCAGGTAATATCCAGCTCCTGCACTGCTCAGCCCGAAATGGGGAATATTGCGACCTACAACTCAAAATTTGGAGCGATACCAGGATGCATAAGCATCAAGAGGGGAATATTGCGACCTACAACTCAAAATTTGGAGCGATACCAGGATGCATAAGCATCAAAATGCTGTAGCGTAACTTTTATGCCTAAGCAGAAATGATTTTACTTCTAGTCATAATTTTATTTGAGATTTTTTCCCCCCTGGATTGTCCTCTTACACACCCCCAAACCAGACGGAGCAGATAGCAGCCTCTCGGAGCTCCCATGGTACGTCTTGAACTCTGCCCGGTGCGGCTGTCAGGCGTTTGCCCGTCACTGGCAGTGCCGAAGTGCAGCTCTCCCCGGCTCTATCAACACGGACGGGCGCTCAGCACCTTTCATTGAAAAATCTATTGCGCAGGCTTCTCCAGCCTTCAGAGAAAACAATTTTCCCCTATCTCTTCTTTCCTACAGAAGTACCTCCTTTAACACCGAGAAGCATATTCTGTGTTTGCTGTTACTGCGGCATTTTCAATGCATCACGAAATAAAGCCCAAAGCCTGAGCTAGATCGCTGGTATTTCTTCGTGTAGGGCAGCCCAAAGAAGTTCAGGTTTTAAAATCATCAATTACATCAAAAAGCAACACTCTTTACACCGTTTCCACCTAACCCACGAAAGTTGAGCTAAGCTTTTACCCAAGTTCACGTGCTCTTTAGAACAGCCTCAGCACAGACAAGTGCTGCCAGAGCCAACCCCAGTTAACGCTCACTAGTTGTCGTGGTTCAAACAGCAGCAAATCACAGACATGTAACGAACAAAAAGTAAACCAGGATGTGTTAAACCAAATGCCAGATCTTTTCCCATTATTTTGCCAGAGGCTTTGATACCCCTCGAAAAGGTAAATCTTTGAACAAAAAGTTTCTCAACTACTTTTCTGGAGCTTTGCGTACCGAGGTAGCGGGAGATGAGGAGTTTTACATTAGCAGCATAATAACTAGAAAGAATATATGTAGTACTACATGCAGCTTTTCCTACCTGACGGATATCTGCATTGCACGTGTTGTGATCATACGACCACGTAATGACTGTAATTAGCCTGAGAGATAAAGAATGTCCCTGTCCCTGACGGAAACGCAGTGGGTTCAGCTGGACTGAACTTTGAGCCCAAGGGTTTTTACAGTCCGTTTCCCAACTCCAAGGAAGAGTTCCCATGTGCTGCTTCACTTCTGACCAGACTCCTCCGATCCTAGACCTGTTAGCTTTCTGGGATAGTATCGCTAATGGTCACCTTCAAACAGTCTGTCAACAGAGGAGGACTGGAACCTCTTTCAAGAACTGGGAAGTACGGCTGAAGTTAAGTGGAATTCAGGGTAGACAGACAGGTTTTCCCCTTTTGACAAACCCTACCACACAGTAAATTACACAGTATCTGAAAATCAGACTGTCAGATCAGGCTGCCACGTTTCAAACCCCCTATTATCAAACCACGCACGTCCTTGGATCATTCCAACCTTCCAGTTCACCTCTGCAGGGATGCATGAAGCGGATGCTTTTTACGAGACAGAAATAACGTGTTCAAAGGGCCAGAGTGCTGACATGCCTTTCCAAATTCCTCACGCAGCCAAGGGAGCTCACCATTGAGCCATGGCTGGGAGCAGTCAGTATGTCTCCAACGTGCAAACATGGGCACACAAGACCATTAGGAAGACAATTCAATTAAACTAGGAGAGGAAGTACAGAGGGACTAGAAGGCCATACAAGCACACCTGTGTGTTGGGCTCCTATCTTGCTTTCTCCATCACTCCCAAGCCGTCCTGCAGCATAAGTCCAACATCTCTAGTGCAACCAGCATCTCCCTACATGAGATCCTTCTGTTAGAGAACAGCATGGCCAGAGACACGCTTCTCAGCACATTTCTGCATAAAAGTTTGAATCTGATGATTCAAGGATTGGAGCATCTCCCTTATGAAGAAAGGCTGAGAGAGCTGGGACTCTTTAGTCTGGAGAAGAGAAGGCTGAGGGGAGACCTTATCAATGCCTAAAGGGTGGGTTGAAGGAGGAGGGAGCCAGACTCTTTTCAGTGGTTGCCAGTGAGAGGACAAGGGGCAATGGGCACAGGTTGGAACATAGGAGGTTCCACTCAAATATGAGAAAAAACTTCTTCACGGTGAGGGTGCCAGAGCCCTGGAACAGGCTGCCCAGGGAGGGTGTGGAGTCCCCTTCTCTGGAGATCTTCAAGACCCACCTGGATGCCGTCCTGAGTAACATGCTCTAACATGCTCTGGGCAATCCTGCTTCAGCAGGGGAGCATAGAGACTAGATGATCTCTATGGTCCCTTCCAGCTCTAAAAATTCAGTGAAATCCAGTGAAATTCAGTGAAAAGTAATCTTGACGTTTTCCCTGCTATACGATTCCTTCGTCATCTTTGGCATGTAATTTGNCGGGGGTGGTGACAGGGTGGGGTGGGGAGGGTGGGGAAAGCCTAAATTCAAAATCCAAGCGTGCCACCTCTCCAAAATCCACACCAGAATTCCTTAAAAGCTTGCTTCAGCTTTCCCTGTGAAAAATCTGGAGATAACTCCCACTCCCTTCTGAGATTTTCAATGCAAAGATGCTGAATAAGTACAAAATATTATTGAAATACATATTGGTAAGAACAGTTTATATTACTCTCACAAGGGCAAAATAAAAAAGGCTGTGGAGCCTGCACGCTTCAAATCCAGCTGGAGCTGGGAAGAAATCTTCTGGTAGGGGATTGTCAATGAGCCGGCTGGAGGAAGGCATTCATCCTTCTGCTCTGTCAGAGCCCAGGAGCTGAAGTCTGATCAGTTTTAGACTCTGGGAACAGCTTAGTTCCTTTGCATTATCCTTACTGCGCTGCTGAAGTTGTTTCGGGAGATGGAGGAGGTCACCATTTCCTAAGAGTTGATTTACTTCTCCTGGTATTTTCTACTTGAAACCTTCTAATAGTTCAGTGACCTCAGCCTGTTTTAAAGCAAATCAGTTGTGATGTCAAGATGAGGATTTTGACCTTCAGAGACAGAGAACATCATTCTGGGGAGCTCAGGCACCTGGGATGAGGCACAGATGCATGACAAAAGCAGCTGGGGTGTGAGGAAGCCAAAAGGGCTCTGTGGTCCCAGGAAAAGGGGGGCTCACAGAAATACCGATTGATTAAAGTTGTGTGAATGACACTGAAGTGGCTGGTTTGCTTTTACATTGCATCATTTGCTCCTCTTATAAGAGCTAAAAGTCCAGCACCTTCCCAGGTAAGTCTCCCTGAAAGTCAAAGCAGAAAAAGCTCAAGAGCACGTCATTGTGATCCTACTTTTATTTACCTCTGTAAAATCAGGGAAATACCCATTTGCCTTTAGCAGAATTATCCGTGTCCTAAACCAGCCCCTTCGACGAGATAAAGTGCCAGGAAGTTTTGCCTTGAATGGATGCAGATTGCAATGTGCAGCTAAAAGGGCATTCATCTTAGATGTATTCCGCTTCCTTTCCCCACTTGGACTCGTACAATTCCTCTGTGCAGTTTGTATGTCCCGTGGCAGCCACCTCCAGGCCTGCGAAAGGTGCCAGACAGACAGTTTTGGTTCTGTTTAGCCACTGAACAAAATCCACACACGAGCCCTCTTGACACCGCCTCAGGCATGCACGTGCAGATACAAACCACAATGTGTTATATTTTCCCACATGCTAAGGAAACAATTCCAAGTTCTTCCCCAATGAGAACACATCCTATAAAAGCCCTGCTTGCCTACAGGCAGTCTCGCAGTCCCGCGAGCCGATGTACCTGCCATGCTACCAGTGACCATTGCTGTGGTCTATACAAAGGCAAAAAGAAACCAACCATTCTAAGTTTTCTTGGGAAAACTTAAGTCTTGAACATTGAACCATCACCAAACATCGCCTTGGTCCTGATTGCGTCCCAGAGCCAAAAGGTGCCAGCTTAGTCTAACTAATTTAGCACTGCAGTGCCTCAAAGTTACTACCAATGGGACGGATTTAACAGATTGGAGTTGAAGTTCAAGGCCTCCTGGTCCTGGCACCTGACCAGAATGTTTCTCTTGCTCATAAATAGAACTGCAAAAAGTCTTGGCACCTTCATGGATTCACAAAATCTTTCCTGTATATTATGTAGGCATACTAATAAAAGCAACTGTTATAGCCTCTAATAGTTATAGAGGAAAACTAATTCACTCTCAAAGACTAAATTATTTTGATTACCATTTTTTTTTCACCATAACCTCACATGATTTAATTTTTAAGATAAATTCAAACCAAATGCTTTCTGTTCTGGGTTACTGACTGCCAGAACAGAGCTGAAGGTAACCTGTATATGCTGCCATATACAGTGTGATTTTAATGACCTTCAGAATAATGCCTAGTCAAGTGGTAAGAAACTACTGCATAGAAGGTTTGAAATTAGAAGACTGAGATGTTTTACCTATTGTTGGGAATAATTCAGCACTAGCAATGGAGATATAAAAGAACATCAAATGAGATGATTTCATTGCTGCTTTCTGTGAAAACAGGAATGAAACCTGTACGCTGACACCTTCCCAGCTAGCCTGGGAACCGCTGGGAAATGAAGCAAACTATATCAATGCTGTGCTATATGTCAACTAGAGAGAAATGTATACTGTTCCTTATATAGTATTCTTTTTTTTTTTTTTCATACTGGCCATTTTAGTTGCAGAAGGAATAGCACATGACCGGAGTTAAGCCCCGTGCTGGGGCGTGCAGCAGCCAGCTCCACGGAAGCCCCGAAGGCTGCCGCGCTGCTGAAGCCACGGTGGCACCTCGCTTTCCCCTCCTGAGGTCTGAGGTTGTACGTCAGTAAAACCTGTTCCGCAGAGAAGGACTCCTCTGGTCCTATTGCATCCAAAATGGTAAAAGCACCTCACACTTCAAAGAACAAAGAACAAGCTGCTCACAACAGCTGACTGAAAGAGGTAATAGCTTTTATATTCTATATTACAAAGGTGAGGAAACTGAGGCAAAAAAAAGTCAGTGGCAAGAATTTTGGTTAGAAATACAGAATTGCTGCACATCCTATTCCTTCATTAAAAATAAAACGCAAATGAGTAGCATGTCTTCGAATGCTAAACAGCCTTAACATTTTGACAGCAGAATAATCCTGATGCTGGCTGGAGTTTGCACCCTGCTCTCCTCATGCGTGTTAGAAACTAGGTTTTTAAAGACACTCTATACCTGCAGTGTATGGTGAGAGCGATGCGGGGCATTCCGCGGGTATGAAAATTATCATCACCCCACTGTTTGGAACGATATTCCCTTTCCAGAGAAAGAGATCAATTTGTCCATTGATGGGTAAAGCCATCAGCTTCTTTTAGTTGGAGGCTGTCACAGTCACTCGTAACATCATCATTGCTGGCTTTGGAGAGACACTTTTTGTCATTTTGCTGTAGTTTATTTGATATACGTTCCTTTCGTTAGTGATGCAGTCTCAACCCTATTCTCCTTATTTCCCAATTGGAAGCTTAATTGCTGGCAGGGTATACATTACGGGGAGGATGAGAGACAATGAAGACAAGCCTGACTGCAGTCATTACACACTGCATGATCAGAGTAATCACAAATAAAACAAAACCGCCTGAGATTAATAGAAAAACTGTCATTACTGTAGGAAAAAAAAATAATTTGAAAGATAAAGCAGATTTAGATGCAGAGACAAATATATTTAAAGAAATGCATCAAATAGTTACCTGATAACTTTTTTGAGGCAGTATAATTTAAATTGGGATCTAACAATTAGGTACTTACAGCTGACTTAATGACAATGTTTCTAAATGTCCAAGTCTTTCGCAAGGATTTAATCCCTGTTATTTAGTTGATTTCTACTTGGTTCTTCCTTATCCAGCCTGATCATCCCCAGTAAACCATTCCTCCCTCCTCACTTACCCATGCTCCACTATCTCCCCAAAGAAGGGTACTTCCATGGATTCTCTCTTTGCAGCTCTGGGAGCATCGGATGTTGTGCAGTCCCTGACGCGACGCTCAGCTTTTGCGGATCTTAGCTCCCCGCTTTCACCTTGTGCCACAGAGCTCATTTACACTAAAAACCCAGGGGATTTTTCACCGTCGCTTCACACTGGTGCCTTTTCCATTCTCGCTACTTCTGCCTGCTCATGGGGCGCTTCCCTGTCACGTTTCATTTACTCCCAGCATCTCGTCTCTTCTCCCCAGGGCTTTTGGAAGAGTCTCATCAACTTTTCTTACAGGTACTACACCTCAAGCGCTCCCCAAGAATTAAAGTTACTGCTGCTGCTACTCATTTCCTTTGATTTTCCCTTTCACTCCAACTAACCATCTTTGCAACTATGTTTGGAAGAGACTGATTAACGTTATGCTTTATTTCCTAAGTGAAGAAGGTGCTCTATATTTGCTGCACTGTGAGGTGCTTCCAAGACAAGACACTGTTGGGCTAACCCCCTTGTGTCTTGCCTACAGAAGTATGCCATTTCAATCTGATTAATCACTCAAGAAAACCAGATGAATTTGATCCTTTTCTCCAGTTTCCAGTTATTTCACCTTTTCTATTTTCTTCTACACCTATGGCAACCAAAGAGCAAAATCTAGATTTCATTTTAAAGACATCTACATCTATAACTATAGCTTGTTAAGGTTTCCCAGCACAGACTGTTCATTTGCATCTCCTCAGAACCGCTCCAAACTCCAAGCCACAGAAAAATAATCTGTGGAACCCATATCCCATGAAAATACAGTCATGATTGACATGAAATTTTAATAGTCAACTGTGACTGAGATAGGCACATTACAAAGAATGACATAAAGAATAAAATTCATTATCCAAGGTCCAATTTGCAAAAAGCAGCTCATCTCTTTTACACGGGGAACATCAGTCTGACTTGAAAAGAAGGTTTTTGAAAAGGAATCATTCAAATTTGCTTTTTTTGTTTGTGAGATTTTCAGTTATTTTTAAACTAACTTGTTTAGAAAAAGGAGGCTGAGATGAAGGATAGCCCAAAGGAAAAAAATGTGCAAGGAAAACAGTGCCCTACAATACAAAAAAAGGAAAAATTCAACAGAAATTCTTGTATTTCCTTTCAAACAGCATTACCTCTGTAAACAATTGGAGCACTTCAGTATTCTGGACTTGACTTAATAAGTCAGAAGACTCTCAAAGATTGCAACAACCATAGTTATACCTCATTAGGATTTGGAAGACAATAGCCACCAAGGATGAATTAAACGTTGTGTGATCATGCCTTTACCTTAGATGGTTTTCTTATTATGTGCATATTAAATGCAGGATGCTTTTGTCTACTACAGGGTAGTTTTAAAGTAAGATCATTTTTATCCCACCAAGTGATTGATGGAGAAGTGCAGTCCTGATGTCTGCTCAAGGTGAAAACTTGGTAGACAGCTTTTGCTTTGCTGGACAATTATTTGGATGGTGTGACTTGACCAGAGCCTTGTGTAGTTCAAGGAAGCCGCGTTATCTAAACGATAAATATTGTGAAGTAAATATATATTTTCAAATATTTTCTTCCCCTTTTCCCAGATGAGGCATATGAGATGCGGTAAGGTTAACATTCTGACACGTCTCCTGCTGGCATGTTTGACCTGTTGCACAATGACATGGATCAGGCAGTGAGGAAATATCCCTCTCGCCATCACCACTCTTCTGCTTTTCTGTTGCTTTTTTTCCTTTGGGTGGGGTGGATTTCCAGCGGGATCAGTTCATGGCCCTGCCTCACACACAAGCGCTACAGCTCGTACAGCACAGGACCAAAAGCTGCTTGTTTTAGGGAGGCAGAGCCCATTTAAATGTGCGTCACACCATGACATCGCTTGCCAAAGAGCAATTATGAGCCAGCCGCAAAGCTAGAAATAGAATTCATGTCTCTTGACTTTCAATCCTTAGTATAATAATTAATTTCTATTCACTTTAAATAACTTTAAATAACCCTTTTTCTCCTCCTGCTAAGTAAAGGAGAGATGGTCTCTTTCCATCTTAACAGAAAGGAAAAGCTAGGGAAATAGGGCTAAAGAAATCCATAAAAAGCATCGATATTTGAAAAGTAGTTAGATTTCTACTTCCTATCCCCCAAAACTGCGTACGGACTGCTCATTAAGCTGTTTTCCCCTCCTTTCAGGAACAGACCTTCACATGCCTAATACCATGTACAAGTTATAAGTTATTTTTAGAAACCTATGAGTTTCAGTGCATTATAATTAAAAAAATATTACAAAAACCACTGAAAAAAAAGAATATTTCCATCAATACCAAAATTGCCTAAAGGACAGAAGAACCATGTAGTTAAAGTGCTCTTTACTTCACCAGAACCCTTTGTGTTTTCTGGCTGATGGGCTTTTAACTGTAGCCTTCTCTTCCCCCTCCCTTCCAAAAGCTTAAGACAACAACTTCATTAATTTTTCAATAGTTACATTCCATACAACATATGATACTATGTTAAAGGACTAGATCTATGAAATCAGAGATCACATAGCAAATGGAATCACACGGGTCTGGCAACAGAATCTATGTTTACAAGCGTAGAGACGACAGTCACGTATAAAAAGAGCCATTTCCTTCTGAAATCAGTTCAGTTGTACCCCATAGAGAAGAGCAACCAAAAAGTACCGTATTTTGCCACTGACTATATAGTGGGGTGGTTTGACAAATTAAGCAATGACTTCGTGTCTAGACTAAAGACCATTTATCTGTTAGCCTTTCTGTTTTTATCTGTTTGAAGTGTAAGGAAGCAAAATAGTACATCACACATCTACAAACACAGAGCAGTTCTATGAATTCTTGTAGAAACTAGAGCAGCCACAAACGGTACCTAAGTGCATTTCCAAGTATGATGCAATTACCTGTACTTACATGCAAGTTAAACATGGGCTCTACAAATTAAAAAAAAGGGGCTTCATGTTCGTATTAAACTATTCAAGTTTAATTTTTTATGCCTTCACATTTATTTACCAGCAAACCCAGCGAACCAGCCGTCTGTTTCTTTTAGCTCCCCCACAGAAACACAGCCTACAGTCCCGCAGCCGTATCTCGATATACTTGCTCCAGCCTGGGAGGGAGGCCTGGCTCATTAAACAAGCATGACTGCTTTATCATTCAAATACAACTGCTGTTTGACTTTTTGGTATTAGAAGTCACCGAAACCAGTTGTAGAATTACTCTGTCACCTGCCTACATTATAGAGAAGTTAAGCAGCAGCCTCTATTTTCTGACCACAGGTTTTCATTTCGCTTGCTTGCTAATAACAGTGTCAGCATCTCTTTAAAGTGTTCTTCTACGTTAGAAGAACCTCGGGAGGGTTGAGTACAGCAGGAGAACCTCTTTCAGAGCAGACTGCAGCAACACAGTTGTCGGGTTCCCTCTGTGCTAATGCGATGCACCAGCCCCTTAGATAAGAGGAGATGTCCTGGAGCAGAAGATCAAATCTACTTCCAAGGTTCTTCAAGACTTCACTTCTTAAAAAGTATTTAAAGTGAAGAAAGATTGCATTTGTAAACAAGTGTGCATGTACACGTACATACGTACAGTTACTACAGTTTATTATGTGTTTATTGTGCTTCCCTGGCAGGTATCCCACAGCACTAAAAATCTGAGAGAAACAGATAAGGCAGGATAATATTACTGCAGGGATTTTAAGGTGTATAACGGTACCTTTACTGGAAGCATCAACCTAGTGGTTGTAAAAATTATGTGCCGTGGGGAAGGGTTTATTTCTTTTTTCAGCAGATGCATGGATATAAGGAAAAGGCTACAAGTTAGGCATTAAACAATCCTAAAGACATTCATGTCAGCCTGCCAACCATTCCACTGGAAGCCCCAGAAAACCACAGCAGACAGGGTAGGTAGTCACCTCCTCTGTCAGCTGCCTCCAGTTCTCCAGCAAGATGCTTGCACCAAATTGCTTCCCCCTGGGAACGCTGGCGGCTCTTGCTCCTTATTTAAACTTAATCCCCATGCCTGTTCTTCGGCGATGTGCTTTTAAAGCAAAGGTGAGACCTCAGCTAGAATAACTGCGCCGGGCTTCCAAATGTAAGGAAAAGTCCATCAAACTCTGCCCTGGGTGCAAGGAAGGCCTC
Source organism: Arenaria interpres (assembly GCA_013399435.1). Lineage (NCBI taxonomy): Eukaryota > Metazoa > Chordata > Aves > Charadriiformes > Scolopacidae > Arenaria > Arenaria interpres. Next base: position 40,483 of record VXAK01009921.1, read on the forward strand.
TTTGGGAGACTGAAGAAACGGAAAGCTTCTCTGCCAACCGTGGACTGCAAAAGATGGGCTCATTGAGTCTGACAGAGCCCCGAAAAAGGATAAGAATTGCTTTTTCAATGCGTACGGGTGGGGTGAGCATATGGGCTAGAAATGAAAAATGAGTATTGGCACGAGAAGAAATGTGCACGAGTTGGAACTGAATTGAGAGAAATAAAAAAAGATTTCTAGTGCTGTGAGCAGCAAAACTGTGGGAAATGCCTGGATTATGAGAAGAAAACATGCACCATGTTTGCCTGAAGGACAAGGGACTGGTATTGATAGCCCAGAAACTCCCAATCTTACCTTCCTATAATTACTGCTGCTTTGAATGTTTATTAATCACCCAGCAGTGATTGCTGCTGCTTTGAATGTTTATTAATCACCAGCAGCATCTTTCTCTATAGTTTACTTTTTAAAAGTGTCGGACAAAAGTTTGGCCTCAACGAGCATCATTCTTTCAGCCTCCTTCTATTGATGGATGGAAAGGCTGGACACCAGACTCAGAGTCCGTTAAAACCCCTAGGTCTTAATGAGTTTAGCATACGTTCATGCATATGGGTCTCCTTTCCTGCACCACCCGTACACCCATTTTCCCCTAAAGGCTATACCATAGCGTCACGCTTTGCCTCCATGAAGGGACTTCACAAGGTTTATCTGTGCACCAGGAAAGGCCCAGCACGGACTTTGATAGAGGACAGAGATGGAGCTGCTGCTAAAAAAAATATTCACTGTATTTTGAAAGGAAAATGTAGAAATTGATGACTTTCAAGTCGTTGCACTCTTTTCAAAGGAGTAAATGCTCTTTGGAAATAAATACCAGTATGACAAATGAGAAAGGAAGAACAACATCTTTTCCATTTCCCTCTTGATGAGTGCAATTTATAATCCATCAATCCAAGCATATATATATACTTCTTCCCAGCAGTTATACTGATTAAAAAGATCAATTCTTTAGATTGATCTGTTAAAAAAAATGTTTTATTGCTTTACCAGTCATTTCTTCCTAAAATTGCTTTTAAGAAACTTGGTGTTAGACATAAATTGAGTAAGCTACTAAAGAAAGAACCTAACTCTCCTTTGCCTGTACTACTCATTTATGTCGATTTGGTTCTGTGCACGTGCTCAGAGCTTTGCTGAACCAAGGAAAAGAGCTGGATGATGACTAACGCCTGAGATACACAGCAAATGGGAATTTGGACTTTGCTTTGGAATCAGGTCAGCTTTGGAACCCCCTCCTACTAACATGCCAATAATCAGTCGAAGGAAATACAGGAAGAATGATGCTAATGCACAGCTCCTAAAAACATACATATATTTAAAATGGTATTTATGTTAACAAGTTAAAGGTGCAGCATCACCTCATTACGTCAGCTCGCTATACTTTGCCAGAGACATATTTTTAAAATCCCACAAGGGATGACTTCGAGGAGCCATCCTTCAGCCTCATGTAGCCTTCAAAGGACAGAAGTCAAATTTATTCAAATGAAATGAACATTAGGGCAGCTTTTCTATTTCTGTTTCCAAATGGTGATCTTGCTGTAGCCGATGGAAATAACTCAGTTCCTAATTAACTCTACGCGACCTGAAACTTCATTTTCTTGCAGAAGATATCATGTGTCAGTAGAAAACAGAATAAGAGTATGATTTCAAGATGTATAGAGAAAAGGGAATTGGCCACACTAAAAAAATATTATTGAAAATGGTTGTGATGAGTTTGCAAAATCTGCAGCCTCTCCCTACCCATAGCAAACGAATAACATTAATCTTGCCTTCGTGCTCTTCAAAGAGCTTTTCCAGTGGCGGATGAATCAGCAAAACTAGCAACTTCCCTATGTTTTTGCAATAAGAAACCTATTTTGTTTTATATATTGAAAAAGGCAATAAGCTTTAACTTGTGATGTTAGGAGAAAACTGAATGTACACCAAAAGATACATCACAGACGGGTGTGTATTTTTAACATCTGGTGCCACAAACCACCCATAGCAGTGCTTAGCACTTCCAGTGACAGCATCTTTGGGGAGATATCAAACTTCTTGGGATCTCCAAGATAAATTATTTGGGTTTTTTCCTTTTTACAATGACATACGGACTTAATCAATAAAAATTAGCAATGCTTAAACTTGGTGTTTAAGTAAAATGATTTGGGTTAGGGTGTTCGGAATTAATTATAAGGTATGAGAGAGATATTACCCCCATTTTAGTGATGGAGACCTATCGCACTGGAAGTGCAGGTAACGATGGAGACAGCCCCTTGTGGAGCATCGGTAAGGCAACAGGCACATCTAGCACTTGATAGAGCATAACATTAATTTACACATATACCAGTGTGTTCTAAAACACTGAGAGCAGATCTTTGCAGGGTCTTGTACAGCACATTGTCCTTCCAAAGCACAAATGTGATGTGCAGGTCTATGCTCAGGTGGACCAAAGCAACACAGTCTGTTCGAGTGTAAAAGCTTCTGCTGCAGAGGGGAGCAGGGCCCTGGTACACTACAAGGCTCTTCAGAAAGAATCAGAATCTTTGAGGCATTTGCATATCTTAACTACAGCTAGAAATGCTTTATTCATTCTAATTGGACAGATTTATTTTAGCTTGGCAGCTAGTAAAATCTGGTCTTCAGCAGCAATAAGGGATACATCGATTTGTCACCAGAGGAACTTATTAGAAAAAAGAGAAATTGTCCTCAAAGCCTCAACCAGGACTTACTGTGCCGTTGAAGATTTCAGTTCTAAGAGTACCACCAGGCCATGAAGTCATTTGTTTCAAGCAGCAACTGATGACATGGTGCTCTAAAACCATGTGTACAGTATGTCATATCTGTAATTGCCTCTAAACAATTTCACCATATGAGCAGCGAGTTATTAATGAAACTGTCCAGAGAGAAGAGAAAATAGGAATCTCGTCAGCAATTTGTCCCAATATCTCAAAACATATCCTAGACCTAGCAGTTTCCAAAGTTAGAAGCTACCAAAACTATTTCAGCCTTCCTAAACGCTGAAGACATTCAGAGCAAATCAGTTCACATTGTCTCTACCAAAGCTTAGTTTGCCTCTTCTCATTTTGCTAATTACTCAACATGACTCCCTGGACTGTTACAGAGCCAATTCCTTGGGAGGAAGTCCCCATTCTTCTCAGTGTGGGCTTCAACCCTACTTTACAGACATTCAGCTTTACATTCAAATGTATTAGAATACGCACATCTTTTGCTTGTGCTCTACTGACCAAACTATCCCATAGCTGTCCCCTTTGGCCCTGTATTTGTGTCATCCGGAGATATTACAATTATTCTCTTACCAGAATATTGAAATTTATGTAGTGTGATATTCTTATGACTCCACTTAAACTCACCTGCTCTTCAATCATTCCAATTTACGGCTATGTTTTGAGAACTGTCAGAATTACATCTACCGAGAGGGTTTGCTGATTCTAGCTGCTTAGACCAGTGGGGGATTGCATTGTGATCCACTGGGGTGGAAAGATCATCTTAGAACTTCAGTAGCACAGGTATATAACTTGCAAATATACAAATACACATTGGGAGTGTGTGCTCAAAGGTTTTTTACTGAGAGGGGTACTCGGTCAGAAGTTTAGAGAGCACTGCCTTGGACAGCTGGCACACCACACAAATCCACACAGCGCTATTGCCCTGCATACACAAACAGCGCCTGCTAGAAACAGAAGTCACGACTGTTTTGACTGAAGTCAATAATTTCCCTATCAATTAAAGCCAAAGGATAACACAATTAAGTTGCACACTGGCTGCTCTACAATTCTGTCAGAAATGAGTAGCAGGCTCACACACATTATCAATTGTCTAAACCGTTCCTTTCTTCTCACAGACAGATATTACATTAACTTGCCCTGTTATGGCTTCTGTTTTCCCCATCCCCATAAAATAATTAAATATTACATGTTGGAGAGAATTTGTTGGCCAACTCTTCTATAAAAGCCTTTGGATACCATTTATCCAGATGTACTGTTTTGACAGGTGCTCTTTATCTTCTGGAAACACAGACTAAAAAATATTACTTTGTAAGATGCGAAAAACACTTCCTAATTTGGTTTCCAAACCACAATAAATAAGTTGAATTCACTTTTTCTGCCCTTATTGACAAATTTACTCGCTGTATTTAATACCATTAGAATTCTTTTTGCTTTAATATTTAAAATGTTGCCCCTAACTGCGGTGGCATAAATTTGCACTCCTTTGCTTCGCTTATCATTCAGAACAGGTTCCTTCTTGTATAATATATTCATCAGTCACCTTCCTCTTTTCCATTTGTATGTGCTTAGATTTTTACAGGTACATGCATCACCCTGAGCTACCCTGATAACAAAAAGCCCCCATGAACAGCATAGACTTTTACTTAATCAGAACATAGCAAGAGCTCTTTAGAAATTAATAGTTACCATTCACAACCCCTAGTTTACATTCCTAAAGAAAGTAATGTAGTTTATAAATCATGACCATAACTTTAAGCATCTTAACACATTCCTATTCAGATGAATCAAGACTAGGGGACTGATCTTTTGACCTAAGCGCAGCTTTTATTCATGTTTGTCAGAGGAGATGAAACGCTCCTTATCCCTGACGAACCAAGAAGTGTTCAGATCAAGCGAAACAAGAATCGAGCCTCTACTTTTAAGTCTTAAGCAAATTTTAAAAATAAAAGTGGCGAAGTCTCTATTGTTTAGGCTCTATTTGCTGCATTCATCCGAAATTCCTCCCTTGTTCAGAACTAGAGAGCCCCTGGCTGCGCCTGCTGGCCTGTGGAGGGTTTCCTGGGTGAATGGCACCACCTTCAGCCAGACTGTCGTGGGACACACTGCGGGGACACGTCTGGCTGAGAGTCATTTCTGCTCCCATAAACATCCCTTCCAGAAGCACGCTTTATTTTACTGCATTTATTGCCACTAGAATAGAGATTCACTTTTTCACTAGCAAACTGTTCTGTCCTTATAATGACAGACATTTTACTGTTCAAGTTATCTTCAATTTTTTTTCCATATATGTTCCAAAAAAGTATATTTCTCTTGCAGGTAACCTCCTGAATGCACGATATAGCAGTACAATTTTAAATTTTCCAATTTTACATATGTATTCGCATTAGAACAGAACCTACTTCAAGAATTAAAACCAATTTGTAAGATTAAATCTTCCAGTTCTCAAGGTCTCCTGAGTGGGAGCAAGCACGGAACCGAGGATTTTACATCAAACTAGCAGAGCACTTAACTGCTAGTTTAAAAGCATGAGTAATTCCCATAGCCAGGGCCACACGACACTGGACTGTCAGCAGAAGTGCTGATTGTCTCTTTAAATTAGCTGTTGAGTTGTGCCATTTCACACTTAATATTCCTGCTAAATGAAAAATTCTCTTTTGAGATGCTACAGCATCTGCCTTTAACTTTACAGCCGACCCCCTCCTTACATTTTCAACTAGAAACAGGCCTGAGCCGAAACTCAGAGCTCCTCAAACCTATCAAAGTTCACGTCTGGGCATCGGTTTTGCTCCTTGAGCTAATCTAGAAAAGCGTTCAAAGATACTGCTTTATCTCAAGTATTTCAGCCTAAGTCATATATGAGGGTAAACATCAAATATCCAGCTCCGAGAGCAGGCACAATATACAGACTTTGCACTTCATTAGCTGTGCAGGTATGGAACTGAATGGATCTCATCTCACCTTGAAACAGTAAGACTTTCTGTTGGAGTCTTTTATATGTAAATGCACATATACATATTGATATATACATATAAACACATGGACACACGTGCACGTTTATACGCACAGACCGTCCTCCCTTATCTGGAGCAGTTAAATTGTCACACCCCAGGCTGTATGCAGTATTTGAACTGCAAACATCTTTCAGACCTTCATACTTTTTTTTTTTATATTTCCAGAATAAATTTCACCAGGCACATATGTAATTGACTAAATGCCTAGAATTAATAATTTTTACCTCTGTCAAGCAGTATAATTGCTTGTAGTTTCTGTTGCACTGATGCAACTATCTGCCATCTGAAAACATACTATTTAACTTCAAACCACCAAAATATCTGCATTATGCTTCACTGCAATGTAGCATAGTGGAAAGATTACATTTTGCAAGGCTGAATATGGCAAAGGAGGGTATTTTAGCTCAACAACAAAGACTGAGGACTTAATTTGATTTGCTTCAATTCCTCAAGAGATTTGAGATCTCCCCAAACACCTCTTCCATTCCATTTTTCCCTTGTTCCGAGCTTGCGTTACCCTTCCAGATGCCAGTACTTGGCTTTGTTTTATTTTTCACCCTTTCCATTCAGGATTAAATCATAGTGGAGGAACGTCAGCCTGAATCATACCACTGAAAACAATCTAACCATCCAAATTCACAGTTAGCCCCGTGATTTGGTTTAGTTCCACCTGAAAATGTAATTCTTTCAGATAATCTGCTTAGAGAGAAAGGAGAGATGTGGAGTAAAGAAAAAGCCATATTTCTCTGTGCTCCTTAACATGTGCAAGATGGACATACCATACCCTACCCGGAGTTCCCCTCAGGAATACACCTGGATGTGGGGGTAGGTTTTGGCAGAATCCCAGCCAGACCATATTACACCATATTTTATGCCCTTTGGTATCATACAAAACTCCCATGAACTTCTCAAACAAAACCTGGCACACCACACAGCACCTCTGAGCTTCCTGTACCTATTCCTGTGAGGACAGAGAGCACCCATACCTGATCCTAAAGGCTTGGAGAAAGGCAAAGGTCTACATTTCCCACCAAGCTGCTCAGCAGCAGAGCTTTCCTTCCCTCACCCACAATGCAACTTCTCCAGTGTACTGCTCTATTAAATATAATTTTTTTTCTTTTATTTCAGCCCCAAACTGTTAAAAGCCACACAAACCCTCCCAAACCAACAGAGACCAGTAGCTGATGAGGAATTATCAGAATCCCAAGTTTCAATTGCTGACAAAACATCTGCAACTTCGTTACATGAAGATTTCAAAAGCTTGCTCACCATAATATGAATAAGTTAGTAGCCACAAAAATCATGTAAGATATACAATTATTGCTTTATTGTTAAACTATAATCATGCATTTGTAGATTCTAAAGTCTCTAGATGAAGTTTGTGCAATAAGACGATAATTTTCAACACACGCTAAATTCTTATAACATCTGTAGCTGTGGGAACTAAGGAACTTATGTGCTACATGGTTACAGTATCTGACATTTAAATATTGCTGTGATAGAGTTTCCAAACAATTATTTGGACACTCAAGATGTGCTTGGGAATAGTGCAGGAGGAAGGAAGGATACTTTGAAGAGGGAAACAGACACAAAAGCTATGCAAATTAATGGCAAGTACTGAAAAAAGTAATTATCCCAATGTCTTAGTTCCAAAGTACCAGAGGTCTTTCTTTCAGTGTGAAAGCACATGGAGGCACTGTGAAGGTTGAAAAAGCAACACTATTAAATAGCAGAAAAATTAAAAGAAAAGCAAGAAACTTCTCTTCCAGTACTACCTCATGGCACTCTGAAGTTACAGTCCTGCACGGTGCCAGTGTAGCCACGCGAGGCACTGGAGGAGGGAGCCACAGCCTCAGCTTAAACCCTCTGCAGCTCTACTGCTTAAGGGATAACGTTCAGCATCTTTTGTTGCTCAAAAATGATCTTGGTTTAGAACACTTTCTATTGAACGGGTGTAATTTCTAGAAAATGATTGTTCCTTCCTGAATCACGGAACACAAAATGACAGGATGCATGTCCTTTCTCCTTCCCATACCCTTTGTTCTCCCCACCCTTTGCACTGTCTTATTATACAGCTAATCACATGCTAAAACTGCTTTTAATTTAGCCCGTGAAGACAGATTGCTGTACGCGGACCGCTGAGTGGGAGCAGGGTTTAGCCTACATTAAAATGACGAAGTGGGTCTACCAGCTGCCCAGGCAGCTTGTCAGTCCCCTCTGGTACCACAAGCAATCAGAAAGTTAAACACATGCATGGCTCTTGTTTTTACAGCCAAGTTAAAAAACAACAACAACAACAAACCAACAAACAAAACCAAAAAAAAACAGGAGGCATCATCTGCGGAAGAGCCAGCTGATCACATTCCGTGTTTGGAAAGGGTCTTAACAAAGCGCATAGATCCGGTGAACTGATAACGGGGCTGATCACTGGAAAAGCAACTGAAAATGTAAAATAAATGGAGTGGCTTGGTTTGAAAAAAGGGAAAACAGGCAGAGGGAGAAATGCATGGGGGGAACGGAAAAAAAACCAAAAAGACTTCCAAAGCTCACCCGTTAAGAGATCCCTGTAGATCAGCAGATACCGAAGTGCTCCTATGACAGCTCTTATTCATGCCCCATTCCTCTATCAAGTCTTAATACAGCCAGGCTTATATTGCTTATTTCTTTTTAAATTCGTCCTTCAAAGCCAATTTTGGGTAAATAATTTAAAAGCTGGAGGCTGTACGACTACAGAAAGACTCGGAAGCAGAGGTGGAAAGCTCTTTGGAAGCGCCTGTCAGCTTTACACATCACTTTTGAAATTAAGCATGTTAACTATAATTAAAACAGATTATCAGCCACCTGTGCTCATGGCTTTAGCAAGGTGCTTGGCCACGGCACTGGTCACATTAGAATAGATACTGGAGTTAGCCCACATCCATAGAAAGCTGCTGGATAGAGAGGAAACTGGACTGGCAGCATTCAGAGATGCCCAGCGGGGCTGATTCTACCAAGACCACTGACATTGTGTACTGCTGAACACCTATGTATAGAAAAAGAACTCCTTAAAGATTAAACAAAACAGTTATTTTTGTGGCCTGCCCTACATAGTATTTTGTAGCCCCAAGTTTGGATTTATTATGTCTTTAAACACATTCTTTTTCTGACATGCTAATGTGTTTACTACAAAATATCTTTATACTCTAAGCCCAGATGAGGGTTTGCTGAGAGCTCCAGAGCAGGATGGTTTCAGTGACTGACACGTTTGCTGCTCACCTGACATGGGCCGCTTTGAGTTCCTAAATCTACTTAAAGAAAGCAAGCAATATTGCACAAAATGAGGTTCATCTCTTCGATAAAGCATTTAGCTTTGAGGTTTGCTGTGACACCCAGCACATCCCAAACCCAACTGCTTAAGCAGCTTTCTGTGAGAACCTGGCTACTGCAATCACTGTATTTCCACCCCAGAGCGATAAAGACACAAGAGGGCATAGAAGAAAAGATGAAAAGGTTTCCTCTTGTAGAGATCACCAAAAGGAATATTCCTTTGGGTTAGTATCATGCTGTTGTACACATTTACTTGAGTCTACACGTATAATATCTAAAGCTAAAAAAGAGATGGTAAAGTTAGCAGAAAAGAGACAGCACAAAATTGGCCAAAAGAGTAGAAATTGTTAACTGCAGAGAATAAAGAGGCTCTTCTACACATCCTGTTAACACATCAATTCCTTCAACTTCAGACAGCAGTTTATTTCCAGTGGAATCTTTCCAGTTCCGTACAGTCAGAGCAGACCAGCTCACAAACTAGTTCATATAAGGAATATTTGGTTGCTATTGTAGCAAGAGTTCCAAAGTTAGCTTGATTTTGAAAAACGAAGGATAAAATTAACTGAAAACTGTAAGACAGCAGAATTATTTCAAAAGCCATCGGTTTAAGGATACTAAGATCAGGCTACTTCCTGTCATTTTCCAAGTTCATTGGTTCCCCGAGGGCAAAAGTGAAATCCTTGTCACAGTTCATGGGAGTTTCCCCACTGAACTTCAAAGGCACCAAAACAGTCCCTCATATATTGCATTTATCATTCCTTTGAACCACATTTAAACAACAGATTTATTTAGAGACGGATTAAACAAAAGAGTGATCACAGTACCTGCCAGAATGAAAATTCATCCTTGCTCCTAGTTCCAGGTACAGCATGCAACTATCACGGGCAGACCAGCACAGAGCATCTGCAAAACCCACCAGCCTTGGATAAACGTTCAAGCTGGACAAATTCAGGCGAATCCATCTTCCAGGTGGATGAAAGCTTTAGAAGTGTGTGTAGGGGGGTTGTTTGTTTGGTTTTGCTTTTTGTTTTTCATATTCAATATAGTTTTTGTAGCGACAAAAGCAAGAATACTGTATCTTTCAATCACAAACCCAGCATTTCTCTAGAACATTTAATTCAGTTTCTAATCTAACTTAGATTTTGAATCTGAAGTTCTGAAGGTATTTTGAATACCAACCACCAGTCTGACCTTTGTACTTAATGCAATGTAAAATAGATCACACAAAAGTAATAAATGCAATACTCGGCTTCTGTTCTGTTAAGACCTTTGTGCCGTACTTTCTAGAGTTCAGAATCTGTTTCTGTCTTGTTTATCTCTTATATGTCAATTCCTGAACCACTCTGGTTTTGGAATTTGAACCAAAAGAAACTGTAACCTCCTACCATGTATTCTTCCAAAAATCAAAAAGGCTATAGACACCAGGAATTAGAAATCTAAATCCTCATCTTCATGAAAGATCTTTGAGATCATCTTCAAGAAAGCTCGCCCTAAAATATTTAAGATCTATTTTAAAAATACCCAATTAAATCAACATGTCATCATTTGCATTACTTAGGCTGTTTAATAGTAGGATATAATAAAAAATAAGCCCAAAGACAGAAAGCATATTGCTATATTTTTATATAGCTACCAGTGACGGTAAGCTTTACAGTCAGCCTGTGCTTCATTAGTGGTAATCATCAAACTTGTTTTAAATTTGTATTGATTATGCTATAAAAGCATGTAGGCTTTAATTATCTGCAGAAACAGTAAAAGCAAATACTAACAATGTTAACCCTCTTTCTCCTCACCCCCACGATCGTGTGCCTTCTGTTCCTGCCCTTTTTTTTAGGGCCCCCTTGGAAACTCTGCCTGCAGAAACTGAAAGGAAGGGAACGCTGAACAAAGTACCTCTCAAACAGCAGAACATAAGCTCTGGGGAAACTTCTCCTCCAACCTAACTAATTCTTAGCAGAAGCCAATAGAAAAACAATATAAATATTTGATGGGAATATAACAAATTGCCTTAATACTGGAAGGGCGAGGGGAAAGAATAAAAAAATCCGGTGGAACATTTGAACCCATCTGGTAGATAAGTCATGTACAGATCTCAACCATCTGGGATCTGAACTTTAGAGCTGACCCTCGGCCGGACAGCATTTGTTGCCATAGCTGTTTAATTAGACGGACCTCCAGCCTGAAGAGGAGGAAACACTTGAAAAATATTTGCCAAAGAACAATATACCTTAATTTGAGATTTTTCCAGTGTCTTCCTTCTATTCAAGAACTAATGTAGTTATATTTATTTGCATGTGGATTGATTATATGAAGCCTTTTGCGGCCTTTGCGAGGAATTACTTTGTGACACGTAGGTTGAAGGGGAAAAAAAGTCTTCAGCAGCAGCAAATTCCCAAGACACGCCGCTGATTCATTCAACAAAAGTAATTACTTTAGCAAATGTTTGTGTATTTTAATGCCAAGAGGAGGATTCCAGGTATTTTTAAAGCTGGTTAGAGCTTGTCAGTCTAGCTGATATCCAGAAACTTCTAGTCAATGTGATGTAACACTGACACATCACTTAATCAGAACAACGGGATGTTTCTCCGATGAAAGGATTTTATCTTTAACAAATGTTACATTTCATTCTTACTAATGTATTCAAAGCTGACATCATATGGTCCCTAGATTTCCCCTGGAGGTATAGATTTTAAAAGTCCAGAGGGAAATGATAATACCCTACACTGATTTGTTGACATATGAGCCCTGAAATTACCATTGGAAAAAAATTCTAAGGCCTGCAAAGATAATTTCACAACCCAAAGTGCATGCTAGCCCTGAGCTTCGGAGTTTTAAAAGCTTTTTGAAAGGAAAGTTATGAAGAATGAATGAATTGCACACATCGGGGCCAGATTTTAAGGCAGTTTTTTAAAGCATTGTGCAAAGTTCATCTCCCCTTTTAATGAGCACTGACTACTTGGACAAAATGTTACCCTCCCTTCCCTCTCAGCAGATTTAGACATCGTGAAATTCATCTTCTGCGCTTCGGTCGACATGAAAAATTAGAGACAGATCTGGAAAAGGCTGAGACTACTATCACAGGTCTCTTGTTTTCTTATTGGTCTCATCTGGGTTAGACACATAAGGATATCAGTACCCTAAGGACACAGATGTATTTTTTTCTATTTCTTTGATGGAAAATTAGGTACACAGTTCCTTTTATTTATAGCATCATTAGCCACTGGATGGAGGAGGCAAAGACAACGTACCTGACCTCCCCACTTAGAAAATGAAAGACAGAAAAGCCCCAGCGAGCTAATGGTTCTGAGCAGGCACCAACAGATAGTGGGTCATCACCTCGCGAAAAAATGGCTCTTGAAAGGTTAGACACAAGGGAAAGAAGAGCGTTAGCAGTCCTTTTTCATTCTCTAAAAGTATAAGAAAGTCTTGAAAGGTTTTCTTCTCCCTGCCTGAACTTATTTATTTTCATTTTCGAAAATTCAGCTTAATCCTACGCCAGAATTAGTAGTTCGGAAACCTCGATAGTCCAGGATACTAAAAGACTGTTAGACCCTGAATTTGGGTCATTTACAGTCACCAACAATCAGATGACAATTTCTATGAAATAATGAGTTGTGTTAAGGCTTCAAGTCTCCCTGTCCTGAGAGCTTTCTTAACCCTCACCTCTAGGGTTTCCTAAGATGACTGACTAACCTACTCAATTAACAAAACCCACCGACAAACCAGCAAACCTTCAGGATATTTACAGGCACAAACAGAGTATCTTTCCCCTCCTCAAAACAGCTTTACAATATTGACCACTCACGCAGCTTTCCCAGTGCGCTCAGAGCTTTCCCCTAAGGCTCTTAAGTGCCTCAAATACACTGTCTTTGCTTTAAAATCCGAGGAAATGATCAAATATTGATACAAAAGACTACTAAGCCAGTAAGCTCATTTAACAGTTTAATACAGACTATGAAATATCGATTGTCAGATACAGAAATAACTTGCAGAAGTCGTGTGTGTGTGCTTTGTTGCTTTTGTTTTTTTGGTTTAAAGCAGCAGCTGAGTAGCCACACGCCTGCTGCTGATGCTGATTAACGCTTGAGTCCTCTCTTAACAGTACTGGGACGTGTATTAATAAGGAATCTTTGCATCTTTCAGCAACTGCATGAATTTCATTTGGGATCTCTTTGCACGAAGAGTCGTCTCCATCCCTGCTTTGAAATGGCACACATGGCTCATACAGTTCAAGGGAGTCCACTCCCAATTTCTTTAAAAGCTTCCTCGTTTCACTGTTTTGGAGGAAATGGCCCTGCCAGGCTGGCTGTGCTTTCGTTTGCGGAGCATTTCCTCGGGGAAGTGCCAATGGCGTAAGAAGCCCTGCTCCTGCAGGCCCATTAGCCCTGACCCATTTCTTGGCAGCCTATTTTTACCCCGGATTCTTTTCCTTATCTATCACCACGCAGCCTGACGGATCCTTATACTGACAAAACCCCCGTGTCAGGACAATGGGATGAGAGGAAGCAGACTAGCACAGCACAGGCACAAAAAGTGCTTATCAACGATCATTTACGCCCCTTTCAGCATAATTTCTCACTCTCCATTCCATTCCATTCTTATTCCAAGAAACACCAGAGCTATGCCTGTCCCTGCAAGGCAAGCAGTGAGTGGAACAGCCTCACAAGGTGTGAATATGAGCTACTGTGCAAGACTCAATGATCTGTAAGAAATCTGCTCAAGTACTTAGAATACACAGGTGGAATAACCAGTAAAATGCGGTGGTTTCAGAGCCTGGAAGAGGATAAACAGCTTGGGACAAGTTCTCTAAGAGGTTGCCTTTAAGGTTCGGGTTCTTTTCCATGTGTTTGTTTTTAAAGAATTAACACTGGCCATTTGGAAAGAGTTCAAGTATTTATCTCCATCTCACTGGCCCCTTTCCTCCACAAGTGTTTGTTACATTAACTTGAAAATATACAGACAGTGAAATTCTATCATCAGGTCCAGAAAAAACTCACACAGCTGAGCACGCTGCAGGACACAAGTCATGAGTACTGCAATCTGTGGAAAAGTGCTTAAATTCAGAGCTCTCCTAAACAGTCAGATTAAAAAATATGATTTTCATAACGCATAGTTTTCACTTACTTTGAAGTATCAGAAGCTAATTTCAGACAGATAATAAGCTATTGAAAAGATCGATCTGCCCTTATTTTGTTGATTTAGTGTAGTTAATTCTTCCCAATTTAAACATGAAAGAGCCATACAAACATCTGCCAATACCACACACCTACCTATACAGAATTCGTATTTAGCAGTGCACAGGCCTGCAGGCTTCTTGAAGAAATCCAACAATTCTAAGTAAATTGCAAAACTGAGCTTTAAATCCAAGCTGAATGCCTACAATTAAAAATATACCATTTAACAAACGGTAACTGGCAATTTGTTTCTCAAACTTCTGTTAAATCAGCTTCCATTTCCGTAGGAACATAATAAAAACCAACAATAACAGCGTTGAAGTTGGTTTTACGAAGCTTTTTTTATAACTAAATCTGCCAACAATAACTATTATTTCTATCCATTTCTTCCCAAGGCAAGCAAGACGTGCTTGTAGATAAGAGGATCCAAGGCAAAAGTACAAACTTGCCTTTCCTCTTCCAGGAGGCACCAGAAGCTCAGCATCTCCTTCCCACAGCTTTCTCTGAAATTGCAACACCGCTGTCCTTTTCGTAGAAAAATGTGTTATCCATAAAGACTTGTAATATATTCTGAAGGCTCCCAAGCAACAGAAAGGTCATATTTCCCTTTGCACCGGCTTCGTGTTCAGAGTTCGTGTGACAGAGCTATCACAACCTGCTCAGATTTTTGGAAATACCTCTTGATTTAACACAAAAACTATGCAGGCTGCAGGTGAAACAGGACTATCTGAGCTCTGCCAAAGGTCACAGCGAAACGCTCTGTGTCGAGGAACGGTGACTGCGTAACGGAGCACAGGCCGTGGCCCAGCTCCTCCAACAACGGGGGTGTCACATCAGTTTTGCTTTATGGACGACACACAGGCAGCCAACAGCCAACACACGATGCACAGGCACTACAAGGGCACAGGAGCTCGTGCCACCTTCATTCAGCAGTGTAAGTGTCCGGATGCTCTCCTCTGAAAGGTCACGTTTCTTGATACCCGAACAACGTGAAGTTATACGCAGGGAAGCAAAGGGTGACACAAGCTACTCCTCAAGACGACATGGTAAGCAACTGCATCCAAGACGACTTCCATAGCAGAAAAACAATTTATATGAAAATAACTAACTTTCAGGCGAGCCGACCCAGACTGCCTCCCGTCAGGGTGGCAATCCCCCCTGTGTGATTCCCAGCCCCGGTGTTGCTCCCTGTACGGAACAGGCCCCATCAGACCGTGAAAGAGGCCCCCCGGCCATAGGAAAGAATACTATTCATTACCCCAACATCACAAACTAATGAGAATTCATTAAATGCAAAATGCCGTGCATGCTGCTGAGACTTTTCCAGAAGATCGACACAGGTGTGACTAACTCAAGAGCATATTCAATTTTTAATTGATCGGTTTGCAGCATGCAGGTTTCCACCTCGGTACGCTCAGCATGGAAACGCTCCACAAGCGGAGCGGGTCGGGAATTCGTGCCTCGCCTGCCTCAAGCTTTGCTTAAATTTCATTAAGCAGATTCGAGGGTCTGAAGTAAATATGTAGGTGATGAGCTTTGATTTTTTTTTTTAATTTATTTGTCTGTTACTGCAGTTGTCATGAGACCCTAAACTCTCCTAATTAAGCAGTTCTGCCACCCACCCCCAGTGGCGATTTCACGAAAACCCCCAACAATCTAATAACACTTCAAACGCCGAAGCCACCGATACCTGTCAAGCAGCTAATTATACGAATGCATTTATTGTCTCCTGCTCAAAGATGACTGAACACAGGACGCTTTGCTTACGGCATAAATTCTTGCTGGTTTTACAATTATTGTCAAAGAAAATGATTAATAGACAGATACTGCATGGAGAACAGCAAAAGATTATTCACATAGTATTCAAAAAAATATCAAGAATTAAAAACTATGCTTGTATAGCAGAATGAATTCCTATCAGAGAAGGAATAAAACCTTCACCAGGCATTTAAGCAGAAGTCTTTCTCATTAAAATCATTTCACACACCACGCTTTTCATACTATGATCAATTCACAGTATCCACTGATGTTAATCACATAATTCATAAGCATTAAATTGATCAGTACTCACCGATTACTAAAACGTCATCTGACTCCTCCTGGAAAATGCATCATCTTCTTAAAACCAGATAAGCTCAGAGCCTCGTTCTCTCGCTACCTAACGTGCTTTACAGTCCACTAGAAGATAATCCTGTTCAAACTGAAGAGCAGGTAACACTTCCATATAATTGGTTTCTTGTCTAAATGTTCACAGCAGTCAGACACAAGCTGAAATGCCGCTTCAGGAGCTTTTAAAATACAAAAAATACAAACTAAACAATAGGGTAATCTAAGAGCAACAACAGAAGTGGTTTCCTTTCAAAACAAATCCTGAATGCCAATGTCTAGGTAGGTCTGAAAAGACATCGAGCAACAGGACTAGCAGTGGAAGTATTATATACCTCGAACGGCAGTTCTGTCCTAAACGTTGCCATATGCATCACCTACAGCAAGCATTAAAATACGAAAAGCTATCTTAAATGCCATTGAACTCCCCCATCACTAGACAAACAATTTTACCAGCTCAGTAACCTATGGTTCTGCACCGACGGGCTCTTTTGAAAGGTCTGTGTAAATAAATAATAAAACAGTCTGTTAACTTCTCTAGGCTGCCTTGGATTCGGTTTCTGACTTCTAGGGTTTCAATGCATGTCATTATCCCTGCCTTGGGGAAAGCACAGAGCTTCGGCAGACCTTAAACCCAGGGCTGCTCTTAATCCAAACTAAAGGTCTGAGCTAAACATTGATGCAACTACTTTAATTTAAAGACAAGAGAACTCGGAAAGGGCTAGAAGTTGACTCCATTTTTAGGTAATTAGCTATGCTGACTTCAGGTCCTTTTATACTGGAGCAGCTCAGTAAACTCAGCCTTAAAATCAAAGAACAAAACTTTCAGAATAAAACTGCTGTGGGCAGTGAGTAAAACCAGCTTTCAGATCTCACACTGGTCCATCACTTTTGCAACTATTTTGCAACTATTTGACCCTTGTTAAAAAGCACATAGTCTTTAATTTCATAAGGTACCTTGACTTCTGTACAGGAAAAACCACAAAAAGCAGCCACTGGCTCTGGACTAGGTGTTTCCTTACACCTCCCGGGCCCCCACACTTCCCAGGCAGCCGCCCATGCCTATACATTTTTAGCTTTTAGCAATAATACAGCACGTGGTGCACAAAGAGAGGATGGTCCAAGACAAAGAGAGCACATGAAAATACTAAGCACGGGCATTTTAATGAGTGCTCATAGCAAAAAAAAGCAGGAGGAGCTGATGAGGTTCTGGTCCTCTGCTCTAACAGATCTGTAACCCGTAACATGTTTAAGCTCACCGTGCCCTTCCTGAACCTAAATCACAAACCACTGATTTACATTTAACAATCACATTGAAATAATCCAGCCGTGTAAACACAGATACGCCCTGGTTGAACAGAAGCAACATTTAAAGACAGTTAAATGAGTGAAAAAATATCAATCCAAAAGAAAACCAAAGCAACGTGTAATTCACCTCTTGAACAAGTCTGCTTTAGGTAGAGAACTGAGCCCAGAGGAATTAATGCCACAATAATTTCCTCCCCAGATTCCTATGCATAGACCAGAGACAAGAGAAGATACATGATAAACTTTACCCAAATGATGTATTTTACTACGCAGAATGCACAGGACACATTCATAGACTCTGAATACAGGATTCTAAAGATACCGACTTCATCCTGATCTCACAATGATTTGTTACACCGGCATCAAGAGCTGATTAAAAATTCATTAAGTGCTGCCTGGCTATTGGCACTGTCATTCTGAAGAGATCTTTTAACCCAAAGGAAGGTTTGCTCTAGGATAATTACAGTTGTACTATATTAAAATACAAGACTAATGGCTACAGAAAGCCACGCACTCTATGAAGACTGAAGACGAAAGCCTCCAGGCTGCTAATGACGACTTCCAGTCTGATTTGTCTTGGAGCTTCTCAAGTGCAGCATTTTGCAGATGACAAAGAAACCAACAAGGAAACCAACATAGAAACCAAACACCAAAACAAACACATTCTGGAGATACAGGAGTCAACAGGGAAGACTTTTTTTTTCAATCTTAGAAGTGAATTTTTAGTAATTCTTGTTAGTATTTAAGCTATAAAATAGCTATAAAAAAAGCGCTTTGTTAATGTCTGATCTTAATGAAAGATGCCAGCTCTATTGCTTATAGTAATACATAGCATATATTCTCCTTATTAATGCCGTAGGTGTCAGGAGGAGTATCTGAGGTGGGTATTCCAGTTTCCATTTCAGACGAAATCTGAAATGCATAAATATCTGATTATATTCCCCATTATTGTTGGTTACAGGTGACAGTTAAATGGCCACAAGAAGAGAACGCTGCCGAGGAACTGCCAATTTGCCAGTGAACTCCAGAGCAAACTCCCTCTGGCCTTGGCTGAGCCCCGTCTCTTCAGACCCACTGTCTCCCAGGAGGCAAAGTAGTTTGAGCTTTCATGATGCAGTGCGGATGCTCAGGACATTTATGAATAAGTCCCTACACAAGATACACTGAACTGCTTTTATGTGCTCCAGACTTCCAGGACTGCCCCACCTCTACACGGCTACAGTGGCTCGTGTTGCCCAAAACGCAATTAAAACCCAACTGAGACCCTTTCACTTGTCCGGGTGTTATTTTAACTTGATGAAAACGCAGCACTGTTCTGTCAGTCTTCAGGAAAAAAAAAAAACCAAAGCAGACAACTAAAAATAAAGTATGACTGAACCAAGATGGAAAATGTTTGTAGTAGAAGGAAAATAAGTGAAGAAACTCCATGACAACTCATACTGAGGACTAATTCTTACTTTTTTCCAGATGTGTAGAGCACTGAGAACTATTGACTGTTTTCCTCCATTACTTGCAAATGGAACTTTAAGATGCAAGCCCAAAACTATGCATTACATTATTATCAACCCTTTAATTTATTCTCTGTGGGCTGTGGATCTGCTGATTCAGATGGCTCCAGTCTGCTCCTCCAGCCACTAACCCCATCCTTCCAGGCTGGCTGGCACGGAGCACGTTACCGAGGGAAGGAGGAATTCCGTGTGTTCTGCTCCCCTCTTCACACAACATGTGTTCCTCCGTTTTAACACTGCTGTGACCCTACAAATATAATGGCTAATCTGAATACGTTGACAAATAATTTCCTAATTAAATATTTGCCTATCCCCCATCTATGCTGAGTTACTAAACTGTCACTTTAACAGAAGTAAATGACTAGCGATGCTTTACCCCCAGTTCTGCTTTCATGCTTTGGCAACCCAGCGAGAGAGTTTTCCACCTGCAAATACGATCACAAATGGAGATTCCCCAGCAGAGGCAAGGGCTGTTATTCAAAATCATAGAACTGTTGAGGTTGGAAGGGACCTTTCAGATCATCAAGTCCAACCATCAACCCAACACTGACAAACCCACCACTAACCCATGTCCCTCAGCACCACGTCTGCCTGGCTTTTAAATATCTCCAGGGATGGCGACTCCACCACTGCCCTGGGCAGCCCATTCCAAGGCTTAATAACCTTTTCAGTGAAGAAATTTTTCCTAATATCCATCCTAACCCTCCCTGACACAACTTGAGGCCGTTTCCTCTTGTCCCATCGCCTGTTCCCTGGGAGAAGAGACCAAACCCCCTGGCTACACCCTCCTTTCAGGGGGTTGGAGAGAGCGAGAAGGTCTCCCCTCAGCCTCCTTTTCTCCAGGCTGAACACCCCCAGCTCCCTCAGCCGCTCCTCACAAGACTCGTGCCCCAGACCCCTCACCAGCTCCGTTGCCCTTCTCTGGACACACAATATTCCCTCGCAGTGAACTTCAGAGGAGTGGGAAGAGCAGTGCTTGCCCCCTGCACACGTACTGGGACAGCAATGGGTTCAGGGAGAAGGGCAAGCGACTCCAGGGGAGGCCGTGACAGCAGCGATAATGCTCTGCCCCTCGCTCAGGAATCGTGCCAGTGATAAACACCATTATTCCCCTTTCCAGAAATATGGGAGATAACTTAGAGTGCTCTGGGCAGGAACACTTAACACCTCTTGTGCAGG
Source organism: Arenaria interpres (assembly GCA_013399435.1). Taxonomy (NCBI): domain Eukaryota; kingdom Metazoa; phylum Chordata; class Aves; order Charadriiformes; family Scolopacidae; genus Arenaria; species Arenaria interpres. The sequence continues at coordinate 60,831 of VXAK01009921.1, forward strand.
TAATGACTGCTCTCGCCAAGTAGATTCAAAAATACTGTGGTGTGGCACGAGTCACGAGTCCCGGCTGGCCTTGGGGAGACCGGCCCGGCCAAGGGAAGAGGATAACGATCCCGTATCCCGCAGGGTGGAGACGCAGGGCAGACCGGACGGGAAAGATAACTCTCCCCCTGGATACCTGGAACACTAGCTCCGGGCAGGCACTGTCCTGGGGCTCTGGGATTGTCACCCCACGACTTGTCCCATGGTTTGGGGGTGCAGGCAGACCCCACCCTGGGAGATAACCTGGTAATATCGTAGGCTTCACATGGGCTCAGAGAACTGAGCTCTTCCAAAGGACAGAAGCCTCATGTTAAGTGCCACAAGCTCAGCTTCGGTACCTCAGTGAAGAAATCCCTTCATCTTTATAAATTTTGCAATTTTGCTCTAGGAGTAGGCCAACACCCCACACAAGAAAATAACCAAAGGACATCATTCAGACAGTACAGAATATTTTCACATTGCACCGTCCTGCTCTCTCCTAAGCTTATTCCAGCAGTACCTAATGCTCCCCTACACAAAAAACAAGCCACTGCATTTTCTTCTAGTACCTCACATGTATTTCTCCTCGCTAACAGGCACGACCCTATGATTTTAAGGTCTAGTCAGGTAAATTTAAACACATATACAAGGATGCAGACGATCTCTCTGCCCCAAGGCACAGAGTCTAATTAAAACAGACAACAAAGGCTCAGTCAAATATTTTTTTTAAAGCTGTTGGAGTCCAAAGGAAACAAGACCAACCCTAAACCTCAGTTAATAATAATTTTCCTCTTGGAGAGGGACTGTTTTCTCAGCGAGGCATAAAACCCTCATTCAGGCCATGCACATACGTAAGGAGCCGTGGTACAACCGGGGCAGTGTAGTCGGTGCCACACACTGCTGGTCAGCGCGGCGGCACAGAGGGTGGGTAGAAATGCTTTTACCGGGGCAGCTTCCACGCAGAGGGGAAAAAACAAACTCACTCTGCTGGTATAAGACACACTGAGGCTGACTGAAATCTCCAGCAGGGGCTGCATGGGCTTCACAGCCTTCTGGAAAGGGGAGGAGGCGGAGAGGGAGAAAGACTGGTATAGCCTCATACTTGATGGATAAGAACACAAGGCAGAATGGATACCGAAGCCTTCCAAAATGTAGGGAGAGTTTCAGGATTTCTGAAGGATATCAAAAAATCAAAGTAAGGTGGTAGAGATCTTTTCCCACAAAGCAAAATTTCTTTTTTTTTTTTTTTTAAATGCTCCCAAACTCATCGGTGTCGCTGCCAACGAAAATAGGATCTGTTAAAACAACCAAAGCCATTAATTGAAAATACTCCTAGTGCTGTAACAAAGAGGAATGTTACTTTGCATTACGCTAGCTCTGGGAGCCAGCAAGCTGCTCTATAAATAAGCCCTGCTGTAAGCAATTAAGCTAATATTCAACCTACACCTTCTGAGCAGTAGTAAGGTCACCGATAAAAGGAAGAAGTGGCTGTTTACAGGTGAGCAGGACTTGCATGTTACACTTGAGGAGACCAGCCCCACCTCAGCGCTCCGAGGGACCTTTGAAGCTCAGTCTTCGTAGGAACACACACCTATTAACTCAGGAGTTTTGCACAGGGCTTTTCTCAGACGTTTCCAGCAGTGGTAAGGTCAGGATGAACATCTGTGCTGTAAAGACTGTTCCTCTGGATTTAAGCACTGATCCGGTTTGCTTCAGGCTTTCCCTCTGCTTTGAGTTCTAAACCCAGATCATAAATAAAATGACTTTTATCTTAACTGAATCCTCTCTCGGGGATTATTTCCAGTTTCTATCATATTACTTGCTGTCTGCTGGGAACTAAGGGACTTTTTAGCTTTATTTCAGTATCCTGATGATAACATCTCTTCACAAGTCTCATTCTGGTTGTAATGAAAGTTCATACAGGAATTCAGGCTCTCTAAACTATTTCCTCAGCACGGAATAATTATGCAGTGTGAAACGCAGTAATTACTTAGATTACGTGATTTCTCAGGGGAAGCTTGCATGACAAAACGCACCATTCAAACCATATAACCGTGTAACATGAAGAAACTACAGCATGAAAATGGCTCGCTATTTTTAAATATATAAAATTGCTGTGAGAACGTACAATCACCAAGCGTCTCGCTTAATAGCTCCATTCCTGGAATAAACTCTACTGGAATCCACAGCAACTGCGCTTGGCAGGGAGCACGCAGCATGTCAAACCCCAGCCACTCCAAGAATGTGAGCAGCGATGCACAGCAGCCACAGCCTGTCATCTGATTTAAGTCGGCTGCGTTTTCACATAACGCACACACAGGTAAGATCCTGGCACTGCATCGGCTCAGGGACGTTTAAAACTTCAGAGTTTTATTCTGCCATAAAAGCCACCTCCTTTTCTCCCCCCTTTCCCTTTGTCTGAAACAAATGATGCTTGTGGTACACTGAGAACATACGCTGTATCTCTGGATTCGGGAGATATAATAAAGAGAAGGTTGTGACAGACAAGTATTCATGAAAATAAGGTTTCCTTCATATTCCAACTTTTGCCTGCTTGTAAATGAGAAAGACATATTTCCAAGACTCTGAAATCACGAAAACTCCACTTTGCTTGAAGATTTTTTCGCAATAACTCTGTATTTTTCTTTTCACAGCTTTAGTATAAGGACCAGTGAGAATCTAGCCCAATAATCATCTCAGACAAGTTAAGAGTTAACTACGCAGGGTGAAAGAATACAAGCAGTAGAACAGACGACCTTTAATGCATGCAGTTTTCAGACTTCCCACAAAACAAAGTTTTATATATTCTTACCGTACCTGATCGTCCTGACAGAAATGCAGTATTTCCACATCAGATTCCACATTGCACTGCCATCTCCCTTCATGACCTTCTCTGAAGTGTTTGCAAAGTGAAAAAGATTCCAAGTAACTCAAGGAACAAGTAAGTTTAGCAGCACACGCCGAAGTTAGTCCAAGGTTCACGCGGCAGCCAAGCACTGATTCACGATTTCCAAGTGATTCCTCCGACCTCTACTCAAGTGAACTCCGAGAGAAGCCAGCTTTCTCAGCTGAAGTCTCGGGTTACTCCTTTCTTCATGATTTACAAGACTCGTTGTTTACATTATTTGCAAGCCAGAAGAGATTATTAGAAGCTGTTCAGAAAGCTACATATAATATTGCTCCAAGTTGTCAAGTAAGAAAACCCTACCTATGCAGCACCTAGGAAAAGTTATTCTAATTTATTTCACTTCAAAAAAACAGCCCCGTAACACAGCCCTAGAAAATCACTTACGAGAACTGTAAATGCTTACCAAATACACACTAAATCAAATGGTTTAGGCTGAATAAACTCTCAACTGTTTCCAAATTTCTTGTGTACTGTAATAAACTTTTTAGTGCCAAAAGAAGTAATGAGTCATTTTCCAAAGCCGTATTTGAACACATACTAAGTTAGGACTTTCACTAGTGAGTATCAGCTATGACACTTAGCCTGTAAATTACATCAACAATAAAACTGATCTGATTAAAGATCTGATTAAAAAAAGCCACCAAAACCCAAAACCCCCAACCCCAACTTATTCATTATTCATATGGAATTCTCTAACTGTGCTGAAACCTTGTGGACAGGTAAATGGTAATGGGGTTCTGTCTTCACGACAGTGTATATCCCTCAAAAATCCCAAACCCCTAACATGATGTACCACATAATTTCTCCATGACGATAGGGATTTATGAACAAACATAAATATTTGCACTGATTATTATGATTTTTTAATATCAAGCTGAAGATTTTTGCCCATGGCTTTTCTAGGAGTAAATTTAAACACACAACATTTATTGCCAGAAGTTTGAGTAGCATTTGAGCCTCAACACGCACTCACATGGAAATCAAACTTTGACAAAAGTATTATTACTGTTGTTGCAGTTATTGTTAATCCTTTTAACTGAGGGACAAGCCCTTTAAACTCTGCTCTGGTTTCTCCAAGACCACCCCGAAAGTTAGTGTTGTTGCTATGACAGATTACAACTTCCTAAGCCTTCGCTCAGCCCACTGGAACACACGCTCTTCTCTACAAAGAGGTCAACAGCACCATTACCAGGGACTCTTCTGGATCAAAGGCATCAGATACATGTTTATATTATAAAACTTAATTAAGTAAGAGACTAAGTTCATGCTGCTTCTTCATAGACCAGTAGGCTTTTATGATTAAACGTCTGTTCTCTGTTGCACAACTCCACTTTGTGTAAGACCATTTTATCTGGGATCTCGTGTCTGTTACTACTATTCTGAAACGTATTCTGTTTCGGGGGTTTTCTGACAACTGCTCCTGGAGCAAACTATCGATGGCTCATAAAAAAAAGTCAGGACAAGTCCCATAGCATGCTGTACATTTTAAATCAGCAGGCTTAATGAAGAAAAATTACATTAGAAAACTTATCCATCTGTTCTTAACAAAATCATTGGAATACACTTCAATGATGGAAAAAGCTACGCAAGTTCAGGCAGACCAGCTGAACCCCGTTCATTACCTTCACTTGCACATTTGAGAGATGAAGTGCCTGCAAGATAAACGTTCTGATTTTTGTAGGGTGCACACTTGGATTATATACAGAGTAAAAACTGGTGGTTCGTTTTCTGTGTAGTATAACGGTATGAAACAGCATGCTCACTTGTGTCAACTGCATCTCTTTGAGCTTATACTTGAGGCTTTAATGTAATTGATATATTTAGACTACACATTCCTTGATTCACCTTCATTGCAGTATTTTGATATTACCAGCGTCTGAAGGAACAGTATTTTTATCTGTCTCTACAGAGAGATTAGGGTGGATGAGATCTACAAGAGAACAGTATTTTAATCAACTTCTTCATCCACGTTTCAAAAAGTGGTGCAGAATTAGCGACCAAATGGATTAAAATACCATGCGACGGCATCACGGGACAGAAGTGAGATGCTGTGGGGTGGTTTGTGTTGGGGTTGTTGCATTTGGTTTTGTTTTTTAAATCATTGCTGCAGCTTTTCCCAGGGTAAGGAGACTATTTATGAAACAGCGTAGAGAGCATTGCAGCTCCTGTCCTGATGAGCTGAGTTTGTCCACTAATTCCCAGTGAGACCTGGGAAAATCAAGGTAGCCCAACGCTAAGCAAGTACTAATTCTGCAGGGAACTGCAGCCCCACATTTGGATTATAGAACTGACAGATAACCTGCAAAGACAAAATAATATACATCCAGGAAATGCTGAATACTATGCAAATCACATAGTGGGTTACTATGACTCTAGCATTTCAGTTCTCTGATGAAATCTCGGATGTAAATAAATGCTATTTATTCTGATGCAAACACAAAGACCAGATCGCTGTGAAATGCTCCTCGACACGCTATTGGAGAGGTATCACTTAAACCTAACAGCATCCTGTAAAGCTTCAGGAGGGCAGGGAGAACAATGCCCGACTGCACCAAGCTGAGTGCTAATAGCATCAGCTAATCGCTGATGATTTCTGTACACACACAGATGTGAAGAACTGGTGATTAATCAAAACCTACAGCTAATTCTGTCTCTCTTTTCTAAAAACAGCTCCTTCGTAATATGATGAGCAAGGAGGTAACAGAACGGATATCAAAGAGGAAACTGAGCCATCAACTATTTCTTACTATTAAGAAAAATCATATTTGGGAATAGGGGAACTTTTCCAGCAGCAATAAGACAGTAAGTCCCTTTTGTCTTAGCTGTTTACCTTCTTTCCCTTTGTTCGTGGTGACATTACTATGCCTGAAACAAGGCACAGATTAGCATACCAAATGACTTCACTTTTTTGAAGCCTTGTTTGCTTTCACTGTATGACAAGTCAAGATGAGCCCCAGCACTGCAGGGGCCTTTTGGCATCGTGTCTGTCTTTTGACAAGGATTTTCCATTTTGTACATCAATCATAATCTATTGTAATGATTCCAGTGACAATCTTCTCCCACACTCACACGTTTGGCCAAGAAATCCCAGCCAATGCAGAGACTGTGGGCTGGTAACGAGGGCTGTTTGGAGGCAGTCGCGGCCGGGCTGGTTTGTTATTCCTCTTTGGGTGTGGCAATGAAAACCTCAGTTATCTCTTCCCCTTGAAATAAAATAACAGATTCCATTCATAGGACATCACTGCATCCACCCAGTCGCACTTTCTATGGGACTATGCTCTGCACGAGGCAGAACTCCCCATACACATACATGGGTTTGCCGGGCTTTTCTCTCCCTTTCTACTCCCTGCAGACCTTCATTAGATATGCCCTGCTCACAGTCACCTACAGCACAACGCTCATACTCAGCAGCCACGCCAGCACCATTTCTGGACCACAACAGTGGCCCATACTACTGGTTCCCATACTACAAGCTGTCTTTGTCCCGCCAACTTACAACAGGAAGGTCCAAGAAGTTCTGCTTCCATCCAAAACTTCTTCCCACTTCAGTACTGTGGCTTTTCCAAACCCAGCATCATTATGTCTCCCTAGGAGACTGTTTTATTTTCAGCGGCTGTATTAATATGCACAATCATGAAGTGCATCAGAAGGTCACATTGCTCTTGTGTTTCCCCTCAGTTTATTTCCACATTTCTACACTGAGTGGACAGACCAGGTCTCTTGGAGCTGCACTTCGCCATCTGTAAACAGGGAAAGTAGTTCTGAACTTTGTAAAACATTTTGCTTTTGTTTTTTTTTTTTTTTTAGGAAGAATTTTTTAATTCAAACAGATGCGATTCAGACAAAGATGACGCTGGCGCTCTCGAGTGGCTTATGAGAACTGAGCAAATAGTTGAGGCAAGCGGAGATGGACCCACCGGAGCAATCCCTGCCTCGCCGAGGGGTTATCGCTGCCTGTTGCAGCAGCCCAAAGGACCCTCTGCCGCTCAGCTGCTCTGATCCATGGGCTGGAGCTGCTGATGCAGGTGAGCGTGCACCAAGACGACCTGAAACAGCGGAGAGACACACACCTTTCTGGCTTTGCTGACTGTCCACACAAGTGGTGAGCTGTAGCAAGGGAGCCAAAACAACCGAAAGAATCAGTATCTCAAAATCGCTGGAACAAAATTCACCAGAAGTTGTCTGTCAGAGCCCTCAACTTGGGCACTTCCAAGGACACACCACACATTTAATAACAATAGGAGGATTCTCCCATTTTTTTTGATTGCTAAGAGAAGCCGGAGCAAATACCAGCCCGTTATGCGATGGAGAGCATTTACAGATTCTTTATAAAAAAAAATATTAAAAAAATGTTGGGGGGAAGGGTAGGGAGGTAATGGAGAGAAAAGAACTGGAGGGTTTTAATCTATTTTCTATCTTTTACACTGAAAAAAAAGCTGCTGCAGGCAAAGATACTACAGGGGACATAAATCATTCTAAGTGTTTAAAAATGCTAGAGGTAAGGTTCCTTTACAAGTTGTAGGCGGTGTATTACTTTTAAATGATATTAATAGAAAGGCGACGCTTAATTTGGAGTCTCGCATTCTATTATTCTTCCCCCCTCCTGCGATTCATTCATATTTTGCCTGGGATTTGCAGGATAAGCAGAGTGCTCTGCTGGTACAGCCGGGGAGAGGAGCTCGGGGTGTGAAGCCCCTGTCATGGAAGTGACCATGAAGTGGCTCAGAGAAACCAAGCACCCAGGACACCTTATCTGATTCGCTTTTTGATAAAGTCCCGTGCTCCGGATGCTTGCATCACTTTACACATGACACGTCCGCAGCTAAGATAATCTTACTACTTCAGCTGTGCATAGGCTCAGCCTAAATTAGGTTAGTGTAACATTCCTATGACGAGGGAAACGACTACACTGCAGCTCTTGAGAGGAAAAAAGGCAATTTAATGTCTACCAGGACAAAATGACCACGAAACAGAATTTAGCAGTATTTCTATTATTGTGTAGATTATACTGACAGGTCATTTGACAAAAGGAAAATGTGAGTGTTAAGAGCTAGTATGGTTTTGGTTGTCAGGACAGTTCCAGACCTATTTTTAACTTAGGTACCATTCCCTTTATACAACAGCTATGGCCAATTAAGGATTGAAAGAGTCTTAAAAATGGATGGGTTTTCAATTTTTAGATTGCAAAGCATTCTATTTCGACAATTTAAGGTATCTTTGAACCTTTAATTTGTAACAAGTCAACATTTTTAGTAGATAGGAGAAGGGGGTTAAATCAAATATTTTCACCGTTCATATTTCCCTTAGCCCTCACTGTACTTCCATTCCCTCCCTTTTAAACTTCCATTTCTGATTTTTCACACACATTCCTAGGAGTATGCAAAACACAGCGCTTCCTGGGAGCTCACAGCAGCGCCATCCACATACCAGTCCTTCTGCGGAATAGAGTCAGTGTGATTTTGGCATTTTGATAAAGGGCATCCCCTCTCATCCCCACCAAGCTGGCAAGTTCGTGTTGCTTCCAAAAGGCCCCTCCAGCACCCTTCCAGCTGCAGCTTCTGCCAGACTCCTCGTATGTCTCCAGGCCTCCACCGTGCTCCCAGCCTCCCTTTTCTGTGACTTAATCTTGGAAGACTATCAAAGGGAACTCAGAAAGCTTCCAATCCCCCTCTGCAGGGCACATGGCCAAGGGCACAATTAAAATGTGACTGCTCAAGGGGCTGCCCATCAGTGGCATCTAAATACAGTAGAGACCAGATAGGGAAAGAAAAGCCTGGCAAACAACGTGCTCTCCAGAGGCACAGCTAAAGGGCAGGCACCACCAGCTACGCATCTGTGAGAGCCCCAGCACAGGCACCACAGCTCTGCGAAATCTTAACGTGAGTCTTTGAAGGAAAACTCGTGGAAGGTTAAAATCTGTACAAGTGTGAAGGACGGAGAACCTGAGGACTCACAGATGGTTCCAGGGTGAGTGGGAAGGAGGTGAAGAAAAGGAAGGTTTCAGAAGGGCTAGAGACTTGACTTACTGCAGACTGCAGAGAGGCAGAAAAAGAAACGCGTTGACACAAAGAGCTGTCTCCAGTCTGAAACCCAGTTTATCAGTTACAACGGTGGTACCAGGAGAGAAATCACGCAGCCCTATATATTTGTGCAGGATTTTTGCCCTGCAATGCCTGCAAGTCCCACAGCACACCTCGGTGAAACCAGGGGATGGAGGGTTGAGGGATCATGTAGGATGTCTGTCTAGCAGGTAGGAAGGAAACGCAGCAGGGAAGTTAAGAAAAGTTAAGAAACCAGAAGTATGAATTGAAAACATATGAGTAATGCATTTTGAACAGCCTTGGGAAGGCTGTCTTTCAGACATAAAGTAGCATTAATTGTATTACAATGAAGACTTAAACCAGATTAACAGGTATTTCAGGTATTTTAATTTAAATTTATTAGCTGGAAATCACTTTACTTCCCCGAGTGTAAAAAAGTCCTTTGATTGTTTTTAAGGCATTTTGCTATTTTGTGTATTTATTTGAGGGTTTCCTCTTAATCATTTTTACGCTGAATGTGGGAATACCGCAGTCTGCACTTTTTTTGCAGGCTGTACTTCAAGAGGATGGTGGATCTCGGGGGATAAGGAGCAGGAGAGAATTTTATGCTCTCAGCTGCTCTGCAATGGCATAAACGCTGCCAACGTGAACCTCCGGAGACAGAGCTGGGCTATAGGCGTATGACTCAGCCCTGCTCTGGATGAAGTCACTGTCAAGTGAAAGCAAACTATTTGTTTCTAACAACATATATGGTGAACTCGAAACGCAAGTTCAAGACAAAGCTTCAGTAATTTTTCCCACCCACTTTGCTATTGTTTTTTTCAAGATACTGCAAAGGAGCTCGTAATTTAAATGACAGCGAGAAAAAAAGCAAACCATCACTGTTGGTAAGTGAGCAAAAGAAGGTCCCTGCTCTCAGGAACTAGACCCTAAGGATTTTTTTTCCCCTGCTCACTGTTACTAAGATTTGTAACTAGAATACAGCTATTGTTTCCAGGAATACAGGATTATAGTATTGTACGTAAGACACAACCTATAGATTTTCCGCCCCCTTTATTAAATGTTTTTAAATAATTAATTTAACAATAGCATTCTCTTTAACTATGTAGTAACACATGACAATTCTTTGCATATTTTTTTTACGCGGTGTTTTACTTAAAGCAAAGAGCAGTACTGCCTGTTAGCAGGCACATTATCTGGGACGTCTGAACCCACCTCACACAATCCTGGAAGCAGAGTCCATGCTGTTAACACCAGAAATAAGGAACAAAGACTATCAAAGCACACTCTCTTTAACAAAGAGTTAACCTAGAGGACAATCCTGACATAGATCATTTAAAGCACACGTGCTGTCTTTGAAACTGCATCTAAATTAAGGCTGGCACTTCCTTTAATGGCTTCAAATGCTACAAATTTGTCTTGGATAACAGAGTGGGAAAGAGGATGAGCGCAGAGCTGCAGGTGTCCTGCAGAGCACAATATTACAGTGGCTTTAAGTAGCTTCTGACACTCGGTTACTCTGTGATATTCCAGTATGGTTGCAATAAGCTGCTCCTACCAAGCAAATTCATGAAAGCTTTTTCATTTATAATCATCACTGAAACATCCCAATGGGACTGAATCATAGACCAAAATATAGACCTGTTCCTGCCCGGAGATGGGCTTAAGCACATGATTCAATCTGTCCTGAATCACAATGTTGGAATTGCTAGTCCCAGTTGAAGACTAGCAGAAACAATTTCAACTAATCCCTGCCTCAAAAAACCCAGTCATCGCTCACTTATTGCATCGGGGTGGCTGGAATGGGACGCTTGCTGGAAATGGCCCTGATTGTTCTGCAGGAGACTCATGTCTCCTTTAGAGAGATCAAATTGATGAAAGAAAAATGAAAAGTGAGAAGAAATGATTTAAAACCGCTTTTGTTTGTCGAGCAACTGGATTCCAGTAAAGTAGCCTTTATAAACTTGGCATTTTCTTTATGTTTTTTAAAATAATCCTATTTTAGCAAGAGGCAAGAAGATGTTCTGGGAGGAAAACTCCCTCCCAAACTACAGATTACAGTCGCCTTCACTGCCAGTCACAAATTTTCTCACCTTATGCTTTATCTTTAATGCAATGCTAATGGTAACAATTTCTCGCTTGGGCTATTACACACCAGCTGGCAGAAGCACAGCACGATGCCCCCACTGGCTAAAGAAAATCTTCACTTTCACATGCTAACCCTGCAGTCACACGGTTCGATAATCCATTCAGTAAAGCATGAGACACTCGTCCTCAAAATCCCACAGAAACCCTCCGGTGATTTGCTCATCTTACACTTTAATCCATTATCGAAATATATCTCTACATGTTTAGTATTTGTATTCAAAGGACACCAAAAAACAACGCTTAAGTGAGGGGTTATAGAGCACTGACCAAAACGCACTCGGTGTTAATGGCAACAGAGAGGTGAAATTTGATTTTCAGAAATTAGTGAATTATCAAATGGTTTTTTGGAGCAGGTTTCTACCCCAGTCTCCCCAGTTTGCTGTAAACAATCTGCTGCAACTTAGATAAAAGCAGGCTGATAGATTATCTACATGTTATTGGAGGCATCAGCATCATTACCGTGCAGTAACTTTGTTCTGGGAATATCCACGTGATGGGCAAAGTCCTGGCTACTGAAGCTACTGCCAAATTTAAGAAATGGGCTAAAAGTGCAGCTGGTTTCTTTTGTCCTATTTCCCCCTTCCCCGTGCTGTGTCGAGGAAACACACCTCAGTGAAGCAATTCTGACAAAGGGCTGCAAAGCCTACAGAAGCCCTCTACTCCAGGTCAGGACTTTCCTTTCGGAATGTCACATGCGCAGCTTGCTATGAAGAAGTTTTGGAATTGGATTTTTACCTTGTATACGTGAATACATTTGAAAATTAGCAGCTCAGAAAGCAAAAAATGTCCTAGTTTTACTCTGTCCCATCATCCAGAATCACTGGTTTCTTGCAGAGCCCAAACTGGCACCACAGCCCTGGGCAAGGAGGAGGACTTGCTTGTTTGCCCTGTCCCCTTCTCCTGCTCCCAGCCCCACAGCGCCGGGCAGCAGGGACAGGCCACCACCGCCACAGGTGGCCTGAGCCTCTCGTGTCATCTTGTTCTCAAGAGTTCGAGGAAGGAGCCCACTTCTCAAAGAGCAGCACAGTGTGCCAGCCCCATCCTGCCACTCAGCTCCCTATGTTCGGGGTGCACATGTTGTGTGTGCACCCTGTGAGAACGCTGCAAGCCCCAACACACCCTGCGGGTGCATGGACTTCTCTTGAACTGCGTGGATTTCAATATAGATGCACAGTTCCACATAAGTGGCTCCCAGTGCAAGACAAAATTAGACCATAAATCAAAATTGCCCATGTCAGGCAACGGACACGATCCCACAAGACTTCCCTGAGTAACAAAAGCTGGAAAACCCAGCTTGGTTTCTGACCGTAGAGCAGCAAGCCACAGAGCTTCTGAAGCAACAAGAAACATTTACCAGTTTTGAGCGCTGACTGTAACTGAAAATAAGAGTCATGCTCTGCTCAGACAGTCCACAAAAGGAAAGAGAACAGTCATACTTCTTGTCATGTAGAGCTTGCTAAGCAGTGCTGGGGAGGGTGCGCACACGAGGAGCGATGAGCAGGGCTCTCATGGCCAAGCAACGAGTCTCTGAGTCACCCCACAGGAGCAGGAACACACGGCTCAAGTGGGAGGTGGGCAGCTATTCCACAGCATCCCTGTGTCTGCTCTGAAAGGTCACCTGCTGTCATAGCGCTGCCAGTAGGTGGGGAAGGCTTAGGGGGTGGCACTGTCCCCCCGGGACTTGTCACTGCACCTCTTCACCCGAAGCCATGGCCGGTCACCAGGCAATAGCGGTGGCACGAGGAAATGGCCGAGAGTTCGCTCCTGCCTACATTCTCTGACCCATTGCCCCTCACACCATCAAGGTACAACAGAGGGCAGGCAGTAACCCTAACGTTAAAAATTCATATAATGGAAATATTACTCAAGTAATACTTGTTTTGGTTATCTCATTTTATACCTAAAATATGAGAAATATATACAGCCAGGCACACACAAAGCTCTTCCCCACAGCCCCTTGGCTCTTTTCTAAGAGAAACAATTGTTTTAAACAATCAACAATTACTAATAAAAAGCAATTGAAAGTTCATCTCAAGAAAGTGTCATTTTTGGTGTTTGTTTTGGTTTTTTGTTGTCTTTTTTTTTTTTTTTCCTTTTTAATTCGAACTTCCTTGCCCTTAGGTTTCTTATTCTGGGCCATTTGCTTTTCACGCTTGTTTTACACTGGGCTTTAATCAAGAAATTATTTTGTTTAAAACGTGAGAAAGTTACAACTTTCCTCTGATTTTCCTTTTCTCAAAATGATGAAAGTGCTTCTATCCGATATTTAAGTTCTAAAGTCCTCTTTTTACTTCTGTTCATGCAAAGACGCTCCAGGAGGAGGGCGCAAGCATATCTAAGTTTTGGTGGCAAAAAAACTTACTATCTGGAAGGAAATAAATGGACAGCCCTTAGCTATTGCAGAGGTTTCCATTAGGAAACGTAGAATAACTCTACAGCAATTCATTTGCAACAAAGCTGGGATTTTGCCAGGAATCCAAGACATAAAGCTTCAGTTTAGTTGTATTTATTTGTGTCAAAACAGCCTGGCTACATTTCTATTATTTTATATGGTCTCTCAGCAAGGGAGACATCACAATGGGCTGGGAATAGGTTGGGAATTTTTTGGCTGAGAAATGAAATCTGTGAAAAGCTGCAAGAGGAGGAGAATAAAGCTATCTTTTGAAACTTCACAAGCCAGTGGTCACAGATGAGGGTCCTATATTACTCAATGCCAGAAAGTGCGGGGCACCCCCTAAACCTTGAAAAAGGTTGGAACAGTTCCCTTTTCCAGCCTTCAGTCACCGCATGAAAAATTCAACTGCAATTAGCATTTAGTACAAAGCACTTTCTGTAGGCTGACAATAGGTAGTCAGAGCAGAAAGTGTACATAACAAGAACAGAATCCCATTTTAAAGAATTGCACGAGTTTTGTTAACAATGAAGTGATCCCCACTTTTTCCCCACAAATTTCAAACACATATAATTCCCTCTGCTCAGCAGCGTAAATCAAGAGCGAGAAAACAGAAGTTTAGATTAAAAAGCATCAGGGGAAGTTCAGGGACGTGGTAAATGGAATTGCTTATTTTGCTGTTCCATTAAATAGGCAAGCTCAGTGCATCCGACACCCAGCCCCATTCTTTATGATCACTATTCACCATCAATCACTGAAGCTGTGTGTCAGACCTGCCTCAGTGAAGAGCCCGTTGCTCTGAATGACTGTGATGTGCACTTTGTGCTGGGAGGGAGATGAAAGATGAACTATTATATTACTAAATATCTCTGGGAAAAAAAGGATCTTCCCCGCATTACATAATTTTCCATGACATTTCAATTAATCTCCTAGTGCTATTTACAGTCCATACGCTACACAACACAAGCTACTGTGCCTAAGCATAAAATACCAGGGAATAAAAAGTACTAATTGAGTCTTCGCTGAGATGATGTACTTTTAACACTAATGTTAAAACCAAACAGCATCGCCACCTTTCACATCTGCACGCACAGAGACAAAAGTGCTTGATAATTAACGCAATAAAATAGCAGCTTTACAATCTTTGTCACAAGTTCTCATTAATTCTCCACCACTCCCTTTTCCCCCGCAGATTTGCCTTTCAGCAGTAGAGTAGAACGGCAAGGAAAAGCACTGGTGGCATCATGTGCAGCCACCCAGTTCTGAAAAGCATTTCAGAGTTAATGTTTTCTTACCTTTTATAGAAACCGTGAAGAGGCTGGAGACATAAAAACTGCCAGTAATCCAAGCAGAAGGCCTTTAACTTCAGCATTTTCAGATACTTCTACTGCAGCGAGCGTAGTCTGCAGCTAGGTTTTAACACCACCAGACTTCTTTTTGTTATGATTTGAATGACTCAAATCCAGTCCAACACACTCCTCTCCTTATTGCTGCAGCATAAGTGTTCCTAATTGCTAGCAATACATGCAGCTCCTCACGCACATGGCACGGCACCTGCACGCTTACAGTACTTTAATACAAAGAGGCAGCCGCACAAAGGATACAAATTCATGTGCGCTCCTTGATCCCGATCCCGGTTTATCTTGCCACAAGTCCCCAGCGCCACCGGGATAACCGTTATTACGCAGAAATCCCACTTCTCCTTTTGGCTATTTTAGGCCATTCTGAAAGCCCTCCGGTCAAACAACGTGTACGTATTCCAGTTAAGGTTTCTGAAGGACCTTTGGAAAGCATCCTTAAAGCTCACAGAACTTTGGAAAATGCAAGCAATTATCTCCATCAAATCTGACAACAACTGCCCTACAATCTCAGCAGTGCTACGATCCCATCACACGGCAACTGCAGGCTTTTTCTTGGTTTTTTTCCCCCCCCCCCTTTCTCTATTATTATTTTTTTTTTTAAATAGAGCAGCACGCAACTCTGTTAATCAGCTCCTCCTGTGTAAATCCCATCAGCTCCATTGTCTGCCAGCACCTATGAAAACTGTGGGCTCCTTATGACAGGGGAGGGGAAAGGAAAAAAAAGAAAAAAAAAGAAAAGAAAAAAGGCAGGCAGAAGGGCAGACCCTCCCCGCTCCCCAGCCAAATCACGCTTATCTTATTCCCACCGCACTCGGCCGGGGAGGGCTGCGTGAGGGAAAACTAATCATCTGAGCCACATGGTGCGCGGC
>VXAK01009921.1:76828-117508 GCA_013399435.1 Arenaria interpres
CGAGGCAAAGCGGCAGCTCCGGGTGGGTCGGAAGCCGCGGGGGTTCGGCCGGGAGAGCAGAGCAATTAGCTGTGAGCTGCGCTGAAGGGAAATTCAAAATTAGCTGTTTTAAAATAGCTAATTTTGAATCTAAAAATAGCTATTTCCAACCTCTGGCTAGACACGGTAAAAAGCAGAATGCGGTTATTCCGAAAAGACCCGAGTCCAAATGTAATTGCTATCTTTTATGAAAGACACTGGCCCAATTCTACGCCACTTGCCCCCCCCTTGCTCTCTCCTCTCCACGCCACCGTACACATGTGCTTCCAGAGCCCCCCGTCTCGCAGGATGCTCTGAGGAAGAGCTGCTGTTTTACAGGAAACATTCCTGCCATAAGAGAAGACTTCGCTACCAATCTATCATTCCTTTTTAAGTTGTTGTTAAATAATAACGGGTGTCCTAGTGGAGACTGACCAATTCTTGCGTCCAGTTTGCTGTTAAGTTTACTTTTCCAGACACTGCAATTTGTCATTCTGTTGAGTTTTTGCAAATCACTAATAGTGAACGCTTAGGACTCAGCTTGCCATAGTCTCAAAGAGGTATCAGGAACTTAAGAGTTCAACAAAACAACAACAAAACCAGAATCTGAAGAAATACTTGAAAGCAAAGATTCTGGCACTTGGAGCAGTGCGGTTGGTTTTGGTTTTTTTTTTTTTTCAAACAAACAAGCAAACACTTTTAACGCTGCTTAAAAAACACAAGAAGAACACACCAAACACCTAACGCTTAACTCGAGGCTCTTTTCCATGTAGCCATATCTAGTTGCCCAAGTGCCAGGATAATAAGCTATATTTAGGGATCCTTTTGGGTTCTGGTTTTGCTCATTGTCACCATTCAGTTGCATAAGTGCCTTGTAACTTCCTAGAAAACTGGTTTGTGTAAGGTTACTTGAAATGAAATTATAAATATACTTGAGTAAGAATTGGCACTTTCATTAGTGAAGTAAAGAACTAGGTAAATTATGCCTAGACAGCACTCAAAAATGTCCACGTCACACTTTGTCTGGTACTTCCCTTAAAACGTATCGTACAGGAAAGGGGAGGAGCTGGAAACAAACCGATCATGAGAAAAGCAACTCGCCCGAAAGAGCACAAACATGATGTGAATTTCATTCGGGGCTTTTAAAAAATAATTTCTTTTTAAGATTCTCTTTAAAATAATCAATTGCCTGCCATGCCTGCATTTACTCACTGTGATTTCTTTCAGACCAGCATCAGAGCTGGTTGCAGTCATTCCTAGGAAAACAGAATTGCTTACTCTAGAGAAGCAAGTTCCCAAACAATATTAAAGACGATGAAAGTTTAAGTCTATTTTTCTTCCTGAACTCATATTCCCCTGGGCTCCCCTAGCTTGGCAACCTTCAAGACAGTGATGCCATCATGCTAAGGATATTTAGATTTTCAGATCAAAATCTCCATCCCAGCTTTTCATCCCTAATATCAGCCCTTGTTTTCCAGAGATAATTTTATCTAAAGAGGAACTGAGTGAAAGGCCCTTGAGATCCAGTGCCTCCTGGCGAGCCCCAGCCTCCCCCAGTCTCCCTGCTGCTGCCTCCTGCCTGGGGTTGGGCTGGTCCATTACCAAGCCTGTGGTATACTGCCAAGCAGGTAACGTGGAAACCCTTTTCCCTATATTTCCAAAAAGAGAAAAAAAGTTTGAGTTTTCCCTATTGGAACATTCTTCTGCCTGAACTTCTTGAGCTTTCTTTTTATAAAAAATAAGAAAAAAGAAAGAAAAAAAAGAAGCAGCAGCAAGGAATGCCCTCACCCCATAAATAAGAACAGTTCTTCTCAGAGTGAAGGAAGAAGGGGAAGGCCATACTGAGACAATGGAGCTCAAGAGACACCAGCCAAAGATTTCCTGCAATGAGACTTATCTGAAAATTTATCCTTTGCTCATATTGCAAAGCAATTTCTTTCTCTCCACTGTACCCTTTTCCAGAAACAAAAATTTGCTATTTGTCACCTTAATTACTTACTCCTAAATCCTAGACTTTCAGTGAGTAGAAGCTACGTACCCATGAGTTTTCTGACAGCAACCAAGGCTGATTATACCGCACTGCATGCAGAGCAAATGCTAATTAGGACTTTTGCAAATGAAAAGCACCATGCTCTCAACATGTTCTTCATTTTTACTTGTCTTCCAGAGGAAAACAACAAAGAAAATTAAGCTTCATCTCACGCTCACCCTGGATATAAAACTAGTTCTTTCAGAAAGGCATTTACTGAAACCTTTGGCTTAGAATTCCCAGGCCTCTTAAGAGCAGTGATTTTTGGATGTGCTGCAGCTTCAGCCCTGGTACCCTAAGTGAGCAGTGTGCTGAAATCCTCTGTAGTCCTTTCGAGTTTTGCAATGCAGGGTCAGCTCTGGCAGCAGCGTGCTGAAGGCTCTGACAAGTCTTTCAAAATCAGCCACTAAAAAAACAAAAGGGCAAAGTGAAAACCATATAGTACAACACCTCCTTTTATAGGGACGGTGTCTCCTCAGCCCATGGAGCTCTGAGGCTGAAGTGAAACAACCCAGCGATGAAGGAGAGCGTTGTATGAAATAACCCCAGCAGTGCTTCGAGTCACTAGTACACTGATTTCAAACGCTGGGCTTGGGGAAATCAGGAAGATTCAACTTGTCTAGCTACATCTTTAACCCTTCATAAAACAAATGGAACTACTGTTATTTACTTACTTATAATGACATGCCAGGGACATTCCTGAAAAATATTTCACTTGCCCAGCACAGCAGTGTGTCTGCCTACTTACATGGAGTATAGAAATTGTAAGCCTGCAGGGAGAAAACTGTTTTCCTCAAGTCTTTCCTGACTCCAGGGTGAAATACTTCAATAGCCACACACAAAAACTTCACGTTAGTGATTTGTAGGTTGTGGGGCTCAAGAATATCATGAGACCAAGGCAGTACGGTTCCCACACTGAATTCCACGATACTCCCTGTGCACGCCACATTAGAAAGTGGGGCTCATACAAGGAATACATATAAGGTGTACAAAACAAGATTTTGTGCAACTGAATAGGTGCTGAAATAGTTTCTGGGAGATTTCAAGGCCTCAGTGCCCACAGAAAACAGCAGCACACAAAGCTCCTGGACATTAGGTCCTTTTCTTGATACTGGAAATCAAACAGTTGCCACGTGCAAGTTGGTGGGAAAACTCCCTGGGTTGGTTATTAAGCCTCTAAGCTGCCAAAATGTCATGAAGTAGAATAGTAAGGGATTTGCTGTTCTTTTGATACTTTCTATCTTTTCTGCATGCCTGTTCTCTAAACTCATACAAAAAATAGTTGATCAATTTGTTACAGAAGACAACAAATGCGCCACAAATATCTGCAAAGCTCAAATATTTAAATTTCTGGACCATTTGAAAAAGGTCTGGTAATACAACACTCCAGAAGGCCCACACTAAGATTCAGGCATTAGGAAACACAAACTTTTCAGATACCAGTTGAAAGCTGACGGTGTCCAATTCAAAACATCCAGAACCAATACCGTGCAGACTACAAAAGACATTGCAGAAAACAAAATACACATACACATATATATATAGCATGCTAATTTGTACAGATTTTTCTCTTTATAATGGACATAAGCAAATTTTTCACATTAGCTCTTGTTCTTTACAGCGCTGGGCTTTTCTCTGATCTCGCCAGGGCGTAACTTTCAAACTGAACCTACAGAATCCAAGTGCAGTCTAGATAAATCCAGGGGAAACCAATGGATCTGTTTGGTGGGGAATCCCTACAACTGAAACGTAACAAAACCAGAAGTCTGGATTACAATGTTCCAGAGCGGGTGAGAACTAGAAGAGCAGTTCTTCGAGGGCAAACTTACCTTGTTGATGGGGACAGGAACCGAGTGAGCAAAATGCAAGAAAAGTAGCCTGACTAGAAAATACTGATTGTTTGACAGGACACTGGATGGCTTCATGTTAATTGGTACATTCCATTTTTTGGGTCACTCAAAGGCAAATTTGCTCAACAGGTTTATGAGAACACATTCAGTAACAAGAAGTCTTCTACCATCTTTCATTTTGCTTAAAAATAATAGTATTAATTCTGTTTAATTACAGCTCCAGAGCAGGCTTATTTGCTCTACCAAAGTTGACTAGATTTTACACGCTGTTTCTTCAATAATTATTTAACCCTAGAAAAAATTCACTGGTTTAGCTGATAGATTCTGGAAATTTCTTTAATGTCTCCTCTATGGTTGTTTCACTCTAGAGTTTTTAAACATCATAAAATTATTTCATTTGTAGTTAAAGAGTAACATTTTTACATCCTCATCTGGTAAATCCCAGATATTATTTCACCAAAATTATCAAAACTCAGAAGGACTTACCCCATGCTAGTGCATTTATTTCCTTTTTTATAAAGACAGTTCCTTTTTTATAAAGACAGTTCTGTAAAAAGAATTGCAAGTGTTCTCAAGATTATCTGTTTGAATTAGTTTAGGAGACGTCTGAGCACAGAGGTTTTATAAAAGTGAACGGGATAAAGAAGAAAGTCTCAAAATCTCTGATAACTTACAGCTTGAGAAAATTTTGTAACCGAAGGCAGAATATAAGCTATTATAAAACTATTGTTTGAAATAGAAAGCAGCGTAATCAAGGATTCCAGCCCAGCCTGCATCTCTCTGTTGCAGGCTTAAGAAAGCGTTACCCACCGAGCGCATACTAATGAGAGCCAAGGCCATTGAACTTAACACACAAACTCTGTGCATTAAACTTCACAGTTCACGAGGCCCTGCAGCAGTGGCAGTGGCCACGTTGGTGGATATGAAATCACATGCTCTCGTTTTATTGAAAACAGTTTGAAACAAGGAAATATTCATGCGTTTTTGTGATCTCATAGCAACTTAAAATGATTCAACCACCGCAGCTTCTAGAAAACATGTCTGTCCAGTGCAGCTAAGCCTATTCAAAGAATATTCCTTTTGCCTTTTCTGACCACATGTTAAAATTCAGCTGCTTCTTACAGCTAATTCTTCCCCATCTTCTTCACTGATATCCTCCCATGGCAAAAAAATCCACCGGAAGGAAAAACTTTGTAATAAAATCTGCCATTTTCACAGAGATTTATCCAGCCTGGAATAAAGATGGCAGCAATACCTGGTTCTGGGAGGCTCATCCCAGAGAATGGTAAATCACAATCCAGCTACGTGATGTTCTTGCAAAACTAAGTTTGCAGAAAAGCTGGGCTGGGGGGAGGAGGAGGGAAGTGGACATTGTTTCCTGCATTGTCCTACCACACAAAGAAACAGTGTTCCAGTCAAAGCGGGAGATGGGAACAAAACTACAGTCATGACTGAGCATTGCCCAGTGTCGATTTGCTGAGCTGAAAACAAAGATAATATTACAACAAAGGGGGTGTGTGTTTGTTTTTAGGCAATGATAATAACGCATACACTTTACTTTCAGAAGACCGTACACTGGAAAATAATGGAAGATAAATAACAGAGAGGGCCTTTAATTTGAATAAGGTTAAACAGAACAGTTTCCACTGATGTTTTGTTCAAGCAAGGCTAAAGGTATGTGATGTGGGAAAAAGTCACACCCTCAATCCATAACATCTCCAAAGAAAGGCTTGTACCAAAACAACTGTCAGTTTGAGAGAAAGGGACTCTGCCCCAACTTAATCAAAGGAAGTCTGCGGCTTTGATGCACTCTTTAATGTGCAACTATGAGAATAAAAGATGCAAGGTGCCCATTTGATATGCAATGTTAACAGTGCTAAGCATTTTTTTCTAAATTGAGTGATCAAAGTAAAATCTCAGTTACTGCAATGACTCATACGACAGCACTCAGAAGTTTATACATGTGCTTTTATCAAAATGCTGAGCAACGGAAAACAGGAATGACATTTCGACACAATCAGTATTGTTCACTCAACGCAGTATAAAGCTGCCAGGGAAGGTCAAATGTTTTCAGCACAATCTAAGGTTATAAAACTCTGAGAGAGATGGTTTGCCCATGTGTGTGCACAAACACATCTTCTCTCCTTCCCCTTCATGCTCCTCTGAGAACAAATACACAGTGTTTGAAGCCAGAACTGAAGTTCATGTTGGGAATCCTGGAAGAGAACAAACCATCTCCTCTCCAACAGAAAAATCCAGCTATTTGGTCAATGCCTTTACTGGTTATGCATTGGAAGATAAAGATATACAATGTAGAGCTGATACCGAATAGAGGTAATTACTATTATTTCAAACCTAAAATTAACATCTATACTACTACAGTACCTGAGCGGATCAGTTGAGATGCTGCTTCCTGTTTCCAATGAGGTCCTGAGATGACAGCAAAAGAATAAAATTATAAAGTATTCAAACTATTCAAAAATACTATGTCCTTAGACATCAAATGCTTAATGACTTTACATTTTCCTCCCTTTTGTTGACATTTTCTAATACTTAGCATGCCGTTAAACACGGATGTAAAAAAAACAAACCCCAAACCCCAAACAATACCCCCAAGAGCCATTTCCTACATGAGAGAAAAGGGCATTACAGAAGTATTTCTGCAGAACTAGCCAAAACGTGATCAATTTTCAATATTCTAAGAGCACTCTACCCCTCTATTTGCTGTATGTGAATGACAATACTTTGTTCTATGAATGACTGTCACAAGTTCTACTGTACACACCCCTATATTAAGCATTTCCAGAACCCGTCTTCTACTTTCGGTCTTGCACCGTGTGCACTCAGCAGTAAAATCCCAGCTCAGTTCCCAGCACATCCAAGTATTACAGCCTGCCGTGGGAGGTGTGCATATTCCCAGCCACAACGCTTTCACCCTCACTCTATCCACTACACGAAATTAGCCTGGCTGCATACAACAGGGAGCCGGCAAAATCCTGCAAGAGCCTTGTTAAATTCTGTTCTTGTATTCTACCCTCTTGCTGGCTTTTCTCAGGCTGGGCATCGGATTATTTAATGTCTTCACTAACAGAACAAGTCATCCGTATGTTCCGTGGTTTTGTGTTCTCTACCCCAGAAGAACCAACTACAGAGTCTTCCTGAAGAATTACCACAGCAGAAAGTTTAGTTAAGAGCACTGAGATGATTACAACTAGACTTATGTTTAAACAGCACTATTTTAACGTGTAGTGTGGTATTACTAATTAGCCTTGCTCTCATTGTGCATGACTTCAGGTTTGTTGTAACCGTATATATGATACAGAGTCAAATTTTTAGGGTGAAAACAACTTTTCCACAGCTTGTAATAAACATTGTCCAAAGCCTCATAATGAACACTCCACCATTAGAAATTTTTAAATAGTTACTTGAAATTATCCTTTTATATCCCTTACACAAACTGCCACAGATCAACCTTTGCTCGTATAATCATAAATGTGTATGATCTACAGAGGTTCATAACATCAGCATTAGAATTGCATTAATAATATTTACAGTGGGTATTTGTAATTGAATTGCAAATCTTTACTTTTAATCCCAAGATTACTAGTATGTTTACAAAAATAAATAGCCTTGTGCGAAGGGAGGAGGCCCTAAACACAGCATTATGCAAGAATTAGCCACACAGGAATGGAAACAAACCATATTGTCCAAATAGCTTTTAACTCAAGCGCTAAAGCTTTAAAATAGCTTTTAGGAGCTTATTCCACCCTGTAATTTGTTTGCTTTCAGAGTTCAAGATTTGTGAATAGTGATGAATATTGAGGGGGTGGCTTACATATGTTGGCTTTGTGGCTCGTTGTTAGTTTAACAATTGAAAAGGGTGAACTTCATTTACTTATAATTAAGTTTACTGCTTACCACAGTGTGCCAGGGAAGCGCCAGCCTGCTCACTGAGCGTGACTTTTTGCCTCGCTTTTAACACAGATTTAAAAAAAAATCCTAACAGTTTTGGCCCTTCTTACTATAAATAAATATTTAACAGAGCCTGTCTTTGTGCAGTGACAATATGTTGTGCATAAAGAAGAGATGGTAATGAGACACAAGGCAGCGCTGATTAGCCTCCACCCCAGCGCAACCTTGATTGTGGTGCCGAATGACATTGAGCCCGTTGTGACCTCAGGGACTCCTCAGACAATCACGAGCAGCAGGATTACAGCTTCATTAAAAATACCTCGTTTTCTTTCTGAAGACAGACACTTAAGATGCATAGATTTTTCAGATGTATAGGAAAAAGCACAGTTCACGCAGCAAAAACCCCCATTTTGGGGCTGAGACGTGGATACCAGGTTCTGTTTTTACTGAGATAGTTCTCTAGAAATTTCCCTGCTAAAAGCAGCTGAGCGTGCTGTTAGTAACAGTGTTTATGTACTTGGTAACTGCAGTTAAAAATCCCCAAACAGAAAAAGCCACAGATCTAATCAATTTGGTAGCTGGCACCACAGAGCCCTGAGAACTGCCAACGCGCCCAGCGAGTCCCACAGGCACCGTGGTGGTGGAAGGGCTTCAAAAGTTTATCTGCTTTAAAGACGTCGCGTACGCGGTGGGCAACCTACGGCTCGGAGGGACCCGCTGTGGCTTTGGCCCTGCGCGTTGTGTCACCAGGGATCCCTTCTGCCAGCGGCACAGAGGCAGATGATGGAGTCTCTTCTGCTAAACTTCCCATCCTTCTACAATTAATTTCTTCAATCAAACACAGAATCAAAGCAGCCCTGTGGAGAAAGGCTTATTCCTGGTTTTCTTATGAGGCTTGTTAGGGGTTTTCTTATGTGAAGATCAGATACGAAAACAGTGTCACACACAGGGACTGAGGGAATGTCCCTGGATGAGAGCCACAAGCTGATCACTACTGGGGAGCAAGACGGAGACCAAGACATACACTAGAAGAGCTTATGCGCCCAGAAAAAGCTAAACCCCAGCTTTTTAACCCGGTCACCCACCCATAGATCCAATGCGCCGTGGTGGAAAATCTCAGGAGCAGACTGACGACATGAAAAACGAAGTTTAACGGCCAAGACAAAAAGCCAGTAGAGACAGCAGAAATCAAGTTTGAAATCTATTCAAAGATCTGGATTTGGGGTACAGAAAGTTAGTTAATTCTTATGGAATTTACAGAATAATTTTAGTATAATCACACAAGCACTCCCCTTCTTTCTTTACATCTAAAATCCCATTTAAATCTTTTGGTTTCTTTCCAAAAATTGCTCAAAGATAGAAAGTTAATTTAAAACAGAAGAATAACCCAAATCCGGAATGCAGTATCATTAAGCTACAGCAAACAAAATACCTCATTTTACACAAAGAAATTTGAGAAATGTCTGTTTCAAGACAAATAAAAATACATCTATTTTAGGTTACTTCAAAGCAAGGGTTGTTTGTTTTGGTTTTTAACAAATTAACTGGACAGGAAAATAAAATATTGCACTGCTCCAAAGAAAGCAAGCAGGAAGGACTAACAGCCCCTATTTGTTTATTCCTAATGGGCTCTGACTCAGTACATTTGCAGTCCAAAAAGAAATCCATACAATATCTAATGATAAAGGTATTAAAAATATACTATTAAAAATATAATAGTCTTGTCTCTATATATACATTTTCCACTTTGTACATTCACAATAAAAAAATAAAATAAAAACCAAAACCAAACTACTATTAACTGTAGAACTATGCCCAAGGAATTGGGTGAAAATTGAGCAACCACCACTAAACAGGAGAAAACAAACTGCAGAAATATCCTACATTATCAGGGAAAAATGCCCTAAACAACCCTGCAGGGTGTTTTGTATCTCCAGTTTGTTTCCATGGAGTTTCGTAGGTGGGGAGTTGAGGAAATTTCGCTGATGAGTCAGCTGAATGACATCTCTTCGTCATGCAAATTCTTGACATTTTAGAGCAAAGGCAGAGGAATCATTGCATGAACTGTAACTGAAGCTGGCACACAGGGCTATACCCAGTTGCATTATTTGGAGCTAACGTGGTACCATGAAACTAGAAGAACAGGCATAAATGTTGGTAATAACAACCTCTTTCAAGGCGAAAAGAATTATGGAAAATATAGATACACAGAACTACAAAATTACAACCTTGCTTAGAGCTTGCATCCTTTTCCATCAGCTAGCACAGAAATCGTAAGAACCCGCTTCTGCAGGATTTTATGCAGAAGAAAATAAAAATATTACCAAGAAATCACCGGTCTAAAATTCAGACAGTTGCTGTCTTATTCAGTAGGTATCCACAGACGAAAAGAATAAATACAATTCTAGTTGAGAGTTCTTTCCTGAAGCACAAACCAAAGCCACGGGCTATAACATCTGTAATTCACACTCTAGACGTGTTCCTCATGAAAGTTGTGTAAATGAGCAAACCTGAGATTACAGGATTCCCAGCAATTGGGTATTTAAAAGATCGTATTCCAAAAAGTTTTAGTGGATTTAAGTGAGACACACAATTAGCTTCTTGGTACCTTACGCAATAATAAAAGTTCTGTTTTATTTTGCTTTTTTGTGATGAAAAAACCCGGTTTTCTTAAGTACAAAAATGAATCTTATTGAAGATGAAACTGCATAAGATGGAGTTCCTTATATCATATGGACATAGAGAAGGTAGAGAATGAATCCTTTGAAGAATCGACAATCTTAAACAAAGAGTGTTATTGATCTGGGAGACAGCATTACGAACTGACACCTTAATTTAAACTATCCTGTCCCTCGGTATGGAACAGTGACAATGCAAATCGTTAAGACATTTCTAAGAAAGATGTCAATGCTAGGTTAATGGTTGGACTTGATGATCTTAAAGGTCCCTTCCAACCTCGATAATTCCATGGTTCTACGATTCTATGTGATTGCAGCAAGTCATTACAGAACCACACACAGGACCTACGCTCTTGCTGACTGGATAACCAGAGCACAGTAATTCTAGTCGACCAGCATTGTGTCTGTGCTGTAAGCCTTTTCCAGAGCATTTGTTAAATCTCCTGACAGAGCGCCAAGTTATGTGGAGGCCCTTACTGCGCTGAGTGGATAATCTTGTGCGAGTCCCCGCACAGCGACAGCTCAGCATGGCTGCCTCCCCTCCTCAGGGTCCCGTGGGCAACTTCCAGCCCTACAGGCTCCATTTGCTGCATAATCCTACATTGGGATAGGAGCGGCCCATTGCCGTCAGCGCAGACTGATGCGTCTGCGACCGCTACGTTATTTGTTAACCAGAGGACAGATGAGAGCACAGCACTACCTATCTTACTGCTGACAGAAGCTACACATAACTACATATCCTAAGCAGACATGCTGCAAACAGCAAGAAAAATTTCCAATTTGAGAAAAGCCAAGATGTTTTTCTGGCATGAAAATGCACAATGGTGGCAGATTAAATAATTGTAGTTGAAGCAAAGCCACAGCTTGATCCCAAATAAAGACTGTTTAAATATATCCTCTTTTGGCTAGAGAAGTGAAATTCACTTGGAGCACCACAGCTCAAAGATATACCATCTGCAAATAACAACTCTGAGAGTGTGTGTACGAGGGGAAAAGACAGTTCTGAGCTCTATCAAGTCTTTGGTGCGAGAAGCAGCATGGTAATGCATCTTTTTAATGCTGAGGAAAGGAATGCAGAATAATATATAAAATATTTAAGACACTGTACTAGATACTGCTCAGTGAATAACTGCTGCTTGTCAGAGTTTCTTCGTACGAACTGGCAGCACACAGACAAAAGGGAATCAGCCGGCTGATGCTGTGATCCTCCCCACATTCAGTTACAAAGAAGGACCACGTTATTTCTTTACATTCTAGAGCGCAGCTTCGTTAAGCGGAAATATTTACCCTTGGTTGAGGACTGTCTGAACCCTAGCACCGATGAACGCTTTGGATCCCAGAGCTCCTTTTGGTCGGTAAGCCCAAAGCATCTAACTGTAACAGGCAAAAAGAAGGTCGCAGAAGGATCACAGACAGAATGACACCCTCCCACAGAAACAAAACTGGAAATTGTATTCAAGCCATTACGTTGGCCATCAAACAAATCTCCCTGTCATGTTCTGTGTGAACTTGCTGTAAGTCACTTCTTTAAGCACTGATAGGATTCCACGATGTTAGGCTTGACACCCAACATGCTTTAGCTACAGGTAAAAACCATAATCACCAAAGCATCAAGCATTGCACAGTATTGTGCCTTCTTCCTGATGCTGCAGTTCAACAACATACAAAGCTGTGTCATCTTCAATCTGCTCCCCTTGAATTAGTTGCTCAGTGACCAAGTTCCTGAAGCACCCAAAATATCAAGTTAACAGAGAGCTAACAGAAAAAACTAACAAGGTAACATTTGCATTAATTTTAGCCTCCCACCTCTAATTCTGCTCAGCACATCATCTCAGTTCGAGTTCCCCCTCATTAGTGGAGCATGGCTTTGCCCAGAGATCTGCCAAGCCATCAGGGAGGACACATTCCCAAAAAACCCCAGATGTGCCCTGGGCCAAAGGGACCCCGTGGCTGGCAGATCAGCATTCACTTCTCATCCACAGCCCTTTGCCTCATGTCCCAGACAAATGGCCCTGAAGAAACACGCTGTGGGAAACTCTAATATGAATATCATGGACCAGAAACTAATGAAGAGATTGGGCTCCTTCCAGAAATTAGGAGGAATTTGAGGGATATATGGCTAGAAGCTCTGCCATAATGGCTTTTCTGGCTGGAGAATCATTTATCAGACACGCAGCTGTGCCCTGCATTAATTAGTGCAATACAAGTGAATCAAGATATCTTCAAGTTATCTGAAGGCAGACTCCTATAACAACAGGCTTCTCGTACTCCTATCCATCTGCCTTGGCACTGCTACGGACCACTGCCAGAGGAAAGGCACTGGCCCGGACGGATGTTTGCTCTGCTGTGCCACGGCTACTCTGACCCACTGCTTCCACCAACTCATGACCATGTTGTTGTTTCACACGGGACACACACACTGCAATCCTTCAGTAGGTATGGTGCAGAGGCAGCAGCTCTGGGGAAGCCTGTATCGCTTCTGGCAGCTACATTCACATGTGGGTTCAATTCAGAAATCCCGTCTCGCTGCAGCCTGTCTGAGCCGTAGATCTAAAAGTAGAGCAGCCCAACTCCAGAGGCTTCCGCAGAATTGCGTGGGTAAGTAGGCCAGCACTAAACATCACTCAACTGGTATTAGTAATTGGAACAAAACCTGAAAATATAGTTCAAATCAGCCTTTCTTTTGGATATACGATGTAACAGCTTTACTGACATAACTGGCACTGCTCACCTATGAAAAGGCAGCCTTCAGAAGGAAGGACTAAGAACTTTAAAGAATACCACTGAAATTCTTGCTTCTAATTTTCTCTTCTCATCCATGGCGCTCCAAATATTTTAATGAACCACCTAAACAGGAAAGTACTTAAATACACATTTAACACTGCTCTTAGAAATAAAAAGCTTCCCTCACTTGGGGCTTGATTGACTTAGATTGGCGAGTAGAGTTCTGCCAGGTCTAGAGGTTTTGCACAGCTCTGAGCTGAAAGCCCCTATGGCCTGTCCTCAGGGCACAGCTCATGCTCCCAGGTCTCCAAAAATTAGAGCTGGGTCACAAATCTGAGCACGCAACTGGTTGTTCAGAAAACCAACTGATTGAGAAGAGTTGAGAAGCTTTCTTTCATTTTTCCTCCTTCAGGAGGCTCCCCTTTGCATCACAGACTTCTGTCATAATTTTGGGGAGTGTTCAGCACAGAAGAATGCCCAAACACTTATTTTTATAACATGTTTCCCAAATGAAAATACAATCACAGTATCTCAAAGAGATTTTAAATCTGTAAGAAAAGCCGGATCTAGGAAACAAAGCAACCTCAACATGAACCTAAAAGCCATGAGAAAATAGTTGGACTAGGAAGCTCAGTGGCTTTACCAATTTGAGAAGACTGTGCACAAGTAAAACTGAATTTCTGTAGAGAGACAACAGATTATATTAAATAAACCTCAGTTTGTGCTTACAAAGTTGGTACCTGCATTCCTGGAGCAATCTGCAAGAGTAACAACAGAGGGACTTGGAGAAGCTTCCTTTTCAAGAAGTAATCTGATTTTAGTTTTGTAGTAACACATTGTACGATGAAAGATGTTATTTGAAAAATTAATTTTAAAAAACTCCCACCAGCTAGATTAATTCTGGCAATAACATCTAAAGGTTAATGGTCCTGCTGTTTAAGTCTCTTCACCACTGTAACAGTTTCAGAGTTCACACCAATCATGTATGCCTTGCATTTAGGCACTGTGGCCTTCTACAACGTTTTGAAAAAGAGCTACAAACCCCCCAGCCCTGAACCCTGAAAAAAAAAAAAAGAAATTATCAAGGAACCACCCTCACGACAACAAACGATTTAGAATTTATTATCTGCTAAACATCTAATCAGCTTTGTTTTTCAAGGTGCTATCTTGCCAGAGGAACTGATTTCATATTACAATATTGCAGTGATGTGGTTTTGGGTTTGTTAGAAGTTAAGCCCATTATTTAAATTACACTTATTCCCAGAGTTACATGAAGATCAGATGTTTATTAACAAGCTCCACTACTATTTGCAGCTCAAATTCAGAGCCATGAAAACAAAACCACCCCATACATGCAACATGGGAGTTGAGGTTTTCCAAAGAAGGAAGAGAAAGTGCGTTGCTGAGAGCTGCAGCCAATTGTATATAATTCAATTTGAAGACATTAAAGTTTCCAGATCTATGTTTAATCCTCTGTGAGGCAAAGGTCCAGCATGCTAATGTAATCTGAGAGCTGAAGTGTTTGAAAACGTCTTGTTCCACAATAAGGCTGGACAAACCTACTCTCCATTAAGAGTTCTCATCTGCGCCTACTGTGACCAGAAGCAGCTACCTTTCCCTCTTTGGGTTTGTGTATCATCTGCAAAGAAAGTGATGTTTATGACAGTCATAAATCTGAAAGCTCTTTAACATTACATGTAAGATTTCTTGATTACCACGAATTAAGCACTTAGAGATACCAAGTTAGGCTAACTGCTATCATTTGTGTGACCGCCTACCCACAGTGTAAGCAAAATCATATCCCTCCCAGGGAAAAAGCACAGAAGCTTCAGTATAGCCACTCTCTGCACGAGTCCCCAGACCAGTATCCACCCGGGTATCACAGAGACCTAAATTCTACAAGTATCCTTGCATGGCATTTGAGATCACTGGACTGAAAAATAACAGAAACCAAAGGCTGTTGAGACTAAATCTAAAACGGATGTGTAATTTAAAGCTAGTGTTTGAATGTCACGTGTCCCTTTGCAAGCTATACTGTGAGTACTGTCCTCCTAAACCAGCAAGCAACAGCTCTGTACAAGAGCGGTGCAGTGAAGTAAAAAAAACCACAAAACACATAAAATTGAATATGAAAATAAGACTCTTTCTGTTGGGTGTATCCCCTTCATGTGTACTTGAGAACACTATGATTGCAGACAGTTCAAAGCCTAAAAGATCTGTTGGCACAGAGGAGTACCTGGCCGTACCACAGGAGCGGTTCGTGACAGACTTTACTCGGCTCTTAATATTGGTTTATAGACTAATAATTTGTTTCCCATCCTCACACCAGCAGATTTTAAATCCCCGGTTCAGAGCGAGCACTTTGAGAGAAGTTTGCAGCTTCAGTATTTCCCATGTGTTCCCAGCCGCTGCAGGCACCTCCCTGGAGTTCGCACACCGAGACGCTTACGTACCTGCCGAAACACAAGAGGCTTGAAGAGGAGCCTTACTCCCTTGCACAGACCCGCGGGCAGCACGAGCCACGGTCAGCGCTGCCAGCAGCTAATTTATCGGGTACCACGACAAAGCTATTCATTCCTGTAGCTGTCCAGAAACATCAGTATCACAATTTAAGAATTCATATGACTTTCAACCTATTTCAATATATCAACTGGCAATCAATGATTATTTCTCTGCGTGTCAGTGATATTTCTTTGATTATCTAGCATCTAACAAGAAGCAGCAGATTGCAGGAGAGATACTATAGATTAATGTGCATAACCCTTTTGTTTCCCAGGAAATGTAACAGCATTACTCAAGCTGTTAAGTGGATTCAAAGACCCATGATCAATGTGCTGTTTCCCTATTACTCGGTAAAGCTGCATCTATTCTAGTCATTTCATCATTTCTGAAAAAGCAAATTGACAGAGCTACTCAAAGATTTAAATTGTAGTGCACTGTATCAGTCTATCAGAGGTTATGATGCTTCTTTTAAACACAGAAAACGACCTTTTTATCGCTACACATGCACAGTAAATGTTTTAGTAATCCTGCTCCTTCTGTAGGCTATGAAGCCACTGGTTTGAAAACGGAGTTAGATGTTTTGAAACCCACCGCTGCTTTCTGGAAGAAAAGGCTTACGACTATAAGCTAAATAACATGCAACTAGCAAACTACTACAGGCTGAAAACAAGCACGACTGGAGCTACGTCAGCATGTCTGTGGCAGTACAGCACAAAGAGGGGTTAGCAGTGTGCGTGCTGGAAGCAGGACGGGGAAGCTACAGAGCAGCCTCCTCCATAGAAAGGAAACATGATTTTTCAGCTAACTGGCAGTTTGCATTTACCAAGCGTGCTGAGCAAATTTACAGAGGCACAGGGGCTTTCAAACATGGCCGAGAAGCTGCGCCAGGCCCATCCCTGACAGTACCAACAGCTGGATCCCAGAGGCTGCAGACGCTTCTGCACTGGTGCTGGCTGTCACCAAGCGCAGTCGCAGCACCACGGGTCAGGGGGTCTGCACAGGCCCAATGGCACTTGCCCAATCTTTAGAAACTCCAGTTTTAGGAAGTTATGCAAATACCAGAGTCTCTAAGCATCAGCTTTTAAAAAAAGAATAATCTATATTTGTGCGTGTACATATATGTACTCATACATTTATATAACATAGTAATAAAAAAACTGAATATACGCCGTAACAACAATTTTCACTACTCTGAATTTGCACAACAAAAGGAGCCAGTTGAAACCGTAAGATGAAGACATGCTTTATGTAACTTCAGAGTTCAAAAGTGATTGCCATATTCATTCTAAGTTCCAACCAGTATTTACAGTAGGAGAACCCAGGGTGCCTTCGTACCCATGGGAACTAATACAGCTTCAGTGTAAACCAAGAAATCAGACTACGCAGCGCCAGATGCGCCTGAGAGGGCCCGAGGTTCTGACTGCCATCTGGATGCAGCTGCACTGTTTGGAGAACAATCATGCTTGGGAAGCTGCTATATATGTGTGTATATATGTATATACGCACACAATACTGTGAAATTGTTTTGAAAGAACTTTCAAAACACAAAGAACACGGAAAGAAAATGTCCAAGTACCTAAAGAGAGCAAGCTTTAAATGAATCTTCCCCGTTCTTCAATTTCATACTTATTACCC
Source organism: Arenaria interpres (assembly GCA_013399435.1). Taxonomy (NCBI): domain Eukaryota; kingdom Metazoa; phylum Chordata; class Aves; order Charadriiformes; family Scolopacidae; genus Arenaria; species Arenaria interpres. Next base: position 94,177 of record VXAK01009921.1, read on the forward strand.
ACAGACTATTGGACCATTTAACTTTCCAGTACCAGAGAATCAGACGAAACAAACAACTGGCAGAAGCTCGCACATCTGGCTAGAGCAGGCACCGCTTCATCCTCGGTTCTAGCTCCCACAGCTATGCATTTTCCCACTCCAAGCTTTGACAGATAAAGACTAATGGACCCTAATAAAAATTGCCTCCCAAATTTTCCTATTCGTGGCTAAGCTAACTGTAGGCTTTGTCGAGCTGGACTAAGTTTTGTGGCTGAGACAAACGCTTAACGAAACATGAAAGCCAAGCTCAGGATTCATTTAGCCTCCTCTGTAATAAAGTGACAGGCTTCCTGCTGCTCCACTTACACACCTAAACCTTTGCCTCCTTTGTTGACTCTTTGATCATCCTTAAGTCTTTGATGAGAAATGTTAAAGGAGTTGACAATGCCTATTACTCAGATGTTTTCAGTTTTATTTTTAAAAAAGCACTGGCTATTTTGTTGCCGTGAAGCACTGAAGTAATCTAATCAAGCAGTTTGTGGCAAGAACTACTACTGTTCATGTCTGTCTTGGAATCCAGTCTATACTGGCAGCACTATATTAAATATATTTTCATTGAGCTCCCCAAAATAAAATAAAAATTGAAAACAAGAACCTTCAATATTAAAGTCTGATTATAATGCAGAAGAAATGTCTTTGTGGGCTTCAGAAGAGCTAAAAGCATACGGAGAGCACCTCAATTTCAGACTGAATCCTAGGGGCGCCACCAGCAATCTCGTGGCTTCCACGGCCAGCTGAGAGCAGCGGGCACAGCTGAGAGCTCACCCACGAACAAAGAACAAAGCTGGGCAAAATGGCTTTAATCAGGCACCTCGTGACCAACAAGCAAACTTGTTTGTCAGAAACATCTGCCACGTCCAAGAGCCTGAGCAGTGGGCTGGCTGCACACTCTCTCCAGTGGCAGAAAACATGGCACCTGATTAAAAATACCGCTTGTAGGATGACCAAATAAAAATTATTTAAATAACATTTCCTGACTAAGATTAATTATCTATACTACACCAGCCTCTGGCAAAATCTTGTCATAAAATATCAATTACAACTAATTGAATTCCCCATAAAGATGAACTTAATTGAGGAAGAGAGCAAGATAGATTTCAATGCTATCTCATTTTCAGGTATGTCATGCTCCAGTGATTGGCTAAGAAAAGAATTCAGAGGTGAATGAAACGTGACACAATTTCTTTAGGAAAAAATGCTTACATTAACGGGTCATAAATCGGGTTAATTTTATGCACTTGTTCCATGAATGCAGCAGCCAAAAATCAGTAAAGGCCAAACAACAGCAAAAAAATATAAACAAAGGACTCTAAAGGGTGTGGAAACAACAGCATTTGCTTGAAACACTAGAAATCAGAAGGAGCATATTTTTAATGAAAAATACCTTGTGTGCAAATTTTCACTTGAATACAGAAATCAAACACAGCTGTAGGAAGAAATGGTGGTTGGCTATTTGAAATTTCAGCTTCTTCACTTGTTTAATAGACAGTTATTTTTAAATTTCCTAAAATCTAATCCCCAACTCTAAAGGGAAAACGGTAAACCCGTATTATACAGAAATGACCGTGGTTAAACATTAATTGCAGACAAAGGGGTTAGCTGAGAACAAAAGAATCCATACTAACCAGGATCTCTGAAACCTCCCCCCCTTATCAGTCTCTTTATTTAATCGAAGCTGTCTTTAATGAGCACCCAAATGTTTGCTATACAATTACTATGCAGACCAAAACATGTTAGTTGTATAGCTACTCTTTCCCTTTGACCCTGCAGCATTCTGCTGTGAAAAACTAAAATAACTCACTCCGAGTCCCTCCCATCCCCAAAGAAGGTCTCCAAAGTCTCTTTTAAGGGTCAGTAAACGAACATCTCTATGTAACAGGGTGGAAACTGAATGGCAGCAGGCCTGAGTCATGAAAGGTCAACTAGTAGCAGAGAGCAGGAAGCTGGGTTTGATCCACACAGAGCCAAGAAAAACTCTCACTGAACTCATTAGATGCTGTTTCTCCTTGTGCATTGACTCAATTAGGTTCTGTCTCCTCTATCCATCCCCATTTTTGTCAGCTCATCAGAATTAGCGATGCCCTGATCACAGCTAGGAACCGGCCAGAGAAGCACGGAGTTCACTACCTGGCACAGGGAGGTAAATCCTGCCTGGTACCAGGCAAAGTGTCCTTCACCAAGCAGGAGAGGAGGGAAGGGGGGGGATAAAACCCAAGGTTCTGTTCAGCTGAGTCACATTAAGTTGTTACTGCCGCAGATGATTCAAACTTTCTGTGCAGCTGTGCTGGCTTCCAGATTCCCCACCCAGGGCTGAGCTCATGCTGTGCATGTTTTGTGAAATGACAAAAAAAAAAGAAAGGTGAAACATACCTGCACATGGGAGAAAAGATTCATAAAGGCAAGTGCCCCGTAAATACAAGTGTGGTACCCTTAACTGAATTATTAGAAAAGATGTGGAACAGTAAAACAAGAATTTCTGCTGCTTTGACAGCAGAAACATCTATCTAGTAGTTTTGAAATTGCTTCACTTTTTTTTTTTTTTAATAGCAGTTATCAATTTCTTTATTTGAAAGCCTACTAGACATCAACCTATGGATTAGTTTCTTGCCAAAACGTACTGGAGCCTGGGAAAAGCATCACTGTGTGTTTGTCTTGGTCTCCTCCTCCTTTCTACACAACTGTCAAACATCCGACAGCAGGATATATAATACCCCATGTGCCTGGCCACGTGCTGCTAAACACACGCACCTTCCCTGGAACGTAATCTGCATTACAGCTTGAGAAAGGTAGAGGCAGGCCAAACTACGCAAGCAACCAATGTATTTATGATAATGATTATGAAATATATAAACAACACTGACTGTAGGGCCTGCTGGCAATACATGACACTCCACCGCCATTTTGCCACCCCACATGATCAAATACTTCTCCCTCGCCACTGTTAATAGCACACGGAAGTAAATACAGAGGGCATCCTCCTTTGTTTCCACCTCCAGCCTCAGGTATCAAAACAGGCCACATCTAATGACCGACTTACAGGCACAGGGCTGGAACAGCCTGCCTTGGAGCTCCCTCTAGCCGCTGTTTCAGAATCTACTCAATCACTGTAAGAAAACACGGAAAATTCTACCACCACTCACAATCATGGCAACAACGTACTTTCACAGATGCCGGAGTAGATATTTTTGGGGTTACGCTTTCCGAGAGCGCCCCGCTCCGTTTCAGTATTTGGGGTGAAAAAGGGCTTCGTGCTGCAGTTCGAAAGGGTCCATTTGGCAGGTCCACGTTACGTAAAGCCAATGTCACCCTTCCACAGCCACACGTCGGCGACTTCAGAGGTGACAAAGCCTCTCCAGCGTCTTCTGAACGCACGTACTGAGCAGCCAAATCCCCACCTCTCGACAATGACCTCCATGAGTCACCTGAAATGCTACTTTAATGCCGCTTGATGCCGATCAGCAGATTACATTCTGCCATCCCCAGGCACCTGCTCAAGTAAGGAGCTTCCCTGGCCACACACCATAAACATAATTCAAATTCATCACAAATCTGGGGTTGCTTGAAATTGGGGTAATCCATATGCAATTACAGAGCTGGTGGAATGAAATTTAAAAGCTTGATTTCAGTCATGCTTAAGATCTACACCCTACGACATTTTCCAGAGGATCATTTCTTCTCCTCACGTTATACAATATTTTGATTCAGCTATTTTAAAGTCTACTTTGGGAGATGAGTCTCTGATTTATCACAGTTGAATTGTTTGTTGCTCCATCTAGTGGTGTATAAAAATCTATACCATTCAAACACAAAGCGTCTGCACACTCTGCTCTGAGCCGCTTTAATAACGTCCCTCCATCAGTTACAGGTAGAAAATAATGCATGTGCAGAAAATAACAGCAAGTCAGTAGTTGCTCTGCAAAGCTGAAGTCTCACCTACCTATTTTAGGCAAAACCACCCAAAAGAGCGTAAGAGCAGAATGTTTGAAAAGGAGAAATCCACATTGCAGAAGAAAAGCAAAATGGGCTGATCCTAACGGGTGCAAGTGCCTAAAGGTGCCAAAGGAGACATCCCCTAACTGAATACGTCAGTCCTTTGAGTTCCTGAACAAAGAAATTTGGTCTATAAAAACCTGAAAAATGCCATTTCTCCTTTACCTTCCATACTAGAACGCACAATAAGACAGTCTTCACTCTTCACAAAATCAATGCAAATTCATTGAGGAATCAGGAAAAAAAGGAAATGTTTCCACTGGTACCTTGCTCTGTTTTATAATAATGTGCACAGCATTTAGGTCATCTACTTTTTAACTCTGGTTAACTAAAAGAGAAACCCTACTAGGCTCTAGTGCTAAATCCTGAGATTCACAGCATGTTTTATTTAGCCAGCCATGATTTATTTAAATAGGAAAATGTTTACTTCTACATTTCTGACTCTCACTGCATCAGAGAAGGTCAGCTTCTCTATTTTCTCCGCAAAGAATAAATGTCAAGATTTGATGATACTATGGATACCAACTCAAATTGTTTCAAACGCCAACAACTTAAAATGACACTATTTTCCCTTAATTGGAAAACTACCGGATAGAAAACAACCGATGATGGTGTCCTGTTACAGCTAATAACGCTGATCAGCCTTTGACTTTGTTTTCTCCTGAGACACATCATTAACTACAATCACATTCAGGATAATCAACTGCCATCTCATCAAGGCTAAAGGGCTGGCACCTAGAGTTGGTGACTTTAATTTTCATATTTAAACAGTAGCCTTTCTTCTTTGTTTTCCTTTACACAAATATATAAAAGATACTTATTGAAAGATTGGACAAATCCTACCCTATGGAGGAGAATAATTACAGTTCAGTACACTGAGTCGAGAGAGTTAATTACTGTTTACATTTGGGAGGAAGATAAGCAAGTCAAAATATCAGAAATTCCTACTGTTTCTATCTTTGGGAAGCAACTCTGAGAAACTCTTAATTATAGCAGCAAAAGACCCAAACTGTCAGCAACATACAAGCATTTCAATGTTTTACTCTGCCCTGTAAGCATCAGAGCAGTTCCAGGGCTATACTGAACTGCAGTAATCTACTACTCCATTTTTGCACACATAATTTTCAGATTTAACAGTGGGAATGAAAGTACTTCCTATATAATGCTAAATGATTAAGAAACACATGAAACTAAGGAATGTTCAATATGAAATAACAGTAGCAGCCATATATTATTTACAGTCTGCAGTCAGAATAAGGGACATAGACAAATTGTTACAAAATCACGGAGGCAGATGAGCCTTCTGCAAGCAAATTTTTCCTTAGGCCTTGGACACTTCACAATCGTACCTAGGGCATGCAGAAGAAAACATTTAACAGGAAGGATAATATTAGTACAATGCATAGAAACAGTAGATCAAATCTCACTGCAAAGCAAGTAACCCGTATTCTGGTTTTTAGATGGATTCCTTCATGTCCTAAAAAAGCACATTATGCAGGATGAGAATGAGCCTTATGCTACCTTTGCACTTCCTCCCTTCTTGATCCTGATTACTCTTTTACCCCATCCTCAAAGCCACATATAACTACAAATAAGCAACAGCTTTTCACTCTACACCCAACCACCTCTGCCTTAACGCGAGCTCCAGACAGTTGCTATTATACTTTAACTTATGATAGCAACAGCAGACTTAAGAGCCTTTTCTTTTCCCCCAGTCAGTTTTTCTCTCTTGCTAGCTTCAGGCTAGTAAATGCCACTTCATAGAAACGCTGTTTCCTGGTATATCTGCTTGGGCTGTTTAAGTTTGGAAGATCCAACCAGTAGAAATCCTCTAGTTATTTTAGAGCCACAAGATGTGTCTGGAAAGATGTAATCAACAAAGTGCCTTTTGGGCAATGGTAGCTTGGACTCTATTCTTAGACACCCATGGACACGTTCACATTTATCTGGTGGCAGTTACAGGGCCGTCCAATTACAAGTTCATTCCTCTGACGGCAATCTTGTGCACAGCTTAGAGAAAAATATTTTCATCAATTAGGTAACAGATGTACATGAGTAATGATCTTGTACTTTTGCTAATGCTTAACACAAGACCCAGGCAAACAAAATTAGAAGGCCTCAAAGAAGCTTAGAAATGTAATCGCTCATAGCGAGAGTATCTGCTGTAACAACACAAAAGTGCTGGTTCCTCAGAATAGTCACAAAGCAAAGACAGAATGCTTAATCTCTACCTAACAACATTCATAAAATGTCATGTGGTGTTTGACCAACCTTGCAACAAATTTCTAGGACTGTTAGCAGTAAAAACAACCTAATATGGATTACAAGAGACAGCTCCCCCTCCCATATCCTCAACGTTTGGGGGAGAAGAAATCACATTCGTTTTTACCCTTCATACCACATGACCATGTACATACAGTAACAAAACTCTCAATACACTTAAAGACTTATAGTACTGTTTATTTTAGTTTAAAATAAATTGTGCATTTCACGCATTTGTTTACAGTTTGTGTGTGTTTTAAATACCGGACACAAGGAAGAGGGCTGTAGAAAAGCATGGAGAGGAGATTACCAAGCATCGATGGCAAAAATTTAAACAGCTGTGCCATTCTGAATAACTCAGACTTGACATGAATCAGAATCCTATGGCATCCATGCAAGTGTCAGTCCCATACACACCAGTAAGAGAGGAGAGGAGAGATGGACTATACAGGTGTAGCACTGACTGCACACTTAGCGACCCCGAGCTTCTCTGTTATCTTGAAGATGGACTACTAGACCCCGAAGGTGGACAGCAGAACTGGTGCAGAACATTATCTTCCCTGCCAAGGAAGAAGGGGGCAAGAAAGAAAAGAGACAGAGGAACAGAATCACAGGGAACAGCATTAGGAAAATTAAGCTTGAGATTTTGTTGGTTTTCTTTTTAAATCCACAAATAGCATAACTTGTTTGTAAGAACCATCTGCTTAACCCATTTCCATCTCAGAGACAGCACTTTCAACACAATGAAGAACACCCAAATGAGCCTCGGCCAACACTTTGAGACAAAGCTGTTCTGAAAGGGCAGTTTCTGTGTTTCCCCATAAGAAAAGTTACATTAAGTAGTCATATACATACCCAGCCTACTGTGGCCATGGCTCCTTTATTTCTAACATGTTTAAAAGAAACTTTCCACAGGTATTTTCACTGCTCATATTCCACTGAAAATGCAGAATAGATGCATTCCCCTTCTGCTGGTGATTTACATACAGAAACATTGATCATTAACATATCTGCACTCTACTCCTCCCCCCACCTTCTTTTAAAGCAGAAGGAAGAACTCTGTTTCCATGCAGAGTTGCCAGCATCATGAATGGTGCTACAAACCAGAAGGCACAGAGGCTATTAAAGCAGCAGTTTGGAATACCTACATCTGTAATGCTACAATGTGCTTTATGGCGGGTGGAGGAAGGGATGCCGGCTTAGCGGGAAGCTTGTACCAGGGTCACTTCTTTATCAGTAACACAGCCATGACTGGTCGTTTCCCTTAAACTAAATAACAAGCTAAGGGAGGAGGATGGAAAGGAACACAATGAAGGAAGAAAAACAAGAAAATCCAAAAACAAATAGTAAATTTCATGATACTCTGTCAACTCCTGATTGTTTTCAAACAGCTTGCTGTGTAGGAACACAATTCACCATTTTTGCATTGCTAGATCACGTAGGCATCAAGTGGAAAATTACAAGAATAACTATAATTATGCCAGCTTTCCTTTGCCATAGGGTTTGAACACAGATGCCTTATGTAATCCTCCGAACCTCACACTGACTTAGCACAGAGTATATGATTTGGTCAGAATTTGGATCTGTTTTGCTTTATGCATCTGCATATTGCATCTTGTTGCAATATGCTGACTGGTCTGAGCTGTGTCGCTTTCGCGCCTTTGCTCAATTTGAAAAAAAATAATATTGTCAAGCTTTTCAACCTCTGCATATTATAAAGAGAGGCTACAGTGCTTAAATGTGCTAAATTATATAGCTAGGCACTTGCTATTCAGTTAGAACTGAGATTCCTATTCGTTATTTTTTGGGGGAGGTAGAAAATGTCAATAAATGGTCGTATCAATAGTACAATGGATTCTGAAGTACCGCTCCTGCGGCTACAGCTTCACCTGTGATTAATCACTGACTGGGAACTACCGCAGGACTGAGGAGTCTGCTGTGCAGCGCGGCGTGTCTGTATAGATGCCTGTATGAAGGATATGTGGTGTCTAAGCATGATACTGGGAAACAGCATAGTGCTCATCAGTGGAAAAAGTAAACTGAGAGTTTCAAAGAACCAAATTTATCTGTAAATACGTATTTTCCATTTTCAGGAATCTAAGCAAAAAGTTCCCAGTTTTCCTTGTCTGTGCCTAGTGTGAAGGAATTCCCAATGTGCTCTTGAAAAAACTTAGAAAAAAACCAAACCACTCTAACACAATATAGAAGCATCTGTCAGTGAGGCATCATTGTATGTTAAGCTCCTGTGTTAACCAGTTACGGTAACAAAGCAGCTACAACGCCTACCAGTGGCTCAGACACAAAGAAATAGCACAATCAACCCTTCTATCATCTTCCATACAGTGGTTTGTTGCATGTAAGCCAACATTACCTGGTGAAACAAAGATTCCACATTAAAATTTCACAGAAGTACAGTATTTTCAGAATAATGTTTTTACCTCCCAGAGGTGCTGATTAAACATTAAGCAGGTAGAGACTGCAAGAAAATGATGGGATTTCTTTGGTACTATAACATCCTTTGCATTATCTTTTTGTTTTCACAGGTATCACTGGGGAAAAAAAAAAAAAGAAAAAAATCTCTAGCTTCAAGATTTTGAAAATGGTCTTTGGAATGATAAGGGCATCTCATTTAACATCAGAAGGATGGAAGGTAAAGTGGATGGAGAAACAAATGACTGACAGCCAACATTTCATGCAAATCAGAATAAGGAAATCATAATTATGAATAAACACATCAGATGAAAAGTGCTTTGATATCAGTGGTAAGCAAATCTGTCCACAGTTGTAGCTGCATACATCAGTCTATTACGTATCTACTCAAAGAATACAGATATGAATTGGACTTTATGTTCCCAAGCATGGGCGCTCTTCTACGTTTTATCTTCCTGTGTGGAGCCATTTCTATGGCCATTTCTGCTGCAACGCTCATCACACAAAAGCCTGAACAGCTGACAGCAAAATTAGGGCTACAGGGCACTAAAAACAAAACGAAAACAAAAAAAAACCCCAAACCCTAATTTCAGCAGAGGAGGAAGCCTTCTCCAAGGGTGGGCTGGTGAACTATCCTCAGCCTGTAAATGAACCCTGCAAGCTCAGGAGCGGTGTAACCAGCTGAGTAAGTGGAAGGTTCAAGTGATACACTCCAAGTCAACAACTATCAGGTGCACAAAAGTGTGTGTGTGTGTGTGTGTTAAGGTTATCAAGCACCTATACAGACAGGCTGAACTACTGGCTGGTGTTTGTTTACACAGAAGATGTATTTAGAAAATGCTGGGAACAGACAGTTCTTCAAACAAGAAACAGAGATGACTGAATTTACTTTCTCTGAATGCCATTCTAGCTCTGGGCTTTGCTTTGCACGTATTCTAGCTGCAGGGCCACCAAGATAATGAAGGTCACATCAAGCAAGAGGCTCAGCAGCTAAAGCACAAGAGTGAGTGGACCCAGGCCCTTCTGGAAGCCTCTCCAGGGTGTACCACCCTCTCCTTTACTTTGCCCTTCACACCAGACGTAAAACCTATATGAAATGAGCACTAACAAATACAGAGCTCCTCATGGAATGGTCAGCTTCAAACTAGAGTGCATTGTTTTTAAGGCTCTACTTTGGTAAGCAGGAAGGGAAAGAGCCTCAAAGAAGCCAAGCTACAGACATTACTGTTCTCTTTTTTTTTTTTTTTAATTTCCGAACAAAAATAAATCAAAAAGAGCAAATGGGAGGCATATGGGCTAACTGGAACACAGACAAATAACTGGCTGGAAGTACATTATATGCCTAGGCTTCCTATGACTTTTCTTGTAAAAGGAGAATGCAAGATAACTTGTATTATTTCTGTCTATTTTGAACATTGTAGAATGAGCAAGCAAGGGATTACTGCAATAGCTGCAGTTATTAAAAATGCATTATTTCCCTATTAACAATTCAAAACAGATGCCAAAGATCATCTTGACTAGAAATAAAACTACTGGAGTGAATAAAACATCCAGCAATTAGCTAACAGCAAATCAGAGTTGCTCCAGATTTCACAGTAGTGCATTCATTAATTGCTTCTTTCAGAGCAAATTTAATTTTTAATTCTGGGCTACAAAATTAATCCCTCTGCGTATTTTCTAAATAAAGCCTCAAAACTGAAGTTAGATTGAAGCATCCATTTCTGTTAGTTTTGTTTCTAATGATTTCTATTTATAAATCGATAAATGGGAAGACTAAAAGCTAAATTTAATACTATTAAATGTATGTGGAAATTTAAAGCCCAATCTTGTTAGTGTTCTCGTAGCTAATTTTCATTCACAGCAATAGAATTGCCATACACAGGTCTTTCACAAAAACAGGTGCATAATTTGTACTTGACTAAGAGATTACTGTGATGTCAGGTTGTAGCCATCAGTCTGGATACAAGGTCTTCAGAAATCCAACTCATGGGTAAACCAAAATTCCACACGTAAGGAAGACTTGTAAGAGTCTGGCCATGCTGCCACATTTGTGTGTAGGATACTACCTGGGACAGCATTAACTTCACTGCATAATTGGAAACTAAATTCCAGAGATGAAACTTGCAGCTTTTTTTGCCTCCCCAAGAAGAAAGTGCTTCAGGATCCCAGGGTAATCCATGTTGGAGGGGACTTCTGGAGGTATCTATAGTCCAGTTCCCTCGCTCAAAGCAGGGCTAACTACATCAAATTGCGTCCAGTTGAACTGTGTATTGCTGAAGACAGCAATACAAAACTGTGTATTGCTGAAGAATACACTTCATGTATTGCATGAAGACCATGTCCTCTCCTGGCCTCTGTCCCAGTGTTTAACCACGCTCATGGTGAAATTCCCCTTCTCTCCACCTTGTATCTCATTGGAATTTTCCTTACTGCAATCTGCTTTTGTTGCCTCTTGTGCTGCCCTCTCCTAGAAGAGGCTGGCCGTACCTCTTCCATACTCTCCTGTTAAGGAGCTGAAGACAGCACCAGCCCCGAGACTTCTCCAGGCTGAACAGGCCATGTTCTCGCAGATACTCACTTGTGCTCCGGCCCCCAGAAACCTTGGTGGCCCTTTGCTGGACTTGCTCCAGCGTCCTGATGGCCTTCAGAAAGCCAGATGCTCCAGAGGAGGTTTCACAAGCGGTGACAGAAGGGAGGGAATGCCACCCTCATCCTGCCAGCCGCCCTCTCACACAGCCCTGTATGTGGTTGGCCGCCTTTGCCACCAACACACTCTGCTGGCTCATTAACATCTAACATCAACATAAGCTCATCTTACACCCAGATAACCTGTGTGTTGGGCTGAGGGAAAGAGGTAAGAGGAGAACAAGGCCACATCTACTCCCTGAACTCCCTTACCTAATCACTCATAATAAAAAAGGGTTAGCGCAGACCATGTGCTGCTGGTAGACCTGGGCTGGCTCGCCAGGAAGAGGGGTGAGTGAGATGGAGAGCACATTCACCTTCCTGGCAGCCAGTGACCGACCCATTAATTGCTCCGTTACCAAGAGGGGAATGTGGGCAACGCTACCATATTACGAATTGCTGGAAGCTCTCAGATCTCCACTGATTCTGGCTGAGTCATGGCTACAGATGTACACACCGTTGGAGAGTCTGAGACCTAAACTTCCTTGAGAGCAAAGAAGGTCAACGATGAGTTCCTTCATATACCCCAATCCTTAAACAAAAGCTGAAAGGTTTACAGTATATGTTGGGGCATTATCCAAATCTCTACGTTGTTTTAGGCATTAGCATTCTGAAAACTGTACATGCTTTACAGATCCCACCCACACTTGGGGCATTCATTTTTTTACTGCACAAAGACAGGAAGACAAAAAAAGCTAGAGAAGTTTAGGATTTTTTGAGCACAAAGTTATGCTGCTAAAAGTTGGAATTCTAGAAGAAATACTAAAATAAAAATAATAACTTATGTGGAGCAAGATATTGAAACATTCCAGAAATGTTTCCTGTCAACATCCCTATAGGGAGATCTCTAACTAAAGTCCTTAAATTGAAGCATTGTAAGCCAAGGACAAAGGAAAAATAAAAGTCTAATTAAAAAGCAAGCGGAGAGCCTAAGTGTTCAGGCCCTGCTCCTCACTGAAGGAATACCAAGTTGTCTTACAACTCGACTATGGATTCGCTACCACCGAATAAAACCGAAGGCTCTGATGGGAGAAAAAAAACCCAAGCATACGAACAGATGCTGCAATGTAAAACAACAGGATGAATCCACACATGCATGGGTAGAGATAACTAAGACATGAAAGATTCAAATCAGAAATATGTTTATGCATTTACAGATTTAGGATTCATTGTTTGTTTTTCTCTTTCCTTATTACCAGTGCAAAGTGATTTGATTTTTCAGCACCAGACTTCCAATATTTTGATATTAATATTATTCATGAGCTGGCAATTATCACTAAGTTAATCACTAATATTAAAAGTAAACATTTAAGAATATTTTTTTCATGACATGCACAATTTCTTAACTGTTTTCACATTTCTAATTACTTAGATTAGGTGTCCTTTGATGCTTTTATAAGATGACTGTTGAAATAAACACTGGCACTGACAATGAATTGTACTAAGATGCATAATTACTGCTCTCCATATTTGGTCCAAGAGAACTTGGAAAACACATAGTAAAGACATCTATGTTAAATAAAGCATTATTAGCTGAAAAACATGTATTTTTTAATATATTCAGGGCAGACTCTGCTTGGCATCAAGGGTTTACATCTGTTTAAAAGCCCGTTACTTGCTCAAATCAAAAGGCAGTGCCGAGCCTTTTGCAGGTCCATGCCTTTAACCTTAAGAGTGCCACAATGCCTGGCTTAACTCAGTCCTGTCATGAAATATTCAGGGGTTAAAAAGGTGTTGCTCACAACAGCACCGACACCCTACATAAATTATATAAATATTTCAATATATTTGTTATGTGAGTACTAAACCTACAGCTAGCTTCTCTGTACCGTTCAGAGTCTAAGGGGATGTGCCTCTTAAAGCACATCAAGCTCATTTTACTTTATAATTTTACTGTGCCTGAGAGAAGTGAATAGAACTACCCAATGAGATGTTAAAAATGTCTGATATGTTTTTCTAATACTCTTTTTTTTTTTTCTTTCAAAGCTTAAACTACTATCCCTTATGTCAAATCGCAGCATCAGATCTCTCTTCAAAAATAAGAAGTGGGTGGACCATATCTACTCTTACCTGTACTCTGAGTGTGTGGCAGGGACAGCTAGCTGGGTATGGTACAATGGAGCTGGACAGCAAAACTGGTGCAGAGTATTTAAAGACCTACGACACAAGGAAAAACACAAAGTCAAAACACCAAGTGTTTAGAAAGGGGCTTTTTAGGGAAAAGCAGGTGCTAATAGGTATATTTGAAATTCATGATAGCTTTGAATGAAATTTGACATACAGCTGTCAATTCTGAATCCCAGAAAATAAAGAGGGAAATAGTCCCATGGTTTAAATATATACATCAGGAATGACAGTGATGAACTGTTGCAATGAAGAATCAAAGTTTTGTTGCAAGATTAAGATAAAATGCCAATTTAAGACTTTGTTTTTGCCTTGCCATGCGGAACAGAGGCAAAAGCTAAACATTGAGGGTTAGAATTCCTATGGAAATGAAGCTTCAGACTTGCACGTTACTCTGCACCAGTCAAGCTGTTTCTTTGTTAATGAGTTACAAACACAGTGCTTAAACATGAGGAGGAATAAAGCGATGAATATGGACGTAAGCTTTCTTCAGGCCCAGCAATTATAAAACATACTCCAATATGACACCCACAAATTTGAAGGAATCCAAGTTTCACCCAAGTTTTTAACAATATTCTGAAATTCACAATACTAATTTAATTGCATGGAAGAATAAAAAAGATTTACAACACAAAAAGATAATTCTGCGCCCCAGATCATTATGTTTATATTTTTTCATTAAAAACACAGCAGAGTTGCAAAACAAGGCAAGCTATTGCATCTGAAGTAAAGCTTAGAAAATCTTTAAGCAACACACAGTACACTTCTCAGCATTCTTGATGTTTGTGCCCGGAAACATTAAACAAGGTTTAGCACAGTAAGTCCTCCATGATAAAACCACATAATCAAATTTCTTAAGACACAGAATTCTTCTAGGGAATCATAAAAAAATTAATCAATATTTCCTAGCTCCTAGAGTGCACACACATGGAATAAGTATCCATTAAATTGAAGATCCTCATTTAACTTGTAACTGATTATTAATAGAGAATGTGTGTATGTCTACATAAATGCGCCTTCCCCCACCCCATCTTTTGCTTGGCATCTTGACAGATGTTTCAGAAGATTGATTTTGATTCCTCTGCATCCCTGAGGCTTAAAGTGAATCCTGTGAGGTCACTTTCTTATAAGATCAGAGTGGTTAGGCAAAAAAAAAAAGTCAGTCTTTGTTCAGAACGGAGTCAGTTACTGATCCTTTTGAAAAAAAAACAAGGTCAGCCTGTTCTGATTTCTGTTGCCAACCGTGTGTCAGCAACTGCACGGCCAAGACGAGTTGGATTTTCTGCTTAAAGACTGCAACTGATGGTAACTCCTACGAAGTTCTTGAGCTTTTGGAAACAGAAGTGCAACACAATTCAGTCACGAGGCAGATTGCCATCATGGGACGTACCCTGCTAACGCCTCGTAGTGCACACTTACTAATTGGTGGCACCTTCAAACCACTTGGAAAGACGAGCAGAACAATTCTAAAGAAAGATGGACAATGTTACTGAAAACATCGATGGACCACGATAACAGCACTTAGAACACACAAAAGCTGTATTTTCTGACAGGGAAAACACATGATAGTCACACAAGTTGCTCCACACCATTCACAGAACCAGGGGAATACACTGCAAGTGTGCATTGCACGATAGTCTCACATTGGGTAGGAAAACTGATCACACTGACGAAACCGCTGCTTCCTGCTTTGTGAATACCTAATTTTTTTCAGTAGAAGCAAAAGGAGGAAATTAGTATGAGGGTGTCTCAGATTCCCTTCCCACCACCCTTTTTTTTCCATACAAATCTCTCTATTCTCATCAACAGCAACTCTTTCTTCAGAGAATAAACCAGTAAACACAGGAAAGACTCTGTCTAGATTCAGTTCTGCTCAACAAAGCATTTTGTGTGGAGCTTGCTTCTGGCCATTCCAAGAAGAATCTTCCCCACAGGCCCCAGAAATCTGCCCTACTCCGACTTTCCTAGGTTCCACAAAACTCTAAACAGTAACGAAGGAAATTCTCCCTATAATCTCAGTTTGCTCATCTGCAGTTAAGGTTAATACTCACCTATCGCACAAGACTGGTTAGGAGCTCAACTGCTCTGAGTTTCTTTTCGAAGACGCAGTAGAAATGGAAAAGTCCAGTCACCTTGATAGCAAATAAGAAGTGCCAAAGGTTTGTCAAGTAGTACCTACCCTAGCACTCCGTGTGTCATAGGTGTAGGTATGGAGTAGATAAAACAGACGACAGTGTTCAACTACAGGCTGGCAATTAAGTTACTGGCAATTAAGTTATCACTGCTATGTTCCAACAAGAACATCTCAGATGTCAAAGATGTAGGTTCAATACGTAAGGTTAGATTTTGGCCAGTTCTTAGGGTGTTCAAAGACAGGCTCTTTGTCCATCTAGTTACAGAAGCAAACATGAGCTTTGGACTCTGCTCCAGATTTTAAAATTCAGGGATATCTTGACCCAGTGTTTTGGTTCCTCTAGATCCCACTGACTGAAAGCCTGATCAGCCTGATAAAAGGTGAGGCTCAGGCTTTACAGCCTCTGTCATGGAGCACTAATTTTACTCAAAGCCAATACACCTTCTGCTGGTGCAATCTAAGATCTGTACATGGCATTTTGTGCCTGTAATCACCTGCTAAAACAGTACTTCCATTCATTTACTCCTCTGGAACATACTAGAAAAAGATCAAGATTCAAATGGCTTTTTTGGTTGGTTTTGGGGTGTTGTTTTTTTTTTAAACTACATAGCTAGATTTTTAAATCGGTGTTCAACACAAGTTTGCATTCAAAGCAGTATTGATTCACTAAGTTGTAACAGCTGAAGACATCAGCAGAAACACATATAAATAATTTGGAGGAGAAGTAATCACTTCCTCTGTTCACAGTAGCATAGATACTCGGCCCTATTAAGTTTAGTTTCTACATTGCTAAACTGTAGTCTTCAAAAACTGATTTAAGATTGGAGGTAGAGCACAGCTACTTCAGCACCGACATGAGATAAACGACTAAACTGATGAATGCTTCTTCCAGTAATTTCAGTTTCTGAAACATTACTGCAAGATCTCAGTGGGCATGGAAGCTTTGCAATTTCCTGCTCCCAGGCCAGGTTTCTTCCAGCTCTCCCCAAGTACACGTGGACAGGACTTGTCAATTTTTAAAGCAAGTTCTTTTGAGAACAGACTAGTCACACAGTAAAAACAGAACCAAACCTAAACCAAAACTTTGAAATCACATCTCCCCTCAGGATACCAACATAACAAGAAAAATCCAGCTACAAAGTAAGTATGCAGACCCAAAATAGGTTTAAGTGTCCCTCTGACTTCTCCATAAATTCCATGATGATTGCCATTAGAAACCACTCATTTTAACAACACTTTCATATCCATCAGCGAACAGAAATGACCATTCTTTTTATCCTTTCAGTACTGGAGCCTTACTTAGACATACAAATAAAAAGAAACAGATTACTGATCATCACATAAAGCTACAACTGTATATTATATTTTTTTTTTCATTTTCTCTCACAATCCCCAACAAGCCTCCCAAACTCAGTAGACAATTGGTTTTAAAACAACCTGGGAGAACAGAATACCAGGCTATGAACTTGGAATGACTTTTGCTTTAACAGGCTATCCTCTTACTGTTTTCAAAATGTCCTCTGAGCAAGCCCGTAACCATCCTCCTGCTCCTGGCGACAGGGCCGTGCTACTGGCTGTGGCAAGCACCACATCCATCCAGGAGAAAGCTTCTCCTCCGAACTCTGAATAGCATGGAATATTTAGTACAGGATATGATATCCAACCCTTTTTTATTTTGGTACTGTTTAATTTCATGCACGTGTAAACCTGTGAGTAAACTGACAGAATTATTAAATCATCACTGTCTTACAACTTCTTCCTAACAAGATTATCAGCTTTTAAACAGAAGCGACAGAGACTGTAGTCTCACAGATACTTAGCAGAAGTGTGTTGGTACAGGACCACAGCTGGAAGAAATGTTGTCTTTTTATGAAGTTAATGATGTGGCTGATGGCAGGACTCTACTAGGCATGTTTGTACCTCTTAACGGCTGCATTTTTCTATAGCCGTATTACTTCACACACTATTCCTCTTCTTTGTATGAAATAACAATCTGTTCACCTCCATCTGCCAGTATTCTTCCTTCTCTTCTGGTACATTTTTTCCATGAGGTGCTGTGTTCCAACAAGTACGTGCAAGCACTAGGAAAAATTTATACTAGCACAGCCTCCTATAGTGCTGCCTCAGGCACTCTGAATAGCAGGTGCTAGTTAACACATACGCTTTTTAAAATTAGCTTGAAAATAGCTGAAGTGGTAGACAAGTTCATCCCCTACACAAACCCATTCCCTTCAATGTCATCCGAGGGAGCTAAGAATTATTTGATTGGATTCATGCCTACAAGCTACTAAAAGGAATACTTCCATTTCTCAGTATTTTATCCTAATGAAGAATTACGTTATTTTACAAGTTGAAAATTTTCTCTCTCGCGTCAATCCAGAGTTATGGCTACAGTTGAGACTAGAAAAGACTATAGTTAAAAACTAGCAAAGTCCATCCTGTTCTCATTTAATAAATCGAACCATTTCTGTAATGAGAAACAACATTTGAAATATAATCAAACTGACCTCCAAACAGGTGACGAACAACAGAAGTCACAACAATACAGACTCATATCCAGCTAAAAGGTTGGGTTGTTAACGTGTATTAACGTGCTAGAAAGGCTTTCAGGATCAACACACCGACTGCACCCAGAAGACAACTTGGTTTTTGGAAAGAGTCCAGCAGAGAAAAGAGCAGATAGCTTTAGCTGGTAACTCATATGATCTCCTCCTGACTGTAGTTGTCCATGGACACGTCCACTAAGAGGTGATTTAGCAGATGAACCATTCACATCTGCAAGGACAAATTCCTACTGTTCTGACATATATTCCTTTCGATGATCAGATCTTCACCCACAATGCACAGGACAGTATGATTTTGGCTTTTTAAGTAGCACCGGAAAACTTTTCTTTTTTTTATTTGATTCACCCCACGATACCCATCAGTCTGCAGCCAAGCATGTCAAGGAGAGGCTGTGGTGGCATATAGCAAATGCTGTGTTTTTTCACAGTGTTCTTGTTAATTACAGTCTTTCCCCTACATCCTCTTTTGAATGGCAACTGTACAAAATTAAATGCTATTATTGATTTTATGGCTGTGTATGTAAAAAAATCTTGACAATTCAGATGTGCTTGGCAGAGACCATCACACGCCATAGAAGGCCACATCTAATACCTGTATTCCTACCATTTCCTTTCAACAAGATGGCTTTCTGTACCAGCTTCTTGGACACCAAATCACAAGAAGGTAATGAGACAAGTCATGGCAAGTGAACATCGATATAATTACCTTGCACTGTAGCCTAAGAGCCAAGAATACCACCCAGCTACCATATAGCAGCACAACCATACATCCTAGACCTGCTACGTTGGCTTCTCCCTCCTTCCCTCTCTGCCCCCCCTCCTGTGCAGAATTCACATACCCTAGTGAAAAGCAATACAGGATGGGATGTTTTCTTAATAAAAATTAGAGAGAGTTTCACTAGATATCAAGGACGCACAATAAAATCTGCAGTTCTAAGAGATCAGCACATGAGAACAGACCACCGAATTTTGCTCAAGAATACATAAAATTTGATATTTGTCAAAATGATTACACATCAGCACTTGTTTGTGTCGCAGTATAAATGCAAAGTGATAGGTTCTTGTTTTGAATAATACTACCCTTCATGTGCTTCCAACTCAAGTGTCCACAGCTGGATTTTTCAAAAGAATGATTAGGTAGGCTTTCACTATCCCCTCCTCCAGCAAAAGGGCCTTAAAATAATTACCGTCTCTTGGGAGAATGAAACCAGTACTGTCACAGCATATTAAACAAAAAACATCAGTTATTTTTTGTCCCATCCTAGAACACAATGCTTATTAATATTATAGAAAATGATTTTTAGAAGTATTATAAATTTTTTTCGTTTCACGAAAATGAATTACAGCCTATACAGATAGGCAAGGGGTGACTCTTTTGCATCCTAGCAATGCACAGTTTGTAGGCAGCCTCCAATACTGGCTTAGCCGTAACTAGGGTGAATTTAATTAAGATTGGTAATATGTAGGCACTTATTAGGAACATTTATTGCCCTTTTGATTAAGTCTTACTACAAAACCAACTATTCATTTACAGTGCACATAAAATACACTTGTATCATTTGTGTTTACCAGTCACTTTCAAAATCTGTAGGGGAATAAAACCCATACAGTCCAAAACCAGAAATAAAGAAGAGCAGAGAGACATGAAGCTGTGTACGAAAGAAGAAAAAAAATCCTTTAGATTAAATTGATAGATTCACTGCATGTTTTCTATATTTCTCACATGATTAAGTGAGGTCTCAGAATTACTCAAAAACCAACTCATATTACAAAATACAGCCACATTTATAATTTCGCAAAGCAATAATCATAGTAAAACCAAATCTAAACAGCGACATCTATACATATTGGATTTGAAGCTCATGAAAAAGGAAAAACAGTAATGTGCAAAGAGTGAAATCACACATACAGCATAAGAGATTTACTGCAAGGCAAATCCTATTACTTAAAACAATGGTACAATGACATATGTTCTATTCAGTGCAGCATCTGAAAAAACCCCTTTTATAATTCCAGTAGTTTGACATTGTTTAGCTTTTTTTAGAACAGCAACAACCTAGATTCTTACATTTTAAGACGCAAGAAACTATATTTTATTTTTTAAAAGGCAAAAGTCCCTAGCATAAGTCCCTAGTATATATATTATTAGAACGTTGACAGATTCATAGTTTTCATTTGAAAACTTACTCATGCATTAAAGAGCTGGTGGATTTAACTCTTTAACATACAGTTTTATTCAGAATCAATCAGTTTTAAAGCACATGAAGATTTTGTACGTGTATGTTCTAGACAGTAAGTTCTAAAAAAGCCCCCAGCCTTGCATTTTCCTTCTTTTCAACTATCAGCATCAACATTCTTAAATAGGAGTTAAAATACAGAATAATCGGAGAAGTTATAGTTCATACTGTGTTTTCTACAGCAATGTGCTGAGGTAGGAAAAAGACATCAATCACGTAAGCAGTAATAGAGGAAAATACTGTACAAGACGGTTCTATAAATAAGACTGCAACATCACTGTTAAAGAAAGTAACCTACAGAGATTAAACACTAACACCACACGATAAGCAATATAACAAATTCTGTCCCCTGATGAGTTTCAAAATCCCCAAATCCCACAACTCAAATTCCAATGGAGCCTAACACAAACATTACCACTTCATTAATACTACTATATTATATAAACATATGGCATTATATTTAAAGCTGATCCACGTATATCTGAAAGGCTACAACCTGTTTTCCACGATCACTTTTCTTATTTCAACTTCCTACGTACAGTTCCAAGTTTATTCTGATTTGAAAACATTTCACCTTAACCATTCGTACCATCTCTGTAAAACAAAGGCTAAAGAAAACATAAGAATGGATTTCAATACTCTTTCAATATTCATTTCAAGTAGTTTTATCTTGAATGGTTGAACTTACTCTGCCCGCATGTGGACAGTGCTACTGAACATAAAGCAGAATTACTCAAATTAGGACCCTCACAGGCACTATTAAAATAACTGCAAAAGGCTACAGAGGACAATTGCACCTCCTTAATGGATGATACTCTGGCAAACCTAAATTTAACCCTAAAGGGAGAGGATCTTTAGCCCGAGTTCAGAAATGCAAATAGCAGGTACAGCCATTTCAAAACACAGGATTAGAAATGAACCACTGATGGCAGCGAGGGTGGGCGGGAGAGGACAACTTCACTGCACACTCGTGTCTAATTTGCCCTGATTTTTCCCTCAAGTGGAACAACATTGCAGTATGGTTTAAAAGAAAGCTCATAGTAACGGTCATGCGGAGCCACTAGAACTCAGCTGAATAAACCCACCCGGGGTGGTTTCCGTACATACCCTGATGCTGACACCACAAACAACACGCAAACTTCAGCGCTGTCCTTCCTCTGGCTACAAGTGGATAAGCACTTAGCTCTTCTGCCAAACGTGACAACTCATGCGAAGAGCTGCTGCACTGCATTAAATGAATGAAATACTGAACCCCTGCTGCGCTGACTGACTATAATGCTGGAGAAATTGCTGAAGTAAATAATAAGCAACTAATGCATCTTTAGGTTCTCGTCAAGCGTATATATATATAATGACAACAAAACCACAGCGACATTTTGCCTAATAGATATTATATTGCTTAAGACTGTCCTTACCCTTGTATTAATGTTTATGTATTTAGAAGACAGATTACACTTTAATATGACAAATCATTCAAACAAAATGGAAGAGAGACTCTTGACTCATCACAGATAGAATTCCTAGCATCCTGCATTGCTTCTTGTATGCAAACTGTTTTCTGTTTGGCTTGTTTTTATTTCACTGCTAAACATAGACTTATTCAGTTTATTAGGTTAAATTTTTAAATACCCATATGCATAAACACAATCATGTGTGCATTTCAAATATACAGATCATTCATCTGCCAAAAAGGTAACACCCTAAAAATGGTTCGTGGAAAGAAACCTACCAAACAATAAACTGATCACTACTCCCACTTCTGGAATCCTCAACACAGATATCAGAGACGTGATGACAGATGAAGAAGGAAAAGGTACTCACAAATAACACCTTCTGCAAGCCATCCTTGAATGTGTGGTGGATTTGGTATTTATATTTTCTTTCACGCGATGTGAGGTAGAAAAGCTCTCTCAAGGAGAAAAAAAAAAAAAAAAAAGAAAAAAAAATTGCATTCACAGCTTTTGCATGCTCATTCAAGATCAGCCACAGTGGAACATCACCGATAAGTGAGCTGGTGATGTAACCGGCATCAAACACTGCATCAGATAAACCAAAAGGCTCTACAGGGTTATATTTTGCAAAGCCAAAAGGTTTTTCCCGGAGAGGAGGTTTAGCAAGCGTAAGCCAGCCACACTGTTTTCACAGTCCTGGTGGGCTTGCTTTCTGCTGCCAGAAAAAGTCCCAAATCTGTATTTATTATTAAACTTCATCACCAAGAAAAAACAATATGCTTTCTCATTTGATATTTAGACTGAAATATAAAAGCACCAAATGTTGCATTTTCGAATGCACCATCTCTGTACGAACACTGTAGTACAGTCCAAACCAAGAAAAGGCCATTGGTCCTTTTATCTCCATGGTAACAGCAGCATCTGTGAAGACGGAACGTATTCCCTCTTCACTGCAAAGTCAATTTTAGTCACATACTATGACATAAACTGATAAGACAGCAAAGCTAATCAGCAGCTAGGAGAAACAGGAACCAAAGTATGAGATTAAGCTCTTGCTCAAGAGAATGTTCCTCTGTATATAGTATTTCTCATGTGAAAATTACAAAATGAATAAGCAAATCAAGCTGTTCCTTTGAGCTGATCCAGGATGGGAATTTGTCAACTTCCCAGTTTAGCTAACGAGGAGAGATGCTGAATATTTTATAAAATTAGCTTCTTGCTTAAATCTCCAGTAATAACCTATCAAATGTGGGGACAATTAAACAAAGTTGTTCTTTGTAAAACAATTGCTGAAGAACTGTGACTTAAATATTACTTTTTCCTTTCATAGTTTTGTCAAAACACTTGTCATCTCTGCTGTTGCTGTTAATGAAGTTTCACAACTCTAAGAAGTACTGTCCTCTCAATCCCCCTCCC
>VXAK01009921.1:117571-191785 GCA_013399435.1 Arenaria interpres
CTTCTTATCACCATCAGTGGTGCAAATATTTCAGCAGCATCATACTTGTGCACTAATGATCCTTACCTCCAGGGAAATGACCATATGTACAGGCTCAATGCATCACCTAAACTTGCTTTTATCTTATTCCTGTCCACACTGGTCCTTTGTAAAAAAAACAACAACAAAACAAAAACCCAAAACCAAACAAACAATAAACCCAGACCACAATAATTTTCTTTTTTCCCCACCCTTCCCTGCTTCTTGCCCCACTCCGGTGCTCAGCACTCAGGCCTTGGGTTATCAAGAGAGCCAAGCTTCCTCCCTTGCTTCATGAATCAGTATAATGACCATCTGCTCACATTATTAAGTTAAATATATACCAGAACACACTGATGAGGGCAGCTCATCTGCCATGGTCAAGTGATCAGTTCATAGCTGTTTCATGGCCAGTTGTAATATTTCCAGAATACGAGAGAGCAGGTGGTCAGCCAAATGCTACTTATCACAGCATTACCTATGAAGTTCCCCAGGCTAGAGAAGCACGAACTGCCAAAAATGCCGCTAAATAACGTAACTTTGCAAAACAACAACAAAAAATGGTAAGGCAGGAGTTACTCTGATGATCTTTGGTCCAAACTGACTTCTAAACAACTATCTTTTGTGTCAAAAAGCCCTAAGGTGCTCCCTTTTGGTCAGTCACCTTCCTAAAGCTGAACAGTTTACAATCTCTTGTTCATCCCCACTTATTTGCCACATGAATACCTGACACACTGAAAACCGATGTAAGAATTTTATCCAGCAGACACGCATGTAGGTTTACCTATTCAGCCTAACCTTCCATCCCCACAAAAGTAAAATTGATGATAATTTGTAGAATTGTCAAGGTAGCCACAGCCCTGGAGTCGTATCACCATGTATTCATGCTGTATCAGCACAGTAGGAAACCATAATGAATGGGGACAGAAAAGCCCCCAAATTCCCTATTCCTTCACATAATCAGCCTGTAATGCTTGGACACTGCATCATAGAATCATATGGGGTTGGAAGGGACCTCTGGAGATCATCTGGTCCAACCGCCCCCGCTAGAGCGGGTCCATCTATAGCAGGTTGCACAGGAACATGTCCAGGCGGGTTTTGAATGTTTCCAGAGAACGAGACGCCACCACCTCCCCGGGCAGCCTCTTCCAGTGCTCTACCACTCTCACAGTAAAGAAGTTCCTCCTCACATTTAGGAACATCAACAGGAACTGAGGAAGTAGGAAGTAGGAAGTAGGAAGTAGTACCACCCCAGAGGGTGGTACTCAATGGCNCTAAACATACACTCTATGCGGTGCTGCCCCACACAACAGAAAAAGAGCAAACTGCACAGAATCTGGCCTAATGTGGCAATTCCTAAATAGTTTTGTTTATATAGTTCACAAAACCTTCACGGTGAGCTTGGTCACAGTGCTAACTGCAGATAACATAGACAACTCCACCTCACAGGCTCATGGCATGGATCAGGCACCTTAGCAAAATGACCCCGTTCCACCATCAATGAAGGCCTGATTTGAAGCATCCACAACTTGAAACACACATATACAACACAGCAAGATGGTATCGTGATTACCTGGTATCTGTAAACTTTATAGGTAAATATCTTTTCCACAAATTCAGATAATTCAGAGAAATACGGATTTAAGGCAAGTGATTTTTCTATTGCAGTGAAGATAGCCTAAAGCTATCTCCCTTGCTCCAGAGAAGCTTTATAATTATTTAAATACTGCCTCATTTCTAACAGATACCGAATACAAAGCACTGAAGAAATACTACAATTTTAAAAGGTGCTTGCGTATTGTGAAATTGCACATCACAGCCAAACCCCTCTAATAGCCACCAATACATCACATGGATAAATGGCTGCTAAGAAAATAAAACCCTCCCATAAAGAGTCCCATAAAACAGCTTTTCAACCCGTTGTAAAGTCAAGCAGCTCCATCACCACTGGTCTATGAGGAAGAGAATATACAAACAGTCTTGCCAGCTTTGTCTGATTCTTCTGATTTTAAGCGCCGTTTCTACAGTGCACAGGTTGAATGAAAAGTGAGGCATAAGTTATACAGGTATTCAGAAAGGTGCTGGATGATAATCAAAATCCAGATCATGGAATAAACACTTTCATCAGATAACTGAATCTGCTAGTCCTGTGATACAGTTAATCGTTGAAGCTGTTCTTCCAAAAGCCCAGTTCTGAGGGATACAAAAAACAAGACTGAAGAGCGAAATCAATAAGCAAAAGCAACTTGCACAAGAAAGATGCATTATCTGGATTCCAGCAACGCTAATGGTACAGGACGGCTCTCAGCTGTGCATGCTTGTGGAATTCTGTGGCCACACGGGCTCAGAGCTGATGCCCACTGCTCGTTTGCTCAGGTTTCCTACAAGAGTACTAGTATTAAGCATATCCCAAAGTAGTAACTCAGCCTGCAGTAGTTTCTCCATATAGGAAAGATACATTAGTAATTTAACAGCTCCCTATTCTCTAATGAATACTACTGAAAATTTAATTTTAGGCAGGATAACAGTCATGAAGCTTTTTTCCTGTGTTTGAATGCGAAGCATTTTTTCAGGTTTGGTACAAGTTTTCAGTTTGGTTCCACTTTTTCTTTCGATGTGTCCAGATCATAGAATCATAGAGTCGTCTAGGTTGGAAGAGACCCTTGGGGTCATCGAGTCCAACCATCTACCCTACTCTACAAAGTTCTCCCCTACACCATATCCCCCAACACTACATCTAAACGGCTCTTAAACACATCCAGATATAGCGATAACTGAAAAAAAACAGTATCCGGCTCTAAACCCATCTAAGCCCTTACTGTTTTATTCAAGACAAGGGACTAACTTGCACAGTTCATGTTAAGCATGTGCTCAAGCTGCTGTTTGAGCCAACGTACCTTTAGTTCACTGTCTTCCTCAGTTCTCCCCTAAAACAATATCAAGTTGACCTGATGAGTAAGCACAAGCTAAAGCCTGCCCACGTTTGTATCTCAGCAGAATGAATTAAAATGTTTTACAACTGATTGAATACTATAAAGTGAAAAGTTAGTAACTGCACAGGCTATTGAGCCTTAGCTTTTAACTTAGAAGAAAGGCTTTCCTTTATAAGAAAAATATAGTAAGTAGGACAGAATTGGGAACACCAGGGCTGCAGTTTTCCCTAGCATTACAAAGTCTACTCAGCAAGGTACAGTATGTGACTCGATGCCACTATGTTAAAAGACCTAGACATAAGATGCCCAAATCGTTATCCTAATGAGTTTGCAATCTAAAAGTATTACATACAAAGAGACTGATCCCACTGAAATGATTGGGAAGAACTCCCATAGGCTTCAGCAGGGGCAACTTGTAACTGTCAGCTTTCCATTCTGCTAAGTCCTACCAACATTAATAAGCTACCAACATCAATAACATGCACAGTGAACTAACTATCTGTTTCCAAACCTCATATTTCTCTGCCAAGGTTTCTGTTCCTTCCACTACTGCAAGGAGTGGAAGGACTGATCACCTGAGCAATATGAAACAATAGCACACAGGATAGCTCCTACAGGATCACCCCAACTTACCTACCCCGTGAGTTGCAATTCATACGCCAGATGACATTTACAAACCAAAATCACTCTCTACTACTTGCTGGCTCATTTGCTTTAAATGAAGGCGTGAATATATCTTCAATGTTTTGGGATATACTACAAGGCAAAGCCATTTGTTACCATTTATTGTATT
The DNA here is from genome assembly GCA_013399435.1 of Arenaria interpres. Lineage (NCBI taxonomy): Eukaryota > Metazoa > Chordata > Aves > Charadriiformes > Scolopacidae > Arenaria > Arenaria interpres. The sequence continues at coordinate 121,316 of VXAK01009921.1, forward strand.
CTCATGTTTATTATTAACATGTTGGTCCCTGCACAATTAAGATGCTTGTCTATTTATTCATTCTAGAAAACCAGAGCAAACCAGGCTTGTAGTTGAAGTTACGAGTGAAGTCACATGGGAGAAAGCACACATCCTTCACCCTGTCCCCATGAGGTCTCAAACTATCTACTCAAATACATAACCAAACAAGTGTACTCCAAACACGAAAAGAATAGCTACCAGAAACAAAGCCTTTAAAACCCCATTTTGATCTCACTAGCGTGACTAGGAGCAGCTGTGTTGCATACTATTATCACAATCAGCTTTGTTTGTTTTACAATGGTATTTAATATCAGACTCTGACCACTTGGTTCAAAGATCCCCCAATTTTTTTCCAAAACTTTTCTCTCAACGGGTTAAGCAGTTTGAAACACATTTCTACTTGCCTCATTGTCACTGCCCAAAAAGTAAGTTTATCATTTTAAGACTAATTAGTAATTTTGGACATCCAGGACGTTCTGTAAACATCACTGTCAAGAAATATTTCTATGGCCCTTGGAAGAATAATTATGAACTACATACAGTCTGATCTGGACAAAGTTCAGTGCCCTTATTCTATTAAAGGGCCACCATCCTTGGAAAGGCTAAGATGGGGGGCTGTGATGGAACTCCCCAGCAGTCGAAGGCTCAGCAATTGCAGTTTATCTGTGCGCCACATCACTGTGTGAAGCACTGAGTCTCAGCACTGCTACGTAATCAACCACTTCAGTCTCTTAAGTGCTGTTATCTACTGGAGGAGCGCTACAGTGCACTGTGCGGGTGGGAATGGTTAACAGCATGACCTACCAGCTGATTGCTGACTGCGAGATATGAACCGCTCATCTCCTCTTGTCCTACTCCTGCTTCAACGGTACGGAAAACAAAGTTAAACCTCCCTGGTTCTGACACATGCTACATACTGCTTTTAGGTTTGTTACTATCCACTTAAGTAGAAAAAGTGGTATTTTCTATGCCTGTCTTTAAAATTTAAGTACCAAGGGGCTTGGCAACAAAGTTATGGGTGTGGGGAACTAAGCTGACAACTGTCCTGTTTATATAAGCAACTGGTAATCGGAGATAAAGGCTATTTTTATAGGAAAAATCATAGAATGGGTTGGGTTGGAAGCGACTTTGTAGAGCATTTAGTTCCAAGCCCCTGCCCTGGGCAGGGACACCTCCCGGCAGACCAGGTTGCTCCAAGCCCCCTCCAACCTGGCCTTGAACCCCTCCAGGGATGGGGCAGCCACAGCTTCTCTGGGCAACCTGGGCCTCACCACCCTCACAACGAAGAATTTCTCCCTCAGATCCAATCTCAATCTCCCTTCTTTCAGTTTAAAACACTTCCCCCTCGTCCTGTGTCTCCCCTCCCTCATCAAGAGTCCCTCCCAGCTTTCCTGGAGCCCCTTGAGGGACTGGAAGGGACGCTCAAGGGTCTCCCTGGAGCCTTCTCTTCTCCAGGCTGAAGCCCCCCAGCTCTCTCAGCCTGTCCTCACAGCAGAGGGGCTCCAGGCCTCGTATCTTCGTGGCCCTACAAAATGTCCGTTACTGGCGAAAAACTCCCACATATTCACTCTACTACCCAAGAATGAACTATGTCCGAAAATCTGAGGCACAGCCCCAGCCCATCAAGCCTCCTCTTGGCACCAGAGGAGTGAGGTGAGACATGGACCCCACACCTCCTCAGAGGAGGCCACGGATGAGCCAAGCCCCAGCTCCCCCCACAGTAATGGCCCGGCAGCCAAACCCAAGCCCTGGCCGTGGGAGTCCATACCATTAATGGCTGAGGGAAGAGAGCCGAAGCCCTTTCTGGCATCACACGTCGGCTCGGACGCCGCCACAGGGCTCTCTCTGAGGGGAGCCCACCGCTTCCAGCCGGTTCTGGCCGCCTCAGCCCCCGGCCCGGCCTCGGCCCCTCAGGGAGGCTGAGGCACTGGGCAGGGCCGGCCCGCCACAGCAATGTAAGTATATAGCGCTTATTTCACCGTGTGCTCCCATTTTTATCATACAGAACGTGTTCCCAAAGTAACAGTGGAAAACTCCCAGCTACCTGAGAGGCGCTGTGGTTCTTGGGGTACGAAGGGAAGGATTAAGCGCTGGGTTTTGTTTTCCTGCAGGCCGCGCTGCCCCTCCGAGAGATGGGAGCTGACTGTTGCCCCAGTGACAAAATGTGCGAGCTCAAACCCAAAATATATCTTTGTAAAAGCACTGCCAAAATTTTCTTAGGTCAGAGTACAGTCATATTTCGCAATATTTTTTTCCCGGCTGTACGTAGCCCTATTCTGAAGCCTCTGAATTCCTTTTCCTACCATTTAGTTCAGTAAGATGCCCCAAAGCTTTAATAGGAAGCTGCTTCTAATTCTCAGCCGGGTTGTTACTGATTAGCTGATACACATTTGCTTGTGTTGAATTTCATTTGCAATGCTAATTTTATTCCTGTATGTTCTGAGCTTAATATGCAGGTGCTGATGCATTTATCTACTTTATCTTATATACTCTCCATTTACCCTTAATCTAGTAAGAAGCAGTTATTTAATATAATTATTTTCCTCACTAGTGTTTGCTGCCGTGCTTCAGAGGCAAGTAAAAGACATTTTATGCCAAAAAACCAAAATTATTTCCACATTAAAGAGCACAACCAAGCAGCCCCCTCCTCCCTGCTGCACCGGTGTGTGCCTCCAGTGAACTTCACATCCAGCCATTCATTTCAATAAATAGATTACTTACTTTTTCCAAGCTTGTCCATTTCTTATGGAAGGCAGATTTGTTTCTAGCATTTCATTGCAATGAGTCCCTTCCGCCCCAATCCCCCTCTCCCTCCCTCAGAAATCAACATGTGCTAAATCCCAGCAGGTTCTCTGTTGTCATCGGCTTTTCTGGAAAGTCCTTGCTCTTCACCAAAATGAAGCCTCAGCTAAACATCAGTTCAGTAGCTGCTGAATTAATTTACTGGCTCTCATCATGAAAAAAACTGCAAGTATTGACTGTTACTGGCAGCAGAATAGAGTTATGGAAACGTCTGTGTATTATCACTCACAATAAATTCTTTTTCTATTTGTACACAGATATTACTATTAAAAGCATCCTTTGTTTTCTGCTAAGCCTTGAGTAAAGAAACTGCTTCCTTTCAAGTTGCGCTTTGGAACTCTGCTAAAACAAGGCTCTAAATAACTATTTATACTGCCTCCCACTATGCAGAACAATGTATTTTAAAAGGAAGCCTACCAAAAAAAAGATATCTATCCCACCAAAACTAAAATAATTTCATAAGCCTTCAGTCAGTCCTAACAGATACTTCCACTTAAAATGCTTTGTATTAAATTGATCACCTTAACAAAACTCTGTATTAAGACTGCATTATTTGACTACAGACACACACACACAGGGTAAGTAGCTCTCAATACCCTTATTCTCTGATCCTTTTTTGGAATCTCTGTTTTGTGCCAGTTTTACCCTGTTCCTTGATGTGCAAAGTATTCAAACTCCCTTGCACTGCATGTGACTGGGAAAAGGATCATCTTCTCTTTAAAGTAACCTGAACTCTCAGTTAACAAATTGGCATATTTTAAGTATTAAAACGTCAAGTTCTCTAGGCACTTAGAATGCTCACAAAAGATTACAAATATCATCACATCTGTCATTTACCGTACTTTTTTTTTTCTGTTTACCCTTCCAAGTATTTTGCTTGTTTCCTTGTAAAGAAATGCATGTGTATGTGAATATGCTCAATACCTGACTTTTCCCGTGCACATGCACACATTTCATACATTTTCATTCATTTCATTCGTTTCAATTATGTGATTCTATTGCTTTCACAATGCAAGCACTTAATCTACACTTGGTTCAGCAGACCCTATGGGTAGGTTTGCTTTATCAACCAGGATGTCTGTATGACTTGTTGCAGTTACAATTTCCCCTGAGATATCTAGGGCAAGGCATAATACTTAATAATGTAAGAAAGCTTAACTTTATTCCCTCCATAAGCTACAGTCTAGTAGGTGTATTTCCAGCTCAAGGCTGTTCGTGACATAGAATGATATGTGCTAAAGAGCAAGAGGAGGCATAGAATCTGCAAAATCCTAATTAGCCAGAAACACTTCAGAAGACCTGCCGTTAATAGCATCTGTGCTGCTTCTCTCCACTTGCAACACACACAATGACGCTTGAACTACAAAGCAAAAGATGTATTAAAAAACTACAAAAGCCTAAAAAACCTCACTGACTACCTGCCCCACTGAACTAACTCTTTGTCGACATCTTTTTCATTAGAACATTTCATTTCAGAAGTGAAATCTATAGAAAAGTTACTATGGTGCCGTTGACAACAGATCCAATCCATTTGAAAACTGGCTTCCAAGTTTTCACGTAATCCAATGCATTGGCAAAAATTTGTGATGAAGAAATTCATATATATATATATCTATATGCTCTGCTCAGATCTGCTACGAGCTATTGCTTTTATATCCAAGTAAGAGATGTAGGTACTCTGAACACAAGGTACAAATTTTCTGAGTCTTCATATGAGATAGCCCAAAGTCAGCTTATTCAGGTAACATTGCTAGTTTGAATAATTATCAGTTATCCTCTTTCAACAGCTGAAGAGAACTGTTTTCAAATATCCACATGTACCACGAAATACAGATTCACGAGCGTTTCAGCACAGCCCTCTAAGTGATGCACGTTCAAGCCACTAAGTAGCACTGCTGGGTTTGTGGTGTGGTTTTTTTGTTCGGTTGGTTTTGGTATCTTATGTTCAACACATCTTTAAACATCATTAGATATTTAATTACCAGAAACTCCATGGTCTCTGGCAGAAAAATCAAAACTTTAGAGTAATAACTTCTAATAGCTAAAGACTACCCCATAGTAAGTGTTTATGTGACAAATTAGTGATGAAAAATTATTCTGCAAAATTAAACCACTAAAATTCCATTAACAAGCATTTTGTACCATCCTACAGACTTGATTACTCCCAGAACACAGAACGTGAGATTAATGTTAGGTTTGCACAGTTTTATATGCAAAATTATTTGAACAGCTCAAAAGTACTCCACAGCCTTTTGACCACAAGACCAGAACAGCACTCAGATAACATAATAAATATTATTTTTAGTGCTGAAAATACATTTTGAACTGAGACAAATTAGAATGGCTTGGTGGAATTTTTTGAAAACCCGATCGTATAATCCCACAACTTCAGCCCCATGTGACTAGTCCTGCTTCCCCAACCATCCACCCATCTTTTTATGCTATATATATTCTTGAAACACACAGCAAGAAGTTTTACATCAGCTGAGGCCTTGTTTGATTTTTCAGCAAGAACAGATTCTCTTTCAAATATCAGACTTAAATTCTACTTGATTGCCCATAATGAGAATTATTACACAGAGTGAGATCTCTCAGGATGAGAAGCAACTTAGACATACTAGACATTCCCAGTCTTTTCACAGCTGTGCCTCCCAGCTAAAATTATCGCTGTACAATTGAAACAAAGCATTCTCAAGCAATTTTTGTAGAATTGCAAACTTCAAGATTTTACTTGAGATCAAATTTCTGATTTGGTCTCCTCTCTTCACTATTAAGAAGAAAACTTCAGAGCCTGCAATATGCTTGGAATAGTCCTCTGTAACTGTGGAAATATTTTCCACAGACACTTCACTGGACAGTACCCGAACTGTCCTAAACTTAGAGACACCAAATACGCCGTGAATAGAGAACAAATACAGAAGAAAGTCTACCAAGTTACCAGCTTGAGAATGACTGAACAACAGATCAAAACACAGGAAAAATCCAAGACTGAACTATTTCAGAGAGACAAAATGTAAGCGGCAGCAGCGGGAATACCTGGAATTCAGCCTAGAAACAGTTGTGGACAAGGACTAAGTACAGTATTTTGGCCTGAGTCACTCTTCTGGGCTTCCCGATACCAGGTCACAGCTGCTGTCCTCCTTAATAAAGGAATACATTGCTAATGAATCACCCTGTAATAGGTATTTGGAAAGCTATCATGTTTCTTCAAGATTAGGATACATTTTTAATTGCTAGTTTTAATTTGACATATGTTTCTTCCCTTAGTAATTACATAACACAGGTACAAAATATTTGTTCAGATTCATTCCTTCATCCTATGGACAATGGAGTTGAAAACGCAAAAGCCAGGAAAAATTCTCCTGCGTGCACCTTTTAGGATGTGAGGTAATATATATACAATAGCAAATAAGTATCAGCAGAAGAATGAATACTAACGAGCAGTGTGTAATTAATGCCTGCACATCTTCCGGTTTCTAAGTGCAGCCATATCTGTCACCATAAGATGTTTTACAAACATTAGCAAACTAATGGACATAGTAATACATCATTTGAGAAGAGATAAAAGAAAAGTGGCAGTCTATAGCTTGGGATATCACGATTCACTAGACGCCGCAGATGTTTTTATTCTTTAATATATATTTCTGACTTAACCCAGAATTACTAAGTGATTTACCCAACAATTAACCAATCCAGGGCATCTTCTCAGAAAAGCATTCAATCAGGCTACAAATAAATACAAAGTGTTCAGAAATATTTCCTCCATCCTTTGTTCGCATTAATCATGCATTTTATTCCTAGCTTTAAACTCTGTTGATCGCGGCTGCTTTTCAATGGACCTTATATAACACCCTGACATTACCATTATTTGTTTCATCTTTTCTACACAAAAATTAGCTGGCATTTCATTATTCTTTCTTAGCATTCAGTTCCTGTGAAGGCATTTTAAATACTTTTTCCTTAATTCTTTAATAAAAATTCAGCTTAATAAGATTTTCAGAGGGAAGGAAAATTGCAAATTAACGGTCATTTTAATTACTTTGGCAACTAGACCCATGGCAGATTTCACAAGAAGGGGCTGAGACTCAATTTTAGTAACAAGACCAGTTAGAATATTTGGCCTAGAATTATTAGCTAGATGTTCAGTGGATCAATTATATTAATTAAACAGACAAGACTGAAGACAACTGATGTCAATAAATCCATCAATATGTTAATGAAGACACCAATGCCACCTCTCTCCCCAGGGTAAATACAAACAAAAATCTAGCTGGATACTTCATGGATGCATTGCTGACTGAAGCAGTAAATTATCCCAGTTACAACCGCAAGCATATAATTTACATTCACTACAAGCTCGTAGGAGAAGCTGAGGAGATAATGAAGAAATCACAGCTGAGTTCCTGAGTCATGGGTGTTTGTGGCTGAGGTAATCCCACCCCCTGGAAATGCTACGGAGCACCAGCTGCAAAACTACTGCAACCATCCCAACGTGGCCAAGCAGGATAAGGCTGTATGAGCACCCACGGTCTCAAGAACAGGGTGAGCTGGCTGTAAAAAACCCGGCGAACCTTGACTTTTTGATGCTATAAAGCAGCCTGGGTCCCATTCTGATGCTGGGGTTCCTATGCCAGAAGAGACACATTATCCTCGACCTCTAAGTCATGTTGTTTATTTATTAGTTTTTAAAATGTACTTTCAAACATACAGGAAAGTCAACAAAGGGATTTTTTTTAAACCATTCAGTAGTTTTGAGAATTTGAAAGTGAGCACCAGTTTGATGCTGTTTGGTGATGTAGGGTCCATCAACTCAAATGATTTCAAATAAGAACATCTCAGTGAAGTGGTCGATGCTGAAGAAAAGGAGGAGGAGAACAATTCATGGCAAGCCTACGCTTAAAGTTATAACTTATAGAGGGAGAGCAATGCATTGTCCAAAGGGGATTTCTTGGGAGAAAAAGCCCTGTCAGTCAATATACAGCATGCAAATAGAACCAGTGCAACAGGCAATAAAACTTCTAGAGCAACGGCACATGAAAAAGCATCCATAATACATACTCTCCTCATCTCTTATCTGCAGAAAAAGCAAGGGGGGGGATATTTCAAATGTGTACAGCTTCATGGCTATATCTGCAAAATTACCACAAATTTAGGATAGGAACTTTGTGACAGTTTTAAAACAATGGAAGTTTAAAAAACCCACATGTACTGCCCTAAATATTCAAAAGCACCGATATGTTATTATTCCATATGTTCTCCTGAAGCCTAGATGATTTGAGATGAGTCAAGATTAACACAAGAATCCAAATAACATGCTTCACAATACGCTATTATTATTCAGAAGCTTGAGTAATAAACCCACAGTACTCTGGTTTGAAACATCAATCAAAACACCTTTCACGCAAGAGACAATCCCACATCCCAGCAACACCCAACAAACAATGTTTCCTCCAGTTCCTCCCCGCTCTCTGTTTAATATATGCCTCAACTTTGCATGGCAGAGAACTAATTTAGTACTTCTAAAGGGGGTGAAGAGACAACTAAAGCTACAAATACTTAATACAAGAGCTCAGATCAAAAGTTTCTTTCCACAAGCATTTCACTATTAATATTACACATTAATATACTTCTTTTTTTTTATTTTTTAAATTCACTAATATCTTTTTGGCTTCAAGTCAGGTCAAATTATACAGAGCTGTAGACAGGGGTAAGTGTTTCAATATTCTGGGTTTTCCACATGTAACAACACTCTGGTATAGGATTCCTTTTGCTACCCTTCTTGGTCTTCCTCAAGTTTTGTTTATCTTTATAACGCAAATGATGATTTGGACAAAGTAACCAGGTAAAACACAACTCCCGGCACTACCATGAAACATTCCTAGTTTTCCCACCACAACTCTTCAATTCATAATCTTAGCTCTAAAAACACCATGCAGTTCCCAGAAGTGCATAGTAGTGCCCAAAGCACTCTCGGAGAAAAAAATCCCAAACTGGAATTGTCCACAATGAGGTTTGGGTTGTTTTTTTTTCCTTCAGGTGTGTGCTGGTTCTCTGGTGTGTCTAATGTATCTACAGGCAGGGATCAGGTACGGTATTTTCTTTGGTGAATTAAGATGATGAAAAATCACAGAATGAAGTACCCATCCTCTCAAGGTTCTTCTGCAAAAGCCTTCATGAATAGAACACTTGTCCCTGTGGACTTCAGAGTATAAAAGATAACTGTGCTCAAGTTTGTACACAGAAAACTCATTTGCTTGCAAGGACTGCAGAATACATACTTGTAGACATAAAAAAAACCCCAAACCCTCGAGTACCATTTGCCAGCTCTTTTTCCTGGCAGCAGAGGCGGCGGGCTCGGCCAGGGCTCCTCAATGCGGCAGAGGCAGGGGCTGGTGAAACAGCTGCTCCCGCAGGCAGCGGCGCAGCAGCGGCTGGGCCAGCTTCTCCCCGCAGAGCCCGCTGGAAGCCAGCCACCATCCCAGCCCGCCTGCTCGCCAGCGGCTCCGCTGGGTACTAATGACCTTGGGAATACACGGCATTGAAGTTGAGCTCCGCTAGAAGAATCCTAAAAACCTCTACGCGTTTTTTTTTTTAAAGACATAATCTATTGCATCTCTCTTTTTTTCATACTTCCATCTGCATAGCTCTCTTCAGCTACTAAAAGTAGATATTTAAGTAATTTGAATGACCTTTCAGACCAATAGGGACAAATAAGACGGCTCCTGGCAAGCGTCTGCTGCTAAATCCACAGAAACGGGCCATTTTCACAGGAAAGCTTCAGCAGACTTTTGCATTTCAAGTTGAAATTTGACATTATTGAGCAGTTCAACTTGGGGCAGCATCTTTGAAAGTCTGAAGGAGGAGGCTCGAGTCATGGAACATTTTGTTATTATTTGATATGCAGAAGTGGCTTGAAACAACTTCAGAAATTCTGATACTACAATTCAGAATGACTAACACAGAAGAAATCCTGTATGTTTCCATTCTCATCCACATATAGCGGCCACCAATTCGTTTTGATTAGTACAAGTAATAGAAGAACAAGGAGTGAGATGCAGCACTCATTGCTACTAATTAGCTAGACCAGACAGAAAATATTCAAAGAATTACCTTTTTTTCCCCGTTTTTATTTTCCTTTTCATTATAGGTAGAATACTAGCCACGCTAAGTTACATCAATGAAGCCGTATTTTCCCCTCCATATTTCAGTACATTTCAAAAAAAGGTGTCTTTACAGCAATAAGCTAATATTTCAAAAGTGAAGCTTTAGTTAGACTCCAGAGAAGAGGCGATGGCGCTCTCTACAACGAGTTGTGTTTGTGGAGGGCTGAGTTTCAGCCAGCCCTGGCAGACATGCTAACTGAAGTGTTTATGCCGATATCGTAGCCTGGGAATCAAGGTGTGCTCCCTGACTAGACGAATTCACACTCAAATATAGTTCACGAAGCAGCCTGACAGAGAGGGAGGAGCCCCTGTGATATAGGCTTTTTTGGCACCCACACAAATATAGCATAAGCAGGGAACGAGTTTATCTTTCATGCGAACTGTATTCACTGCAGTAAGAATAAAACCAACCAAACCCAAATCCACCACCCACCCACCCCAACTTCTCTTCATTTTTTGAAGATATTGGGAGCTATGACTATACGTGCTCACAGATTGTACGTTCTTTAACGTGCAAAGGAACGAGACTTGGATACTCTGCAGCAGTACCTGCCTTTAACCCCCCACCACACAGACACACCGGCTCAACTCTACCCATTTACAGGGAGTCTAAGCTTGTGCTGATGCCCTCAGAGAGCTCAGCATGGAACCAGAAGTACAGCCAGAGACGTGGGGTCACTAATTATCCCACAAGAAAATAAAGGCAATTTTAAAAAGGTTTTCTTTATCGATGCTACATTTTCTGAAAAGAAATATAAAGTACTTACCATATTTTGAGTTTAGTACACACACCATCACTGTATATTTTCCTCAAGTTTTTTTTCACAGTTTTTAGGGCATACTTAATAACACAGTTAGAATATATTACTATGAAGATGTTTATTCAGCTCTTCCTGAAATTCAAAATAAGAACACTTCCCAATCATTTTTTTATATATAATATGCAATTCTATGGGAGTATAAACAACCGAAATATTATAATGAATTCTAACCATAAGCCTCTTGAACATAAGTTTGTCTAAAACAATTAGTCTCTTTCCCATGCAAATGCCTGAAAATAGAACAGCACATTATGAAATAAATTTGTTGTATATTGGTGCAAGCATGGTGGGCTGCCAGTAAACATCCTTACAGTAACCACGCCACGGAGACACGTTTCAGTTTGACATTTTGAAAATCCAAGCACAAAATCTCATAACAGCATTTAACTTCACCATCTAACATTGTTTTAAAGAAAAAAAACTAACTTTCAAAAATTAAAAACCCGAATAGTTAAAATACAACATTGTTGAACTTTGTTGCTGACACGGGCTGTAAGAATAAATTCCTTGAGAAAATAGTGATTCTCCAGGAGATCCCAAGAGGGCTTTACCACCACCGGACTTGGCAAGGCCTGTTTTGTCCAGTAGCCCACACCTATGAGAGACCACCAACAGACACGTAGAGAAGAGTATAAAAAAGAAAGGAAATGGGGTTTGTTTAGCCTGGAAGAGCCAACACGAGCTTTCCAGTACCTGAGAGGAGGCCACTGAGGATGAGGGAGCCAAGCTTTTCACTGAGGCACATAGCTGGGACACAAGACAGCTCTCAGACTGAAACAGGGGAGCTCCTGACTAAACAAGGCAATTTTTTTCCCCTGTGAGGATAACTGAGCACTCCAGAGCACTCATGAAATCTTCAACTTTGGAGGCTTCCAAGATCTGACTGCACAAAGCCTGAGGAAACCGGTCTCTTTTCAGTGTTGATCCTGCTTTGAGCAGGAGGTTGGAGTAGGTGACCTCCAAGGTCACTTAAACTGGAAGAATTCTGTGATTCAATCATACTCTGATACTTCCCCGGTTTCCAAGAACTTACAGTTCGGCGGCTCCCTAACCGCAGGAGCATCTCAGAGGTTAATAAGCCCAGGTAAATTTTTCTTCCCCAACCGTGTCTTTTGAAGCTGTCTGAACCCAGTATCAACTACATTCTGTGCCAGAGCTTTGCAAAGTTTTATTATGCTTTACAGGAAAAGAATACTTCTATTTTATTAATCAGCCTTCATTTTGTGCTCAGTAGCTATGATTACAGGAGAGGTTGAATGATTACTCTTACTCACTCTCTCTATACAGCTCTCAATCCCATTGACCTTTTGCGTTGCCTTCCCCCATCCCACCAGTCCCCTCTGCAGGCGGAAGGGCCGTGTCATTAATCATTCTTGGTAGAGAAGCGATTCCTCAGACCATTTCTGATTCCTTTCTCCTTGGCTTTTACCACTCCACTGCAGCACAACATCTATGGCTCAAGATTGCTTTTTTGTAAGAAACAAAGTCAAGAAAATTCTTAGCAAAACAGCAAGAGCAGCTGTCTTGCCTCGTGCAGTTGCCCTTCTGGCAGAAAAAGAAAAAATAAATATGTTTTTCATGGCAGGCACAACTTTTTACTTTCTTATAGGAGCGGGATCATTGAAGGCCGATTAATAAAAGTGATGGAAGGAACTTTACCCAAGCAGATTATTCGGTTGCAGCTTCCAGACATAATCATCTTTTGGAGGTTCTCACTGCTTCTCTGGCCACGCAGGATAGCGCTGAGGACTAGGGCAATATGCCACCGCCGCTAGTCACAAGGGAGACAGATGGTTCTGGAGGCAGCGATCAAAGTTACAGTAGGTAAATCTGTTCTGTTTTCATAATTGTGGAGGCTGTTAAATTCGCTAGATGAATTTCAAAAAAGCACGCCTGTTAATTCAGGTTTTGCAAGCCTCTGTAGTATAGGGTATTTTTGTTCTTTTCAAAAAAACATTCAAAGATGTTTCCAGTATAAATAAATCAGAATATTTTTCTTGCTGGAAACAAACTTAATTGGCTTCCATTTTACTAAGACGGCAAACCGAGCATTTTCTGTAACATTTGCTCCAGAAAAATACTAATTTTAGGTTAACTTAAAATGCAACCAAAAATTAACATCTAGAACTAACTGCAAATATATCAGAAGAACACTAGTTTTCCTGACAGCGCTAATATTATTATGATAAACTATGCCACTGGTTGCCAGACATCTGACCCCTCAGCCTTACGGAAGAGCTCTATCTTTTAAAAATTATTTTTTTTTATGCTACATCTGATGCCGCCTAAAAATTAAGAGGGGGGGAAATTCCTCATATTTAGGATTATATTTCCGATAATAATGTGGAGCTGTGGCACACTCTACTGCAATGCTTTGTCAGAAAAGCACATTCTTCTGCCTTTGTATGGTCACAAACTGAGAACTGACACAGTTCAGCAAGTGAGTGTTCAACTAAAAGAACTTTAATGCCTGCAAGACAGTGTCGATCTTGCAGTCGCGAAGAAGATCACAAAGATATATGTGGATTGCTTATATAGGACAAACTTAACGCTTGCTAAGACTGCTGGAAGAAATCCACGGGAAGAACAAACCCAGCAGGCTCCTGAGGTGGCTCAGCAAGCTGGAGAAATCCTACAAAAAGCCTTGTTTTAGTGCGATACAACGGAAGGTGAGCGGAATGAAGGTCATGCCTTGAGAGGGGAGAATGAGAGATGCTTTTTTTTCTTTTAAATCAGCACTGCATGCTCTTCCTCTGAGGTCTCTGCATGAACTGTAACACAAACTTAAAATAAAAAATAAACACAGGAAGAAAGTTTCACCACACAAGGCTAACAGGGTCAGTTTGGGCACGATAAATGCCTTAATCTTAAAAACTTCTCAGCCAAGTTTTAAGTTTAAGAGACATGAGTAACACGGGTATTTTTTATTTTTTAAGCAAACAGCTGACTACCTATACTTATATACTTAAAATCAAGTTTCTTGTGGTCAAGAAAAGCTTTCTTCAATGTTTGGCTTATAGTCCAATGCCTCGCTTCTCAACTCCTGCTGTAGTGTAACTATTTTCTTAATGCTCCAGCCATACTACTTTAGTGCCATCTTTCATGGAAGAGGTCTCTCTGGGGTTGCGACTGCATTTCCACCGCCACCACTACCCCCCAATCCATCCATTTCTCCTCCCTAAGTCCCACCTCTGTGAGATCCGAGGCGGATGTTCTAGTGAAGCACAGCCATTCTGCTGTGGGAGAGGGTGCAACCTGGTTGGCTTGGGGAAGAAAGGCAAAGGGACAAATAAAGGTGGCAGCTATCAAACCTGACGGAGCTAGTGAGAGTTCCACCGACTTTAGTTCAGACAAGAATGCTTTTGGCAAATGGAGAAACGTAAATGCCAAGAGTGAGTCATCCATAGTAAGAAGAATACGATGTACACAGACTTGCCAGCAGCTCTGAGTCGATCTCTACTTTCTCAATGTATGGTGAACGCTTTGTTACTAATCTGCGTAGCTTCTCGAGAAGGTATAATTAGCTAGAGGCGCAGCTATAAGAGACATTTTTAAAAATAAAAAAAAGAAGGATGACAAGTTATTAATGTAGGTGGTTCAGACTTCAGTCTTTAATTTAAACTGAAGGTTAGTCTATGTAAAAAAATAAACCTTAGAACTCCCTGAAGTGCTATTGCTATTCCATGGCAACAAAGTGAAAAAACCAGAAGGCTGCTTTTCTTATCCAGGGCAACAGGGGTTCCAACAACCGACACGTTGCAATACATATATATTAAGGTGCATTCAGTCTGTGTGGAGCGAGCAGGGCTGCGCAAAATTGCAAAATGATTCAAAGTGGAACAGCTCAGCTTTGTGCACAGTCAATACAGGAATTACCGTGTTGCTATAACAACGCGAGTTGCCTGGGTGGGAAGACCACAACTGCTGGTGGCTCCTTCCTGTCATCATATGGCACGTCAGGCAACACCTTGTGGCACTAGAGGCACCACAGCAGCCAAAAGAAGCAAAAGTTTCACCTCTTCTGAAGATCAATTTCCACATTAATTTTTTCTTTAGCAGGTGAGGGGCAGGAGCTGGCTGCCCGAGGGAGGCCAGATGGCCAGCAAACACTGGCTACTCACCACGGGGAAAAGATCTCTGCTATCTACAAGCCAAGTGCCTTTTGCTTCTCTGATCGGTGCAATCCATCTCATGTGAGTTGTCTTCTGAAACACAATTATAAGTAGATTTCATACTGTCGAGCGTAACACCGGGTCTCTCTAACATGAGATGAGTCACTGGAATGACTCAGTTCTCACTTGCTCTTGTTATTCAGACACTGATACAATATGGCACTAGTCTGCCTTATTTAAGGCCTATTTATAGAAGCCTGAGTCACTGACTAATGAAAGCCGCTTTTTGAGATGAAACATTGGTTAGGAAGTCGGTGCACAAAATTCTAGCTCAGATGCACAGCAGAGACACTACAGGGGTTTCGCTAGTCGCATCTGAATCCGCACTCGTGATATAAAACTCGCTCAGCACTTCTTATTAATAAGAAGCACGTAGGTTTCCTTCCTCAAGGCCATCTCTCTTTGATATGTATTTGGAAGACTGTAGATAAAATTTAAGAGTTTCCCTTATTTTGCATTACTCTTCAATCACACAGACACCTGGCTACTGCACAGAAGCTTTATTATGGGAATAGAATCTATCAAGACCGTACCCATTTTAGGATCAACCTTCATCCTAACTTCTTGGAGGCAGGAAAGATGCACAGGTATGAACAAAACCAGAATTTATAAACAGAGGTAAAAGAATGAGAAGTGAACCTTAGACACGTCAGTGCTTCCCACCCTGAAATATCACAGCCCAGACTGATTTATTAAGCTGACAGTAACACAGTATTTCCCTGCATGGTGCTACAAAGCATTTTGCTAAGCAAACAAACAAAAAAAAAAGCGGAACCTACAATGGTTTAGGGTCACTTTCTAGATTAAAATAACACCTGTAAATTACAAAACAACAAATGCAATTTAAAAAATCGCTTCTAAACAAAAGTTATTTGCTTAACATGCTTGCCTGTCTCCATCCTAAGTGCTGATCTAATTTATTAGATAATTTTAACATATCAGGCTGGAGACAAGACTGAAGGGAAAGGTTTCAAAGTTTTCAGTGGCAATAACTTACTCAACTCTTAAAGTGAAGGGTCATGTTATAAATGTGACCCTCGTTAGAAGATATTCATGAAAACCTGTGAGTCCATTTGTAGAAAGAGTTACTATAAATAAAAGACTACTGTAAAACAACGTAGACTAAGAGGTGAAGGAACTGCCTAGACAGGGAAATTTAGTAGGCTCAATACTGCTGGCCAGCTCCAAAAACACTGCCTTTAAGAAGCGCAGTCCTTGCAGGGAGCGAGATTTACAACAAATGAAATACAGATAAAAGCTTTCCTACTCTATTACTTAATACTGTCTGGATGCAAAGTCTACACATACCTTTTCCTGCTAATCTGTGGGGACAAAACCCCATGTACCAAGTGTCAACAGTCCCAGCACCTCAGAATGTTCTCCTACCCAGACACTGACCCACCCAATGTACAAAACTGAACACAAGGATGTGTCAAAGCTCAGTTTGGGGGTTGGGGTTTTTTGGTTTAGAAAAGAAGAAATGTGGCTATTTTTGGTGGCCATGAAATTAGAGATGTGGTTATGAAGGGGTTTTTTTTCCGTTTGTTCCGTTTCTTCCTCTTGACTCCCACCCTCCCTTCTCCTGCTGCTTTGAAGAGGATCGGATGTGGAAGCATTTTGTTCTAACAGAACCAATTCATGTACCAAAGTGCCTCTGGAGGTTTTTACAAGTACTTACTTTTCAGTACTTAACAGGAAGTAGGAAAATTCCAGATATTTTCAAATCAAAATGAAGCAAACCAGTGAAATCACACCATATCGGAAGAAACTTCTTTAACTGCTACCGGAGATATTGAATAAAATAGATGCAGCTTCTCAGGAGAGTCAGGGAACTGCTGAAGTGTCCTTTTTTTTTTTCCTCCTTTCTTTTTGGTATAAAAAGTTGCTGTTGAAGCAGTTATTTCTTTCAGCTGGTTATTGAAGGCTATTCCAAACCCATGTACTTCAGAAGTTAAACAACCTGGCAGGTTTCGATAATAGATGTCTCGGAGAAATATTTCCATCATCTTTTAAGCACTACTATAAGTAAATTTTTTTCCCTACAGAAATAGATCTTAACACGGTCCATGTCAAAGATTTAGTCCACTAGCTAAAGGTCATTCTAAAAAAGAAAGCTGGATATTCAGCAAAACAGCCACATATGAAGATTAAAAACCCAGTCTGATTAACTGAAGGTTATTTATAGCATACATATGTTTCACAATCCAAAGTATCTTATTGAAGTTTTTATAAGTTGACTGTTCTCTTACATGAAGCATCTGCTGAAAGGAGGCAGATGAACAGATTGGTTTATGCTAAAAACAAGGTTACTTGAAGCACCACGGCATTATAAATAACCCTTTTGATGAGTCAGCAGATGAGTCCCTTGTTTGTAGAAGTTTTAATAAGACAACACGTTGAATGAAATGATTTTGTCACACAAAATGCTATTCCCTTACTGTACCTGTTCCGTTAAGTTTCTGAATTTCATCAAAGCTTTAAAATGACTAAGTCATCTCCGGTGATGGAATGAGATCTATAAGGCTGACACTCAGGATGCCAGGGGATGGCACTGGTACCTCATGGTGGGGGCTGGGGGCTGCTGCTGGGGGATGCATTATTCGGGCAGTATCCAGAAGAGGGCAATGTCTTGCTTTGGAAAAGATTTCCTGCTCCGTTCCCTTTGCTCAGCTGCAGGGAGGCTGTATGCAAGCAGGAATAAATAGTAGCGCTATTAGGAAAATCACAAGCAAATATTCTGAAAGGAAGCTAAGAGAGCATGATTCAGCTTAATTCTGCTCATTTCCAGCCAGAATTAGAGCTATCCAGAATAATGACATTTTAACTTCCTGCTAGACGAGATAAACTGACAAAAGGCACCCAAGCAAGGAAGCACTTCATTGTGTCTTCTGATCAGATGACCAGAAGACCATCTACCAAGAGTTTCCAAACCCAAATATATTAGTTAACTTGAAGCAAAACGTTCTGGAAGCGTTGCTATCCCAGGTCAGGACCCGCACTACCCCAGCACTTCGTTGTGCCCTCCTGATAGTTCGAGGCTCTCACTAACGCATGGAGAAACACAAGGGAATCGCTCCTCCTTTTAATTAGACACTAATTGGGAGTGATTTAAACTCCAATCTTTTGAAAGCAGAGCAAGAAGTCCCATGAGCTCCTCGTGGCCAGGTGGAACAGGCCCAGAAAGCCAACATGCAAGTACCAGTGGAATTAAGCCCGTTCCTTCCCCTCTCACCATTTTTCAGGACCAGTCTGGGCCTTCTCAGCCACCCAGGAATGTTCATGGCATGGCAGAGGTGGGTGAGTGAAAACACTTCCTCTAGAAACAGTAAGACCCAACTGATGCTTTTTCATTGACTATGGTTGGGAAACTTCTACGTCAATTTGGAAACTTCCACTTGAAAATGCTGTGAGAACAAAAAACACTGAAGAAATTAAGTAAAATTACCCAAGTATTTTATAAAGATGTTTACAAATTTAGGCTTTTTTTTTTTTTTTTTTGAGGTTACGAGATGAAAATATTGTCAAAATTCATACAACTACAGAACTCCATCAGTAAATCTAAGCTTCAGATTGAAATGAAGAAAACAAAAAACCAATGAAAATATTTCTCCTTTAGGTCAGAAGCAGCAGCGTGAGAGCCAAAGGAAATGCTCTAAACTTTTAGTAAAGGAAATTAGTGTAACAGACCCAGTTTTGACCTGAAGCAACTGATGGATGACAATAGTATTGATCCAATTCATGATTAAGATCTGCAAATCAACATTAACACTGCCTTTTCCCTTTGGGCAGTACAGTCTAGACATTGAGAGTACCCGAGTTTGTCAGTCGGGGGGGTTGGTTTGGGGTGGCTGGTTTTGGGGTGGCTTGCTTTGTTTTGTGCCTTTTTGGCAGTTTGGTTTTATTATTTTTTTTAAAGAAGCATCAGAAACCCAAATCCTCAAACGTGTGACTGCAATAGAGTGCTGAAAGCTGCCTTGAGACACCACAATTGCTATAACTGCATTATAAAAATTGATCACTTTTCACAGCACCATAAACCACCACAGCAGTGCCTTCGGGGCATTTCAAAGGCTGAAAAAAGCGCTGTAAAGAGTGATGAGCTTCAATTCCTTGAGGTAATAATTTGTTGAATAAAGCTACAATGGCCTAAAACACAGCAAAACTTCATGTTTCAAAAATATAAGCTACACATATATGAAGTATCCATCTTCATCATCACTTACTTGCAATAGTAGAAAATATTTCACTGTTATTCTTAAAAATCTGTTTCCCATGACAGGGAAAAAGCTATTGCAGTTGAAAAGCATCATCAGTGTTAAGCGAAATAGGTACGAATTGGCAAAGGTGGATGAGGACTGAATGGAAATGGGACCTTTTCGAGTCCTGAGATAGCCTTGGCAGGGGCAAGATGCCCAGTGAGCTCTCTAGCCAGGCTTACGGAAGAGTTCACACAACAGCTTCGACGCAGAACAGGGAAATTAACTCCACAGTTAATCCTTCGGCTGACTTAATGGATGTGAAACAATCCGAGCGAGGCATACCTTGTTTCCTTTCTTTGGAAAAGGGCCGCTAATCCGTTACTAATCGCAAAATTGCCTGAAGGCATGCGGCATTCTGCCACCTTAATATACGTATCACAATTCAAGTTTTAGAAGTATACTGTTATTTTATTGGATTCTTACCATTTTATTGTGCTTGTACTGATCAGCCTTTCTACTCGTGTGAAGGCAAACAAAGTGCTGTGTTTCCTACAGTTAAAAGTCGCTATTAACCCGCCCGCTGCCTCCTCATTCTCTTAGGGAGCCGTAGCTCCTCTCCCATAAATACCCGCTGGTAATCGCTCTGCTGACTGCAGCGATTGAGAGTAGGGGCAACCTGATCCTATCTCGAACGGTGGCTTCAGGACCGTCCCTACAACGATCCTGTTCAAGATTCCAAGTACAGAGCGCGGAGACCAAGGTACTGCATGCCGGCAGGCTGACAGACGGACGCTTCTATTCACTTTCTCCTCCCTGGTACACCAAAGCCTGCCCTGTGCACAGCCTGGGACGAACAGAGACCCAGTGATGGATCACAACTACAGCCACAGCACCTTGGGGATGGCTTTCCTTTTAAGTTCACATAGAATCACAGACTGGTTTGGCTTGGAAATGACCTTAAAGCCCCCCCAGTGCCACCCCCTGCCCTGGGCAGGGACACCTCCCACCAGCCCAGGTTGCTCCAAGCCCCCTCCAACCTGGCCTTGAGCCCCTCCAGGGATGGGGCAGCCACAGCTTCTCTGGGCAACCTGGGCCAGGCTCTCACCACCCTCACAGCAAGGAATTTCTCCCTACGAGCTAATCTGAAGGAGGCACTTTCCCACCACTTAAACTAAGTGGGACCATTGAGATCACATCTCTGTATTTGGGGGGTTGCTTTAGTGTGGGTTTTGTTTTTTTTTCAGTTGGCTTTAGCAGATCTCTGTACCTTACTGACTTTTGAGGTTCAACGGGATTCCTGCCTATAGGTCGTGGGGTATTTCATATCACCACCACTAACATAGCCCAGGATGTAAAGGCCTACCATTCAACAAGTTGAAGAAGTTTCTTTGTGGTCACAGACAGGAACGAATCACATGCCAAGCAAAACTTTGCAGCAACTCCTCATCCCACCACCGCTACGAGATCAGGATCAGGCAGATACACCTGGATGAAGCAATGTGGTTTCCCAGGTGAGAGGAGGCTGCCGTTAGTAGCAACCTTCTTCCACGGGGCTCCCATAGGAGAAGGGCAGAGCCTGGCCAGGACCACTGACCAGAAAACGTGGGCAGGACCACTGACCAGAACCACCACGGGATGACGTGCCACAGCCCCTGGAAAACAGGGGCAGCAGGAAAACAGACAGCAGCGTGGCTCGCTTCAGCTAATATGTGCCCACCTGAAGACACTAATTGAAGACATGAAATCCAGCAGAAAGGGCAACCAAGCCACATACTGCTCAAAGCCTGTGAGCCACTGCTAGGTGTCTGCGTCTGGGTTTGAGGCTCTGGACAGTTGCAGGTTGCCAAGTATCCCGGGAAGCATCTCTGCCCCACACACAAAATCCTGCATCGCCTTTGTCCTGCTCATGCTCGAGACCTAGACTGTCACCTAAAAATATAAATGACCTTCCTTTTACTATCTGCACAGCAACTTGGGGCAATCAGCCAAAGCTGCTGGGTCATCTCAAAGATCCCAGTTCCTTGTTACTTTTAACGTTTTGCGTAAGACACCATTTTTTTAACAGCAACAAATCACTTCAGTTAGTGCCGTCGTCTTAAACTCCAGTTCTATAAAATTTCAGTAAAGCTTCCATACAACCGAGTGTAAGTAATTTAGAATCTATCAGTATCTTCAAGTATTTAAATCAATTGAATAGAAGTAATGAAGCTAAAGTGTTTACTTAAATGCAAAGTGCGTGATATGCATATTCCTTAGCAGGCTTTCTGGGCATGAAGATACAAGAATGAGAAAAAACTGAACAAGAACTGACCTATGGTGCACATGTGTGAACGCAAACATCTCTGATGTCTTCTGGACATACATCAAACGCGTAGAGTTTCCTGGAACACCATTTACAAGAGCAATAAGGAAAGGTAGAGAACAAGGAATTTCATTTAATAGACATTTTCACCACTCTGTTGGGTACAGCTGTGGGAAGCTTGGACTTCTGACCTAGCTCAACATCCATCATAAATACACACCGGAAGACAAAGAACATATCAACCTCAAAAAGAAATGTACTTTAACAAAACCACCAACGTTACATTACAGTGCCTCAGAGCCACCTACAACCCTATTAGTAGTCCACTGTGTGCAGTGTTTTTACTCAGCTCTATCAACTCCGAATTTCATCTTACAGGCTGATACACAAGGGAAAAAAGAAATACCAGAGTGTAAGCAAGATACAATCCCTGTTTCTGCAGACCCTTTCAAAAGGAGCACGAAGCCTCCTATAAGTAAGAGTTGTTTCTGCCTATAAATAGATAAGCTTTATACACGTGACTACAAATTGCTGGGAAAAGGTTTGAGAGGTATGGGACTGCTCACCTTCATGTTTTTACATCGTGCGCTTTAAAGCAGCGTGAAAAATATGGCTGATACTGCAATGTTTTTCTCCAATTCTAAGTTTTTTTCTGAACCATGCTGGATGTAGCCCACTGGGGAAAAAAAAAAACCACCTAAATGTAGGCAAAAGCTCTTTTATCCTGCCTCTTTCCTGCCATTTCCTTTAGAGTGTGGCCACCTCCCTGTACCAAGAAAGAAAAGAGCACAACTCGGGTCTCTGAATGTGCTACTGGGACTGGCGATTGCCTTGGAATCCTAACACTGCCTCCAGCGTAAGTTCCCAGGAGTAAGAGAAGTATATACCTGGGCTTTTAATTACTCACCTCTTGTACTTTGAGTCTGTTACACTAGTTGATACAACAGTGAACTCTGCATATACTAGCTAGAAGTGCTACCGTATTAGATATAACGGTTGTAGAAATATTTGCCAAGGAACCACACGGCATTAGAAATCTAAAGCCTCCTTTGAAGTTTTGACAAGCTCACCCTAACTAGGCACGAAATGAAAAAGCATCAGGGACATTTCATTTTATGTTATAAGTATTTACATTACATTCTTCTCATGTGTGCTAATCTTTGCTAGCTTCACAAGTGTTTGCATTGCGTTCTACATTTGTTATAGCAATCAAACTTAAAGACCCAAGCATCTCTTCAATTTAACTTCTGTCTTTATGAAGTCTAGATGACAGCTTTTTTATACAGGCAATTGGCATAAAAATTACAGATGTGGAAAATGTGCAATCAACTGTTGCGTTTGCCATAGCACAGTGTTTAAAAGAAAAGAAGATAAAAGAAAGCATCAGGAATGAAGGAAAATCCATTTGGCTTTATGACATAAAAGTAGATGAATGAAGAAAACTGCAATAAACCCACCAATGGCAAAATGGGAGCGGGAGGGGAGAGACAGGGGTACAGCAGGACATGGGGAAAAGGTACATACAGAGGGAAGAGAAAACATTACACTGTTTTCCTCCTTAAGGATATTATGAAAACAAAAGTCTTTGGAAGTTTGAGTAATTACATGTGTCTGTGTAAAATCAGACCAAGTCTGATTGCTAGAGAAGTAATTCTGACTTTTAGAAGACAGCATTTTTCATTTATTCCCTGCCTGATGGTTAAAGTAAAGACTCAAGTGACAGTGCCAGGGAAGCCTGCACGGTTTTAAACCCAGCTAAGATTGAGATTGCAGCTGCAGTTTAGAGAAGATCACTTAAAATGTGTGTGCCCCCATCCTGGTGACCCCTCCAGCTTGGTACATGGATATCCACACGGGGCAAAAACCCCAGGGCAGAGAGCACTGAGGAACGGGCACCCTCTGTATTGGGCTGGGTGAGGCAGCGCACACCACCAGCCACACAACGTCGCCGCTCTCATCCCTCCTGAAAGTAAACCAACAACCTCTAAAAAAACAGATGTAGAAACAGAAATAAAGTTACTTTTCCCCAGGCAACTGCCTTTACTTGGGGAAAAATACTCGATGAGACTGACACTTTGCATTTGGAAGTAACCAAACCGACCAACAGACCCAGGGAAGGGAAAGGGGGAAAAAACCCAGCAAACTGAATTGCTTTTGAATTTAATTCCCTTTCCTACCTCCTCTTGTTTTAATATCACCCAGGAACCCTCCTTCAGTTCAAGCAAGGCAGGAACTCAGTGCTTATGAACAGACTGAATCTTAGTCATACAAATGTACCCATGAACCTACCAGGATTATTTTTGTAGAGATAAACACAAGTTTATTCTGATTGCCTGTTACATTCTTGAATATAGAAAATAATAACTAGAAAAATTGGTACCAGGAGACCAAAGCATCAGCTCCTGGATGTGCCAATTTCAAAAGAGGTGCCCTGATGCTGAGAAGGAAGGGCAAGCCACCAAGTTCCAGAAGTTTTTACATCTTGATTTCACAAACTTTAAAAAGAAAGAGGTCATCTCCATGAAGAGTTTGCATGAGACCCAGAGACATACTTGCAGAAATACTCTCACGTATTCTGTGAGTGAATATGATAAAGATCCTCAATGAATCTGTACTTAAATATATGTATTTTTAAGGTTCAAGGAAAGTTTTATGTAGTTCTGGTTCGACACATTATCCTGTGCACAATTAAGCTGCTATCTTTTAAGCTCCAGCACGTACAAGAAATTTAAATAGTCCACTGCAATAAATGCAGAACCCCTGTTCTGATGAAGGTATAAGTTTCAGGAAGGAGAGAGGAGCAGAGGTGGCAGAAGAGTCCCGCTCCGATACAGGAGAAGAACAAAAGGAAGCAGTAGCTGTTTTAAGCAGCATCAGGCTGCCTAGCTACAGCCAGCTACCCCCCACTGGTGTTTTATGAGCACATTCTGGCTGTTTTATGCACACAAACCAAGGAAAAGATTCTGAGGCACAACATAAGACTCCATCTCGTGTCCAGATCATCTATCAACACCTTCAGCTCCCACTTTCTGCAGCAGTGCAACAGTCGCCAGGACACCAGAAGTGCCACTAGAGCAGGCAAAGAGCTCCAGTGAATTACCTTTTGGGGGTTCCCTGTTATTCAGACCAGAGTGTGCAGCTCCACATGAGAAAAACAGACCATAATTCTGTTACATAAACATCTATTTATGTACACAGATAAACACAGGTACATACACAAACAAAAGTATGCTTACAAAAAACCCAACAAAACCCTGAGATTTTTTTCTATGTGGAACGAACGATCATACTATGAGTTTCCAACAGTAACAAAGACTTACATCAACCACACAAAATTTTCAGTCATGGATATATCTAACCCATCCCTGAACCTCAGGGGCTGGGCTGTCTGGGCCAACAGCTAGGTTCAGCAGGCTCTATTCACTTCAAGTTGAGAACAGTTACCTATTGATCCTCTTCCTGATGGGTACAGCGCTTTGTTACCTTTAGATAGTCAAATAAATGCTGAAAAGTCTTACTAAAGTAGTACAATATGCAGGACTTGTATAATGAGAACAGAAAGATGCCAATGCTTTGGGGATAAAGAGGCAGCATCCTTTCATACATCGCAGAACTGAGCCTTAGAAGCCCAGGGAGACCCCCGAAAGACATTTTCAAACAGCGCGGCGTTGGCACGACAGCATCGAAACATCTTCGTGACTCAAGTTTCATTTCTGTGTGAAAAAATGAGCTGTGGTATCTAACTAGTAGCTCAAGAAATCAGGAAATCTACAGATAAAAAAAAAAAAAGATTAAATTTGAAGGAGTGCTATAATTGCAAAATATGTTATTCAGGCGCTGGCACTGACGGCCCTTCCCAGCGCCCTGCTGGTCATCTGAACCACCTACACTTCAGCAGGGAGTCTGGGGGGTGGGGGGAGACTCTTCCCTCATCTATCGATTTTCCATACTGGTTTACTGAAAGATGCAGTTTGGATGCATTAATGCAACTGGAAAACACACCCACACGGAGATCATTACTCCTCATTTTGCCACTGGTTTTCTACATCCTCCACTGTACGCCTCAAGCACTCGTGCATCAAGCCTTGGTCCTATTCTATACCCAGGTACAAAAAGATGATAATTAAAAGTCAATTCCACCAAATAAATGGCCCACACCTTGTTATTATTCCCCCCCCCATGCTTGATGATGGAAGCTGCCATTCTCCATGGGATGAATATCTTTCCTTCCTGGCACCATCTTTAATACCCCTGTCAAACACCACCTTCCAGGCTTATCATTCATCGGGTACTTCTCTCCTCCTGAGCACAGCAGAAAGTGTATTCTTGGCAGCAATTCCTCCTCCATCTTCGTTAACAGTGGAGTAGTTCTTTAATCCTTCCTGGCTTGCCCTCATATTTTGTTTCCAACCCTATGCCTCCCGTTTGCTAAATCCCATTCCCTGCTCATTTTGCTCCCTGCTCCTGTTCCTGCTCCAGAAGTTTGTGTTTCTTCTCTCTTGGTACAGCCGGTTCCCTGAACACCCACAGTGTCTTGTCCTGACCTGGTAAAGGAGAAGCCACAGTTTTGTCTGGCCCAGCTTCTCTTCTCACCTATCGACACAGTGCAAGGACAAGTGGTTCCCGTGGGAGACCACCCCGCTAGGAAAACATTCCTGTTTTCTTAGATTAGCTGATGTTGCCCATTCCTTTGATGAGGATGTTGATCTTTGCCACAAAAATAAATCATTTGGTAGCTGGGAACAAAGCACTCCGCAAAATTTAAAGCCCTAGAGCTATCATAAAGCTGGAAGGAAGCTCTAAAAGCAAAGCGTGTGTTCTGTGCATTTCTTTAACACTTCCACGTGGAAATGAATTTAAACAAGAAATGGTATCAATCCTGAATAGGTAGGTGTAGTTTTTTAATACTAAAATTACTAAGCAATCACATAAACATTGACAACTCTTATATCTGTCTCACATGGAGATTTCCACTGTCCTCATGCATGATCGCATCTCTGCACTCCAGAGCATGAAACCCAAAGGCACTATTAGTCATCAGGACGATAATTTTGTTATAATGTGAATTCTCCACACACACACATTTAAGAAACCATTTAAATTGTCATTTCAGACTCACAACACATCCATGAGTTTACCTATGTGTTCCTTTATTAGCTAGATCTTTCTTCATGGGACAGAAATGCCCATTATCTGCAGATGGCTAAGGCAGCACCATTTAACGGTACCAGACTCATTACCCATCTCTACCAAATCCAATACTCTGTCTTCTAGGCTCACTCTACCCAAGCCCAGGTCACAATTCTCCTGACAGCTTGAAAGTGTTAAACTACTTAATGCTTCTTTTCTTAAGCTAAGTGTTCCCGAATTGGTGGGATTTTCAATGACTGTAATTATCTCATGTAGTCTTACAAACTACACTTTTCTACAGGAATATTGCTCATAAATAGGATTTTTACTGCCTCCTCTCTGGATCCGGATGTTAATGAGCTGGTTGGATAACAACTCTCATAAAGCTTCCACAGCATGTGGGCTTCCTCCTTCCCTTTTAGCAAAGATTTCCGTAGGTTTATCATAATGCAAGTGTACTGGGGATCTAGCAATCTTCTGGAAGGGTGGAGGACCTGACTCCCCATCTGTCTTTTGCCGTACCACTGAGACGCTTATGCTCATGCTTCGAAGTTACAAGCCATTTTTCAAAATCAACTTGAGGTAAAACATTTTTCCAGATTAATTCTTTGGTCAATATGGGCACGATGAAGGTCTGGAACCGCAGCTCCCCCTGACCCGTACTCCCCCTGAAGTCAGCGAGACAAGGTACGAACTAAAATACCTGCACAATCACAACTTTTAAATTTTCTTCTGTCTCCAAATAACACGAACACCCTCAACAGACTCGTACGAGAGGGGGGTACAGTTCACTGCCACACATCAGTGGAGCCATCATGGAGCACATGCCGGAGAGGTTTTGCCTGTTTTACCAGAAGCCCCTCCCCGTTAATGCTCTTAATTATGTGACTGTTTGAAGTGAAACACGTATCTAGTTCACTGAGACAAAAATCTGCTCTGAGCAAATTATCTGAAGGCAGATTTGTTACAGGCCGGTGTTTGACTGTAGTACCCCATCTCATTAGCAGGTGCTGATCCCACTAAGTAATTAGCATGTTTCTTTAGCCCTTAATCCCACCCTGATACACAGCAGAGGGAAGCATCCATGGGAAAGACACAGCAGCGGCTAGAATAGGCAGCTCTGCACAATTAACCAATTAGCTAAGCAAACATAGGGGATGCAGAGGTTGAAGGAAATGCTTGGGCCCTTCTACCGTCAGTATTTGAGACCATTACCTAGAAATGGACCTGAAAAGGGACATTCCTTTTCAGTCAATTTTAAGTGGTATGCAAATTTAATACTTGATAAACACTTTGCACTAATGACTAAGGTGTCGGAAGGGACTGGTTTGGTTTGTCCGCCTCGTCTCCAGCACTAGGGCAACAGCAACCAGTTACACGCTTCTTCCTCGCTTTGAGACTGCTCCAGGACTTGCAGATTCTCAAAACCTCATAAAACCACGTCAACTTTGCTCTTGCCTAGAGCCAACCAAACCGGCTCTTGTTTTACACTCCGGCTGCAAATTCCCTGGAAACTTACACGTCAAAACCGAAAAGAAAATTGCTAGGCAAAAATCCCAGGTGCTGTACAAAAGACACCATGCTATTTTAAAAGAAAAAGCAAATTATAAAAATCCCAAAGCAGCCACAACAGCTAAAGGAAGCAGTTTTCCTTGGTCTTCAAGTGGTCAGGCTCTCAGAAGGAAAGGAAACTCAGAACAGATAGCAAGGTCTAGTATATAAAGCTTGCCAGGGTGGCTGGAAACAAGTGTGATGAGTCCCACTGTGGTGGGACAGGAACAATTCCATGGTGACTAGGCTTGAAACACTTCAACTTCTCTAGAGTTTTCCAACAGCGACAACACAGACCCGTTAAAGCTATCATTACCGAGCCACCACCTTAAGCACTGTACACTAAATACCTTTGAAATTACTTAATAAAGGCAATTGTAGCATATAGATTAAAATCCCTATTATAAATAAAAAGCCAACTGAAAGCCAAGCAAAGGCATCTCAACTTCTAACAACATTCTTAATTTCCAAATTAGTAATCTTGTAATCAAAACAAGAAAACCCCACTCATTGTTTGTGACTTGTTGGACGTTCAGCAACACTTCCCTATTATTACCATGTATTCCCTCTAAATGGTCCCGCTCCAATAATTTATAATAAAAACTGATTCCTATGCTCAGTTACTGACCAGAGCCAACACCAAGCCTTTCCATTAGTGTAAGCGATGGCACTAACCTACCCACCATCACAACCACCCCAAACCAGAGGGCAGGTTGGAACTGTTTCTAATCGTAGAGCATTAGATCTAAACTAGGTTCGTTTGCACAGACAACTGTATTTTTTTCCTCCTCCTCAAAGGGTGCTGGTGAGCTGCTGTTTTTTAACTTTGAAAAAGTCAACCAGTGGTACTTTCACCAGTTTTGTTCAGACTAAAAGATTCACTGTAAATATTAATGCTGTTTATTTTATACTCCATGTAAAACAAAAGCGTTATTTGCACTTTACAAAGCAGTTTATTCAATCAACTCTTGTTGTAATTGAATAATTTAATGTTAATAAACTGCCCCTGAAGCGTACAAAGTACCTTTTCTGAACATAAATCTCTCTGCCCCCATCACCTCTGTGAAAAGACACCGTAAGTCTCCCCTACCTCCCTAACAACACCCAAGCTCTCTGCTCCTCATCAACGTTATCAGCTCTCCATTAAGGGCATCTATAGCTTCCTCCATAAATTGATAAATTCCCTTCCATAAATGGATCTTCCAACAGCCTTAGAAACCCCTGGAAACGGTGCAATAATTCCCTCTATTTTCACACGCATCGGCAAAACAACTACGTTACTGTTTATCTCGGGGTTATACTGAAAATTAACTGAAGAGCACGTAGGAGGAAGACTCGAAATAGGAGATAATGAATGGAAAGCCTCTACAAGTCCCATCATTTGTCGTTAGCTGTGCCTTGTTAATACTGATAAATGAAGCCAGGGAACAAGACCAAGGTGGTGTTTTCCAAAACATACCTCCCACTGCTGAAGAGTCTTCAAACAGTTAATGATAAAAACATCCCAACGTCCCCCCTCCTCACTGACAAATTTTAGGCACTTTGGATTTCAACCTTATTTATCAAACAGAGGCAGAGTTTGCCTAAGCTATTTATTAACATGAGTTTTGTTCCTCATCTAAAGTATCAACAACATGTCTCAAAAAGCTGCATTCTTGAGGAAAGCAGAAAAAAAAACAGATAAGAGCGATATGACAATCACTGATTCGCACTCAAACAGACCCATCATAGGTCACGCTGATCTCCAGGTGCAAGACAAGTTTAGCTGAAGTCACATTTACCCAAACTTTATGCAGAGTCAGTGAAATAGTAAGATGTCAGCCAGGAGAGAAAAGGGCAGGAAAAGAGTGAAGTGATGAGCAGTATTTTACACTTATACTATTTTCAGAGAAGACAAGAACGTAGCCTGGAGATAAAAGGGAAAGGAAGGCCCCGCACAGGGGAAAGCCGTGGTGAGAACAACCCAGCAAGACAAAAATACTGCATGGGTGTCTCTACATGGACTAGAGAGAGGAAACACCAAACCACCTATTTCTAAGGAGGGGGAAAGAGTCAGAGGTGCCTCTTACAACACCAGACAAGAAATTAGAAGCACATCACCTTAGTCTGAGAGACAACAAGGGGGAAAAAGTTCGAGTCACTGGAAGGATTTTAAAAGGAGAAAGTCTGTGTCACTGGAGGCTTCAGAGACTAACAGACACTTTCAGAAGCCTGGAAATAGTCAAGGGAACTTTAAAGACATGGTACACATCAAACTGGATTGAGTTTTCCCTGGTCTTTTTATAAAGTTAAAAAACATGATTTTTTCCAAAATATTTTTACATATATAAAATGTATTTTAGAGTACCTGGGAAAATGAAGTTTGCTCTTATGCTCAAGCATTTGAGAGGCAAAACCGCACCAGTATTCGTAAAGTTTTCCCTCTAATTCATGTTTTTCTCCCTCACTATCCACATCAAACACAGCACCAAAACTGGGCATTTCCTTCTCAGCCTAGTGCCCTTAGATCTTTAGGAGGCTGAAATGGTCAAGACCCACGTCTCCTCCAAACACCTGCCTGTTTGCTCTGATGAAGCGTTACGAGGGAGGTGCTTGGAGAAGGCAGAGATTCGCTTGGGGTAGATGAGACAACAGATGGGCATCAGGTGCCACCGCTGATTTACATTCACAGGATCCAACGGGTACACTCACTGGTGCCAGGAAGGGGTTCTCTCACCCATTTGGAACCTCTGGTTCATCTATTTTGCCAAATCTAGGGCAGACAAAGCAGGCCGGAGAGGAAAGTCAGGTCACTTCTACGCTGCTGGCTTGGTCTTGTGTCACCACTGAGACAAACACGCTGCTCTCCATGTTTAGGGTACAAACTCAAACCAGGCTGCCAGGCAGGCAGCTTTAGACTATCTACCCGTAATGCAGATTGTGATCAGTAGTTGGTGTTTTTCCTCTACAGCTATAAACACCCCCTGGGCTTTGCCAGCCGTACATTCACCGTAACACGAACAGGAATGCAAAAAAAAACCCCAAACCCTGCACGTTTAAATCATTAAATCGATAACGCTAAAGCAAAATTCACTGTTTACCAGATCCTTTTTGTTTCTAAAAATTGTACTTGCCATATTATGCACAGTAACAGAGGCTTCTAGCCCTTATATATTCTAATATGATGAATCACACTATGCTACTGAGCCACTCTCAGAAGCAATCTAAGCTTTAGAATAAAATCACTGACTACAGCAGCCTTAAGAGGAAGAAGAGAAAAAACATCATTAAAAATATTCTCTGGAAAATAAGCTTCTGTGAATGAGGGGGAAGTTAATTTTGCGTCAAAAGGAAACGTTCACTTATGTACTATGTGTCTCTGTAGCTGGTTACTTTAAAGCAG
The DNA here is from genome assembly GCA_013399435.1 of Arenaria interpres. NCBI lineage: Eukaryota > Metazoa > Chordata > Aves > Charadriiformes > Scolopacidae > Arenaria > Arenaria interpres. Next base: position 152,859 of record VXAK01009921.1, read on the forward strand.
GCCTTTCTAGGAACCCATCCGTAGGAGAATGAACTCCATGTACTGAACTTCACGAACATGAACTTCAGTAACCCCACGAAGGGCTGAAACTGTCCCACCGAGTCCGTGCCCCTCTGACAGAGCCAGGCAGCTTCAGCAGCAAGTGAGAAAACCTAAGGCTGCCCTAACAGGCAGGGACGGTCGCCGAGTCCCCGTCAGCAGCATTATTTTGGCCAAGTATCAGTGCTGTGCTGGCACTGGCACCTTCAGCACCAACCTCCAAGGCAATCACCCCCACCGAAAAGGGAGGGTGGCTCGCTCCTGTGTCACCTGCCCAGAGATGGCAGCAGGAACTCCCATCTCCTTCCCACAGGTCCTCCACCGCACCCTGGTGGACCCCATTCCCATGCCACCAAACACCCCTCAGACACTCCCTTGAGAATAACGCCAAGAGGAACCCTCAGCCACCACGTATCCAGCTTGTGGGTGCTCTTCGGAGCAGAATCGCCCCCCAGAGGTGTCACAGATCTTTGGGATGCCTGTTCCCAATGCTGGATTGAAGTGATCTGTCCCAGCACCTAAGAAGATGCCAGCTCTCCTACGCTTGACCACAGTGTCAGCACATGTACATGGTGTAGCAGCCCCAGCCACGCAGTTAACGCCACCCTATGCCACACATGCTGCAGGCAACCGGGGATTTGTAGTTTGCTGGGAAATGAAAAAGATATTTTCCACCCTTCACAGCTACAAATGATCGCCCTCTCACCTGTGGTATAACCTTCAGGGTGTCTCCAAATCCCCAGGACAGCTCTTTGGGTTTTGTTTCTTAGCACCTTTTCCCCTTCCCAGCATCTGACCTGTTACACCCACTTTCACCAGCGCTGCCACTAGGTGACAATCAGACCACACTAAGACAATTCTTTGTTTTAGTGAAAAACTGAAGGAGGAAAAAAAATAACGGCTCAGACTCCTTGGTTTTGCAGGGCAAAGATCTGATGTGCCTCCTGGAAAGCATCACTGGATGTTATGCAGCAACACTGGCACAAGCCACGGAGCCAGGCAGCCTGAGGGACAGTTGGGACAAGAGACAAAGGATGATAAGGATGATCTTTTAGGGTGAAGCACCCAATTCTCAAGCTGAGCTATTAGGAAGAGGAAGCGGTGATGATTCAAGACAAAAGAGCAGAATCCAACCCAATGGTACCCTCTTGAAGCAGGAGTGAAACTGAGAGTAATCCACCAAAGCAGGTGAAAGGGCCAAGCCTCACATCTAGAACTAGAGAAATGGCTCAGATCCAGAGCACGGTCAGACCTGGATTTGCTGGAGTTCTGCTGTTTAAGACTGGAAAGTCACCGACATGTGAATATTGCTCCATCTGAGCAGCTTCTACATTTGGTTTAGTTTTCTCAGGATGCAGTCAATGAAACTTTCTCGCTTCGAAGCTTCCTTGTGCACATCCCTTTCCAGACTGAAGCAGTAAGAAGGAACTACAGCAGGGACCATCAGCCTGCACGGGTAACAAAAACGAGCACACAGGTCTAAAGTGGCATTTGCTCTCCAGCATTTCATACTGTAGTTCCAGAGAGAGCTGACTCCCGGCAGCACCAGCGGGAACGGCGGGTATCGCAGTTCCTGCCGCTTGTGCAGACTCCAACCTCTGCTCCTGCCAGGAGGAAACTCTGGAAGCACTGGATCATCAAGCCCGTGACAAAAAAAACTTCTCAGATACTAATACACATATTTTAGCAAACGTGTGGCAAAATTAAACACGTTTTCCTGAGAGGCACTGATGGCACTACCGCTTAGGCCACGTACACCATGACAACGTCAGCACGGGGCCACGTTCTTCACAAGAGGGATCTTACAGCCCAGATGACTGCACACACACACACAGATCCGTTTGAGGCTTCTGTTTGAGTGTGGCTTTTATATCAGAAGCATGAGATGCAACACATTCACGCCTCCTACTCCTCAAGTTCTTCTCACTACTGGAAAGTAACAGACAGCGAGAAGGTTCCCAGCCCAGATTTTTCTTGGACAGGACGGGTCCAAACCTCAGCGCTCAAATTCAAACAACAGGAGCCCATTACTCTGACTGGGATAAAGCACAGGCCAACCAGAAACTGAAAATTAGTCTAATGGTAGGAAAAAAGGTTGGTTTCGTTAGAGAAGTGTTGCTGGAAAAGAAGATGGACTGAAGAGGTCTGGATTTGAAAGTCTAAATTCAGGCTTCTTCCCTTTTCTTCAGGGAAGCTCTATCACATAACTAGAACAGTGGTCTTTAATTTTATTTTTATTTACTTTTTTTACATGCTATTTCTTTGCTTATTTCCTTCCACACTTCCATGAAACTGGTTTTGTAAACGGAGGTGACAGGTCACTGCTTTCCCTTGGCGATCACTATGACTGGACTCTGAACGTGTCTCGGCATCTGAGGAGGTGCGTGTCCAGTCACCAGCAGCTCTTCTCTCCCAGTAACTTCTCCAGTGCCCTGACGCCAAAGCTCAGTATTGAACAGCATCCATGTTAATTAATTCTAATTTTAGTTCCACCTCTTTTTGACCACCAATAAATCCATGTTGCTTTGTAATCCAGCACTGGGATATGTTCCAGCATTACAGAATTCGGCATTTTAAAACCATTTCTGTTCCCATCCCGTTCTTCAGTAACCTCAATATGTTTGGCATATGAAAAAAAATATACGTATCTGCTGTAGGGTCAAGTAAAGCCTATGGGAGGGTAATTCTAGCAGCAATATCGTTCCTGGAACTGCAGACAATACGGCACAGTGATGCCATTTGGTATGGAAATGGCTTGCTTTGCAGAAAGAACATGATCTGTTTGTCATTAAAACACGCTGAAGTTCTTCCAAGGGATCAGCTACTAGAAATGACAATTCTGCATCAGAACCGCCTTCTGTGAAAATCCTTTCCTTTTCCCATATGTAGCTTTATACCAAGACAAAACTTTAATTCTAAAAGAAAAACACACCCTTTCCTCGCATCTTTAGAGAGCCTTTTAGAAATAAGTAATTACAGAATGATGTTTCTATTAGTCTCAAGGCTGTTGTCCAACTGTTCCTCAGATATTTTAAACTAAATGTATTTCAAGGAGCTGCCAAAAAGATGAATTTTATTTAATTCAAGTAACAGATCTAGGTATTTAAAACTATGCCTTTCTCTGAATCCTTCTGTGACGACAGCTATTATCTGCTGCTTTCATGGTAGGCAGTGCTTTTCCTCGGGTTTATTACTGAGGAAATTAAGTGTTACAGCTGGTGTCAGCCCAACATGACATGGTTTCAGCACTCTGCTAAGTTTCATATCCTCAGGCACCTTCAAATGACAGTCAAGCAGAGAGGACTTCCACTAACTGGAAATACAAGGCAATAAATAACTGGGGTCTAAACTGACTGGGGGAAGAGGGGGAGCACCCTCTGCGCCGACAGAGCTGCTGGCTGCACAGCTCAGCCTCCTCCGGCGAGCATCCCAGCCGGAATCCATCCCTCCGCTCCAGCTGCATTCCTCCCGCACAGGGGAAGGATGGCATTTGCCATCTGAGAAGCAAAGCAGCCCAATAAATAATAGAGCACGGTAAAAGTATAATTGTCTTTCTTACTTAAGACAGTCTTAGCGCACGATGCTCGTCCCACATACAAATGTTTCCAATCTAAGCCACTACTCTGTTTTGATTAATCCCACTGAGGATTCTCTCTCCGATATCTATTCCATAGCTCGGTATGATATTCCAAACCAGTGACAAATACTCAGAGGTATCATAGTCAGAGAAAAGCTTACTTATTAAATACATTCAGCCTCATCTATCTCTAATGGCAAATGAAAACCCAATCCATCTGACACTACAAAAAACTTTTTTTTCCAGATGCAGATTCCAGAACAACTTTAAAACTTGCCAGCTCGCACCTGACCATCCATAACAATGAACATGCAAATCGTTCTCCATTTTGTCTCTTCTTGTCCCCAAAATATCAGTATGCCAGCATGTGACAATGAAGAGGAGGGGAAAATGCTGCTTATAACTGGTGATGGATTTGCAGTGAGATACTTGGCTTGGAAATGTTCTAGTCCAGTTTATTACCACGTGCTGTCCTGAGAAGACACCGTGAGCTACTGGGATGGGGAAGTCAGTGTTCACACATTCGTGCATCTGGTTATAACTTGGAGCATTTGCCAGCGCTTTCCTGGGGAGCTGAGAGATGTACTACTCTTCACTAGGGCAAGAGGAACAAATGAATTTCACAAAGAACGGGTACTTATCTAGTCCCGTGCTGTGAGACCTCCATTCACGGGACAAACAACAGAAGCAGACGATGTCTTCAGTGAGAACTGCAAAAGTCCTTCTGACGTAAAATACTAAGTAATTTAGCACAGGGGCTGCCACCAGCACTCCTTGCAGTAGCCCATTTTCAGGACCTTTAGCCACTCAACGCTCGCCACTGATTAAACTCTAATTTTAAACAGAACTGAAACACAGAGTTGGGGATATTCCCTGCCCCTCCTTCCGTCCCTCACATTTCAAACCACACACGCTGGGTTCTCTGCGAACAATCAGCCATCCCACTCCGGTTACAGAACAGGGATTCACCCAGAGCCAGCAACATACAGACTGGGGAGATACTTCTCAAGTAGAAATGAAAACAGTAAAAACTGAGAGCTGCCCGACTGAGGGAGGAACACCCTCCCAGCTCAGTCTTCCAAACACGCCTAGGAACCAGCTATGAAAAACAGACTGTCAGCACATCTTCACCCACTGCCTTATGTATTGATTCAGCCGAAGAAACGGTCACATTAGATGATAAAAACTAAAAAAAAAAATAAAAAAAAAATATTGAAAAAACCTTAGAGACTTTTTTTTGCAGTTTCAGACGTTTTTGATAAAATATAAACTGCTTCTAAGTAAGTTTTCATTCATCATTAGAAGTATAAGTTGATTCTCCTGCAGACCAGAAGAGTTAAAAAAGAACTGCAGAAAAAAAAAAAAGGCAATAAAAATTCTTTACAGCTGAGTTCCCTACCCAACCAGCAAAAGGGGAAAAGATAGATGTGAGAGCAAAGCAGGTTCTGAGGCAGCTTATGCTTTAAATTAACTTCAGTATTATAATCAACACAGACACACTCTTACAATGAAACACAACAATATTTTTCTACTTCCACCCCATGTATTGGAATATTAATGACTTTTTTTTAACCAGTTTGTTCCCATTTACCTTTTAAATCGATAGCTCTATTACTGATCTAAATTACTATTAAATTTTCTGTTGAGGGATGGGGTTTGGTTTGGGCTTTGCTGTTAAAACCACTTGTACGACAAAAAGCACTTTGTGGCCTCACTCACAAAAGACACAGTTTAGGTACATTTTCAAGGAATATCTTTACAGCTTCTCCACAGAAGCAGGATTTAGGGTGGCACATTCTCCACTCGACCCAGAACAGATGATTTTAGATCCGAGTAATCTCAGAAATATGTCATCAATAACAGAATTAATACTGGATTACTGGGAAATACTGGATTCCACTGGAAATCCTAGTTTTCTGACCACTATTTGTGTTCCAATTTGGATCTGAACGGTCAGAAGAGTGGGGTTTTGATAACTGAAAAGCGGCAACGAATTTCAACACCGAAAAACCATCCTTTTGTGTTGCTGTTAACCTGGGCAATTACCTGAGTCCTGCTGAGGTTTTCAAGGTGCTGCAGAAACTCTTGAGGCCGAGCCATCACCCTGGAACAGGCTGTCAGGTCACCCAGCTGCAATTTTGGCTGAACCCATCCCAAATTGTTTGCAGGTACATATAATCATTATGATTTTCTGACACAAAACAATTTCATTTACCCTCTAAAGAAAACCTACTCTAAAGGGCAAGGTATTTGTTTAATACAAGCCAGCCATGATGTATTGAGAACATTTCCAAAGTAGAGGTTGAAATATCCATGTATTTTTCAGCAGCTGATTTATTTTAGCCTTTTTTTTTAAAAAAACAAAACCAAAAAACCTGCCACAGAAAACCTGCTGAAATGTTTACCTAAATGCAATGAAACATTCCCACAGTCTGTATTTCACTACCCAGCATGATACCCTGCCCCTTTAAAATTAATACACATTTTTTAAAAAGGAGTATGACATAAAACTTTAATACTTACCTCGTTATCATAACACAGTTTAAGTGTATGTAAGAAATAAGAATATTTAGAAGACTACACCATCTAAGACCAAAGCTACTTAGTGAATATATAAACAGGAATAGCTTAAGATATTTAACTTCCAGCACTGATACTCCAACACTATAACTGCTACAGAAATATTCCTAAAAGGCTTTTCTGCCTTTTATAGCCCACAAAAAGGCTTAAAAAAAAGAGAGAGATTTTCAATACCCATATTTTTACTCTGTCACTTCCACTTTGAAGCACAGATTTGTGTTGCTTTCTTCTACTTCCAACATTAGGTTGCCGTTTACATACTCCTGTTTCTCAGCCAGCTGAAAATCACCAATTTTCCTTGCCTCAACTTTTTGTGCTTTAATGTATGATTTTTAAGACTCACGCATGTGATCTCACTGACTTCTACCTAGAAAAATGTGATTTTCTTTCTTTATACGGGCAGACACGTGGGCAAATTCAGACATGCTGTATTCTTGTATCAGCCCAAGGAAAGCATTGCCTTTAGTATTTTAAAGAAAATTTTGCCCTTTTTTTGTTTCGAAAGTATAATCAAAATTGAAACACTTGTAAATTAACAAATGTTTTAACTAATATGCATTTAAATCACTCTACACTGAAATTTAATAAGCTTTCTACTTAATGGAGGTTACCCAGACAGGCCTCATTAAAGGGGAAATAGGACCTTCATCTCCAAGCTGCCTCCACCGAAACATACGCTCTCTGATTTAGCTATTTATTGACAAAAACCTTCCTCTCAGGACACGGGCAAGGCATTGTCTTTGAACTCCCTTGCATCTTCTTCCAAACTGAAGAGAATTCAACCCCTCGTAAGTCTTTCTGAGAACCAACAGCATTTCTTGCCATGAGAGAGATGGAGGTGATCAAGGTTAACAAAGACATAGATGATGTAGTAAAATAAATCAAGGGCATGTTTTTGTCTCTCTCAAAAGAGATCTGATCCTCCCAACCAGGGACAACAGCTTTATTTGAAGTAGCCTCTTTCAGGCAAAATTTATCTAGCAATGCTCAAGTTCTCCTTCATTCCAATCTTACTTTTGCAAGTCAAAAGGGGGAAAAGAAGAGGCTGGGCCACAATTTCAAAAGTCTAAATTGAGGTAAATTTCAGTTTATGCTGCTTTTTAGACAAAACTGCAATATGTAGTATAAGTTGCACTCCTAATCCTTACTGGGAGAAAGATAGTTTCTGTCAATTTGCCACACTTCTCCCTGCAATTTTGAGACTAATTATGGTTTTAAAAAAGAGAACTAGTCAGGAAGACTCATGGAGGAGGAGAGATTGCAGAAGAAGAAAATGCCATGCACGTTTTTGCTGGATCGTAGCTCAGGCATCCTGAGCAGCCCCAATCTCTGCCGCGCTACTTGCCATACAAAGATCAGTCCCCTGGGGGTTTCCCTTCCCCATTAGAATGGGGAAACTCACTGGGTTGATCCAGGCAGTGTTGACCACACATACAGAGAGCTCCCACGGCGCCGTTATCGAAGACCGTGACAGCAGCGTGATGAGGGCAGACATGCCTGCGATACCTCAAAGAAACCATTTTCACGAATACTCACTGTTCTTTGGATGGAAGTTCTCAGGCAACTTCAATCCAGTGGATCTGGGTCTTACTTGAACCTTCTCTAAGGCTTGGTTTAGGCAGCACGTGGACAAGGAATGCCTTATTCTACTGCACTGAATCTCTCCTAGCGTTGACAGCACCCGCTGCACGTCGGACCGTGGGGCTCCCTGGAGCTGCAGGAGGGAGCTGGAGCTGTGATCCCAACTCCCCAAACTATTTGAACACGCACAGAAATTATGTGTTTGCAAGAAGTCTTTGCAGACCTTATTTTGAAGAAAATATTAGTATTTTTGCCAGCAATACTGTGACCATATTGTAAGTAATACCAGAGGCTTTAGATACTTATTACAACTGTGAGCTGACCCATTTTCAAGGCTTCAAAGCTAAAAGTGCTTGGCAAAGAGGCAGAACTGTGTGCAGACATATCCTGCAGCAAGGAAACAGCGTGACCCTATTAAAAAACATCCCAGAGACAGGCGAGAGCACGGGCTGAACAGTACCCCCCATGGCAGGGTAACACGTGGCCATCAGTGCCATGGCAGAGCTAACACAGGTATGAGGAAGATGGGCTCCAAAGGGCCCATCAAGCCCAGTGCTCCCATCACAGGCCACTCCAGAGCCCAGAACAGTCCACAGCGTGATGGACCTCACAGCACACAGCTTTAAGGGATTGGGACATTCAGGAGAATCCATGGTGGCCACCACCAGCCTGGGCCCTGACAGCAGCGAGCCATGTGTTAGATGAAAGCACAGAAGTGATCTTAATTCTACTCCCCTCTTTTTTGTTCACCTATTGTTCGGGGTTTGTTTTTAAACTCTGACAAAGTGCCCGCTGTTGCATAGTCACATAAACCACGGTAACCCCACGCCACGACAGCACCGATACCCGTCTCTTTCTGTGCTGAGTAATACTAGAAACAGAAAACCCGGGAATTCAAAAATAATCATTTGTACTAGGTCACACCAAGGTCATTTGACTTGCAGAAATATGAGGTTCCTAAGCCAGGGAGCTTAAGCTGCGACGTGAAAAACACACTAGGAACAGATCCGTGAAGGAATTCAGCTGAACTCCTTCAAGAGAAAATTTCCACTGGTTTGTATCAGCTGTAGCTCTGCCCCTGTGGGCTGTAAGTAACTCTCACCACATACGTATACAATCCAAATAACACTGCACGTTTCTACACCCCCTCATCTTTCTGTGGTCTTTTCTGTCTTGCATGGATCACCAAGCTCACCTCAAAGAATGACTCTTTAGTCCGGCACAAGTAGGAAAGAGTTTTTAGGGGTAGAGACAAAATACAGTACCTGGCTTCTGTGACACCTATCAAAGGCAAAATGAGAAATGACAATCCCACCAGGGTCATCGGAGACCATTAGCATCTACTTACAAGAAGCCCTCCCAAAAAATTCAAGGAGAAGAATAATATACGTGAAAAAATAATACAGAGTTAAATGCGCTGCCAGTAACGATCAGCATGACAAGGCTGAAATGAAAGAAATCAGAATTCTAAAAGGAAATCCTCCACTTCAACCTCCAGATTTTTATACTTATTTATTTTTTTTAAAACTAAGTTCAGAGAACCCGTTCCTACGTGGTGCCTGATCAGCAGCAGGGACTGGCACAGCCAGGATGAGGGTGACGCCACCACCAAAACAGAGGTAGAAATGGTCTGGGGCTGTTTCTTACCTATCAGTGTCTAGAGGGAACTTCAAAATATTAGCAAAGGAACAAAAGAATTACCAATGGTGAAGAATTAGAGCCATCTGAGTCATTAAAACGTCCCCTGTAGTTTGACTATAGCTAGACTCAGCCCATCAGAAGGGCACAATCCCTGGCCGTGCTGAGCCCCAGCACTGGAGGGAGCCGACGTGGAACGGGGGGACACCACAGGCCCCAAGCCCCATTTCCCCTTTCCTTTTTGTGTTCAGTTTGCTGAGCTCTTCTTTCTGCGCACGCTTAATCCATTAAGCATCCCGTGAAGACGTGCTCAGAGTCTAATGACTGCTCTTGATCTTGTCTCTCTCATTACGAAAGCTGGAAATTAATGAAGAGAAACCTCTGCCACCATTACAGCCTCCCTGGCGTCGCGGAGTGCGTCCCGGGCACACAAACCACCAGCAGCTTATTCAGAAACCTGAGAAAGAGGAGACTGCTTGTAACACGCTTCGGTGCCTGCCTTCTGCGGCTGTGCTTTCCGGGCGGGAAGGAAATCCCAGTGCCATCGGAATGCTCCCCCACGGATGAGGGAAAGCAGCCAGCACCTCTGTGAGGATCGCTGGTAACGTCTCAAGGACCAAAAAGCGCTCATCAACAGTTGAAAAAAAGGCTAATTTCTTGACACCAAATCTGGTGATGAATTTTACTCGGCTTTCCTTCTTTGTACCCTCACATACAAGTTTTGGCAAAGTAAAATACAACTTTAGTACATAGATTTTATTTCCATGTTAATGTTTTCACAAAAGGTATGTTAAAGCAAAGAGTTTGGGAGGCATTCAGGATTTTTCAGAGCATCTTATAGTGATGTATAGAAGGATAAGCATTCTGTAGGGTTTTGTTTGACAGTTTGTTGGACACACATAGGATGGTCTTAATCGTTCCTCCCTACATGAAGCACATGTTTGTCAGTGCTTCTGTTAGACCAATAATACAGAGTACTTAATATTACTTGTCAAAGCACTTTAAAACATTAGGGAATTAATATTTCATTATACGTATCTAGCAGGGAAGTGTTTGGGTTGGGAAACAGCTGAAAGGGTTTGTGAATGAGCCTCACCTCTTGGGTACATGCCTTGGGATCCGACACAGGCACCCTCCAAAAGGTAGGAAGGTTGGGGTTGGTTTTTTTAGACTACGAGAGGAAACACTGATAAAAAGTGGTAAATACACACTATGAAACAAGTTCACAAAATCGCCTCGCCTGGGTTTTAGTCCAATCCAAATAAATAGCTTTAAGATGTTGATGAATTCAGGAAAGCTGTAACACTGTACAGAGCATTCTCTTCATAAAACATCTACGACAGGAGGATTGATCATGCTACGTGCCAGAGTTTGCATCTGTATTTTTTGCTTTCATGAAGGAAAATGATTATTTCAGCGAGACTCTGAAGCATGTGACAACACAGAAAAGGTGGCAAATAACTACCATTACAAAAACTATGTGACTTTTACTGAAGTGCAAGATGAGTATCTGAAATACCCCCTTCCTCGTCTCTTCCTCATTAAAAAGTCCTCCTTTCTTCAGCAGGTCAAAGAATTCAACAGAGTAATTGAAAGTTGGCCCATGTTTTTAGGAGGAAACGGCTATTTCACACCCCCATAGAATGTTTAAGAGTAAATGGAACTTGCTGCAAAGCCATTCTTTAATTTTGGTGTTTGGGAACAGACCAACAGTACTTTCTGGCTACAGATTTTACTTCTATCAATGCAGACCTACTTCCAGAGGAGGTTGTGTAAAAGCTGCAGCTTGACAAGTGGACCATCTGAACAACACTTACTGATTGATATATTCTATTTTTAAAAAAATAATGACATGACTTGTACAGAAGCTATGGAGAAAGACTGTTAGAAGCCTAAGCAGCAATGCAATAAGATCAGACAGCAGGATTTTCCTTCTCCACGGCTCACAGAAGTCCTCCACCTCCTCAGCTCCACATCCCACCACTGCTCCCTGCAGAACCAGGGGGGATTGGTGGGGCACTGCTTCCCACACCTTCCCCACTGACAGACCCAGCACGTTATTTTACCTTCAGTCATTTAAAAAACACACTCCAAAAGATGACAACACTTCTAGGGGAACATGCAACCAGAGATGACAGGGGCCTTCTCCTACAAATACCATGGAACAACATTCCTCTGAAACACTCGCCCATCATCTTCCGAAGTCCTGCGGCCTGGAAGCTTTAAGCCCAGGTGATTTAATTGACCCTTCACAGAAATGTTTCCATAAGCAGGAATTGCAGGAGGAGTTGGTACCACTGCTTAATTTTCTTCAACTGTCTTTTTTTTTTGTTTTGTTATTTTTTTCCCTTAAACCAAACAGGAAAAAAACAAGAAATCAATCGACAGCAGTCTCGCTGTTGCAATTGGCTTGCTCATTTTTAAGTTGTAAAGCACAAAGCCTTATCAGCTCCTATCAGCTACATCACAGCAGAAATGGAGTGAGCATCTCCCTCTTCTGTTTGGCAAGGACAAGCTGATTATACAGCTTGATCCCCAATCTCATCTCCAGTCTTTAAAACCACGTACTTGTTTACAGAATTAAAAGTAAAGAGGACTTAAAGGTATTTGGCTTCCGTGATGGAAACACAGCGCTGATCTGGGGGCTGGGCACCAGCAGGAGAAACAAGGCTCCCGACGGACCTGCCAGCTACATTTCCAACCTCTCGGGATTTAAACACTCACGAGCAATAAAACAGTTAAAAAATGCTTTGGCGTTTTTGAAGACTGAATCCAAGTTTTGCAGTTTGCGTGCACCCTTCATCTTTAAACTCCCCACAGCAGGCATCTCTACTCCACTCCTAATTCAGCCTGTGAGTACTGGAAGCTATTCAAGTAAGTGAATTCCAGGGACTAAATCAGACTAAGTTATCTTTTATTCATAAGACACCACAAATTTCCTCTTTGAAAGCAACAAATACAGGTTAAAGCGACTGTTGTGTCCCTTCTACCCAGTCCTTTTTCAACCTGGTAACAAGCACGCTTGCTTCTGCTGGCGCTTCCCGGAACGAGGAGCCGCTAACACCAAGAAAACCCTAACCCCCTCCCACCCACTCCTCCACGCAGCCAGCAGAGCAGGGCAATTCACCGCATCATTTCAAATCCTGTCTGCGTTCAGTGAGGCACTAACACAAACCCCTTCCCGAAGTGGCCCAGGGCAAGCCCCCGGGCTCTGCCCGACAGCCACAGCCGGGGCTCGGGAGGTTTAACACATCGCGCTGCCGGGGTCTGTGTCTAAATCAATGCCCGGAGTTGGCCAAATTTTTAACTGTTGAAATTTTTCACACCATGAAAAAAAGAAAAAAAAAAAATTGTAATGTAAGTTTTTCCAACGTTTTAGAGCCATAACGAAAAAGCACGGTAAAATAGCAAACCAAGTCATAATCCACTTTCAAAAGTTCAATAGGCAAAATAATCTACCAAATCCTCAGGGTTTGGTTATTTAAGATTAACTAACTTTACAACCGTCTGATAAACATAAAAATATCTACCTAAATTCAGTATTTCCCCTCCCTAGCCCCAGAATAACTCCTGAAGAATACTACATACATACTGATGGTTCACATCAAGCTTCGACCCATGTCTTGGCTGAATAACAGAAACGGTACATGATGCACACCTGGCTTTTGACTAAAGAACAGACAGAACACAAGAAACACCTTCTAGAAAAATGGAAAAAATATTTTATGTAACATAGTACTTTATCAGAAAAAGCTGTATCCAGCAACAGTGGAATAATAGAGAAACTCCACCCCGGATCTTTCAAAGCAGGCAGTGTTTAGCCATGGATTAGCTGAAATCAAACTGTATCACAAGATAAGTTCTCCTCATTCCTTCTCTTCCTGCTCTTCACCTCTTTGTCTCTGCCTGCGCTGGAAAGAGGGAAGAGAAACTTCCTCTAAGGACTTCAATGAATATTTCTTATCTACTCAAGTGGTTCCTAATATTTTTATAAAATCCTTTAAAGACAGCTTTACAGAAAATAATGATTTTTAACACCCTAAAAATAATGTTGTGTCTTAAATATGAAAAATGTAATGCTGAAACTGCTTAGTAAAGACTTCCATTTGGTGAACATTTGAAGATGTTATCACAGATGGCTGCGTTTTGAGAAAAAACTCCTTAATACTTAAATAAAGTGTAATAATACTGGAATGAAATACAGCTACACACGTGGATTTTATTTATTTCTTTTTAAAATACGGAACTGTTTCTTTTTAAACACTGAACCAGTTCTAAGCACAGAATTTTGAACATTCCAAACTAGAGAATTTGGCAAGTGTTGCCAATGGAATACCCTAAATTCCTGGTTTCAAGTGGTTTGAGAGCAGGGCTTGGGAAAAAGCACCGAAGGCTTGAACAAAGCAGACAAGGCTGGCCACCAGGCTGACCACCAGCAACCCTGCTCTGTGGCTCACTGAAGAGACACAGCTCAGCCAAACTGGTCCAAAATCCAGAAGATGGAACATTCCAAATGGATTTTAACAAAGATGTCCTTCCTCCACCAGAAGACAAGTCATTCCCATTTTGAGAGAGGTCGGCAAACAGAAAGCCAAGCTGCAAGGAAGACAACTCATTTAAAGGCTCGCGGGTTTAATTAGAAAGCACCAGCACTGAAGAGGTCTCTCAGAAAAAGGCCTTTTAACAGGAAATGGAAGAATACAGGGTTTAAAGATGTTCAGACAGTTCTCTGCCACTAAAGCAAAGGCAATTAAAACTTCAATGCCTTTCCAGTAGCCCATCGTTTATTCGCAAGCAGCAAGTGCTAATGAGACACTTACACTCACACACACACAAAAAAAGCAGCCTGTGAAAGGGGGCAATGTATTTTGTTATTTATCCAGTCAAAATGCAAAAGACACGCATTTTGCTCTCACAGGGAAAAGGAGAGAGGAAAGCATGAATCACAGAAGCACATGGGGTTGGAAGGGACCTCTGGAGACCATCTAGTCCAACCCCCTGCCAGAGCAGGTCCACCCAGAGCAGGTTGCACAGGAACGTGTCCAGGGGGGATTTGAACATCTCCAGAGAAGGAGACTCCACCACCTCTCACCTCAAAGTGAGGAAGTTCCTCCTCATGTTTAGGTGGAATTTCTTACATTCAAGTTTGTGCCTGTTCCCTCTTGTCCTGTCCCTGGGCACCACTGAAAAAAGCCTGGCCCCATCCTCCGGACACCCACCCTTTAAGTATTTATAGGTGTTGATCAGATCCCCCCTCAGCCTTCTCTTCTCCAGACTAAACAGACCCAAGTCCCTCAGCCTTTCCTCATCAGACAGATGCTCTAGGTCCCTACCCATCTTTGTAGCCCTCTGCTGTCCCCTCTCCAGCAGTTCCCTGTCCTTCTGGAACTGGGGAGCCCAGAACTGGTCCCAGTGCTCCAGAGGGGGCCTCCCCAGGGCAGAGCAGAGGGGCAGGATGACCTCCCTCCACCTCCTGCTCACACTCTTCCTGATGCCCCCCAGGATGCCATTGGCCTTCTTGGCCACAAGGGCCCATTGCTGGCTCATGGTCCCCCTGTTGTCCCCCAGGACTCCCAGGTCTTTCTCCTCAGAGCTGCTCTCCAGCAGGTCACCCCCAACCTGTCCCGGTGCAGGGGGTTATTCCTCCCCAGGGGCAGCACCCTGCACTTGCCTTTATTGAAATACATCAGGTTCCTCCCTGCCCAACTCTCCAGCCTGTCCTTCTGGAGAAGGCAGCACTTTCCAAGCTTTGATCACCCAGTTACAGCGACCCTCACCCCAGGGGCCACGTCCAGCCTCAATGGCCTGACATGGGAAAGCAAAGAGCTGCAAAAGCCCTAAAAGCACCAGTCTGCCGGCCCCGTGGCGTTGCTGCCCCAGCCCTGGCGATACTCAGCTCAATTCCAGCTACAGCTGGAACTCCCTTCCATCCCACAGCAACACCCCCCTGTCCTTAGGGTTTCACAGACAACACTCCCAGGGGGAGCAGAGCGGGGAGGGCTGGCTCTGCTGCACACCCCCTCGGCGCAGAGGAGGCAGGCTGGCACAGAGGCAGCAGCGAGTTCAAATAAGATTGCTTGTCTTCGTTCTGCTTCCCACAAGTGGCTCGTTTATACCCCGGAGTTGCAAGTTTATTGTTCCAGAAACTTCATTAAGTTTTTTCACAGTAGCTTTTTATAAACAGCGTAGACGGAAGCAGGGCTCACTTGTCCTTGAACGTAAGCTCCTATTGCTGCTTACAAAATCATTTCACGTTGATACAAGGAGTCAAGGCTCAGCACTGATTTCACAACATCACGTGCGTTTTCCTTTCAGAGCAGGCTAGGAAATAGCAATTTACTCAGAACCGCAGCTCTGCTTCTGCTTCACCCACAGGCAAACTGGGAGAAGCTGGGAGGCTCAGGTTTTACCTGGATGACGATTAGTATTAGTTGTTAATACTGCTTAGGCAGGGCCAAAACATACCCAAGGCTTGGACTTCACAGCACTAGGGAATGCTGAATCGAGAGGGAGGAATGCTTTTTAGTGTCAGTGATAGACTATCTACAAAAACAGGCTCAGAGTGATCAGGTGGCTGGGAGAAAAAAATAGGCAGATGTGCCAGAGAGGTGAGACACACGCAGCTCTCCCCAACAACACCTAGAACATTTCCCACGAGCAAAACTGGGATTGGCCCTTTTCTTGTATTTCAAGTGTGTGTGAATATGTAGCAAAAAATATGCTTGGGAAAATTTCACTGAGTTTTTAATATATACAAATTATTATTTTTAATCCATATGTCACAACAGCAAGAAACTTCAAAGGATTGGGGTGGTTTTTAATTTGTTTTGCCTTCGGGGTGGGATGGGGGAGAGGGGGAGTCCTCCCAGCAACATTTCCTTTTACTGCGAGCTAATCCTGAGAGAAGTCGGTGGATAAGCCTACGTGTTGATGGACAAGAGCTAGACATGCCTACGGTTACCCTGCAGAAAAATATGTGTAGAAATGAAGGATCTCCAATATATTTGTATCCAGCCAACAACTGAGTCAGAAATGCTCCTCCTATCTTGTAGGAGATGTTCTCCTGCATCCTAAAACGACCCTACCCAATATTAAGGGTTTTGTACGGTGTGATCTAAGAAGTCAGTTTTGATTACTAGGTTTCTTGTGGTTTGTTTGTTTGGTTTTTTTTCTGCCCAGTTTTTCAGCTTCAAAACGAATATTTCAGTGTATTAAAAGTTTGGGCAATAGTGCAGAGAGGAGTACAGCAAGCTAGTAATACACAAGGGCTACGTAACTCCAAACCCCTGCCATCTGAACACAATGCATTCCCCAGGCCAGAGCTACTTGAAATACCTCAGAATGACAGAGCTCAACTCTTAATGGCATTGAGCACTGCAGCTCCCAGTCTGCTAAGCTGGAAGATCTGTGACAGTGAGATTTATAATGCTTAGCTTCTCGATATCAAGGCCATTTATTCACGATAATAAGAAATCGAGGAGCTACTTAACACCTGACAGTAGCAGCACAGAAAAATTTAAGAGAATTAAAGACAATTTCTATATTTAATTGAAGAACTATCTAGGCAGTTGAGAAGCCACAACTGCAAAAGACCAGCAGTGAATTTTGTATTTTGTCTTCTGTGAAGAACAACTTGGCATTTTCAAAGACCAGGAATAGTTATATTTCATATAGGAGACAAAAAGATGTCAATTTTCATAATTTCCACATTCAGTCCCAAGTCCTACCCATTTTACGTGGGTATAGGAACATTATTTTTATGTATCATTCAGGTACCCAGAAATAAAATCTACTTTTGCACAGGAGAACTAACAAAAGTCATGTCTTGCTGAAACTTAAATGTGGCTTCACCCTGTCCACTTACAAATGTCACCTGAATAAAACCTCAGCTTGGTTTTAACCCGGTGCATTGTTGCTTTCAGAAACAACATATTGCAATGACATCTTTTACATCCTTAGCTGTAGAGCAGCAGCTTCCAGGGCTGTTCTGTATCTTGTGACAACCTGAAAGGCCACCCCAGGCTCCTCAGAGTGTGATTCCCCGTGGCTGGGTGCGATACGTGAACATCAGTTGGGTGCAAAGCCCCCCTCTTCTGGAGCTCTGAGGCATCTTATATGTGATCTCAGGAAGGTGCCTGACTTGCTGGAGAACACATTCTCCAATGAGTTACTTGGAACTTAAAACAGCTTTGATGTTACGCTAATAAAGTCTGTATCGTAATAAAGGTTAAGCCTCATTACAATGCCATACGAATGCGGTAAGGTTCTGTTCCACAGGCAGCAGGTCACACACCACCTCACCACCACAATACCCTCTGCTGGGTTAAAAACTGGCTGGAGGGCCGGACCCAGAGAGTGGTGGTGAATGGAGTTAAATCCAGCTGGCGTCCAGTCACGAGTGGTGTCCCACAGGGTTCGGTACTGGGGCCAATTCTCTTTAACATCTTTATCAATGATCTGGACGAGGGGATCGAGTGCACCCTCAGTAAGTTCGCAGACGACACCAAGCTGGGTGGCAGTGTCGACCTGCTGGAGGGTAGAGAGGCTCTGCAGAGAGATCTGGACAGGCTGGATCGATGGGCCGAGACCAACGGGATGAGGTTCAACAAGGCCAAGTGCCGGGTCCTGCACTTTGGTCACACCAACCCCCTGCAGCACTCCAGGCTGGGGGCAGAGTGGCTGGAGCTGCCTGGCAGAAAAGGACCTGGGGGTGTTGGTCGACAGTCGGCTGAACAGGAGCCGGCAGTGTGCCCAGGTGGCCAAGAAAGCCAACAGCATCCTGGCCTGTATCAGGAACAGCGTGGCGAGTAGGGCCCGAGAGGTGATTGTCCCCCTGTACTCGGCACTGGTGAGGCCTCACCTCGAGTACTGTGTCCAGTTTTGGGCCCCCTACCATAAAAAAGACATTGAGGTGCTGGAGCGGGTCCAGAGAAGGGCAACAAAGATGGTGAGGGGTCTGGAGAATAAGTCTTATGAGGAGAGGCTGAGGGAACTGGGGTTATTCAGCCTGGAGAAGAGGAGGCTGAGGGGAGACCTTATTGCTCTCTACAACTCCCTGAAAGGAGGGTGTAGAGAGATGGGGGTTGGTCTCTTCTCCCAAGTCACAGGCGACAGGACGTGAGGAAATGGCCTCAAGTTACGCCAGGGGAGGTTCAGGCTGGATATTAGGAAAAATTTTTTCACTGAAAGGGTGATCAGCCATTGGAATGGGCTGCCCAGGGAGGGGGTTGAGGCCCCATCCCTGGAGGCGTTCAAAAGACGGGTTGATGTAGTGCTGGGAGGTATGGTTTAGTGATGGTGATGCTCCTTGTATGTTGTGTGGGCATCTATTTTTGTCAGTTAGGTTGACGGTTGGACAAGATGATCTTTAAGGTCCCTTCCAACCTGGAAGATTCTGTGATTCTGTGATAGCCCTCTGGCAACAAGAAGAGCCCGAAGCCCTACCAGTGTGTTTGAACTGTGCTTTTCAACTGTGTATCCCACAAACTGTCCATGGAAACATCTCAGTATACAGTGGTTCATTTAAGAAAAAACATTTGCACTGGTACAACCATTGAACATCACTGCGTTAATTTTCAGTGGATTTTTTTTTTTTCCCTGCTTTAAATATACAGACCTGTTTTCCTCCGAGCATGTCTAAACGTAAGAAATAGTGCTGCAGCGGCTTAAATGTTAACGCATAAATACAGACTGTTTTCCTTAAATATGTACTTAGGTTGTTTTCTAGACAATTGAATTTTTCAGACGAAAGCATCAGCTGAAGAGAGCAAATATTTGAATGGTATTCAGTACAAAAAAATGATGACTAACAGAACAAAATGGTGTAATTTCAAGAGCTGTACTTTATAATCATCATTTTGAGCAGAGCAGGGAACAGTGTTACAACCAGCGGGGGTACAAACCCAGCAGTTGCTGCAATCAACTTCTGTTTTTTTACAGAGATTCTGTAGCTTCACATAGCTGACAAATTTTTAAATCAACCTGCCTATTTGAAAAAATACATATTTTATGACAGCTTCTACTGCTGGATCTCTAGCCACGTCTGCAACGCTGCTGTTCAGCGCCTGCCTCTGGTTCCTGCCACTTACTGGGTTGGGCACAGGCCACGTTTGAGTTGGACTCTGTTAATGGTTGCTTTTACTCCTGGATCTCAGTACCGTGTCTGAGAAACTCTTACCTCCCCCCGAGCTGCTTCTTCTCAGAGACATACCCTGCTACCACCATTCTGGAGCTACAGATCAGCAGTCACCACCCCTTGGCTTTAGAACCATAGAATCATTGAGCTTGGAAGGGACCTTTCAGATCATCAAGTCCAGCCATCAACCCAACACTGACAAACCCACCACTAACCCATGTCCCTCAGCATCATGTCTGCTCAGCTTTTAAATACCTTCAGGGATGGCAACTCCACCAGTGCCCTCGACAGGCTCTTCCAAAGCTTGAAAACCCTTTTGGTGTGGAAATTTTTTCTTAATATCTATCCTAAACCTCCCCTGGTGCAACTTGAGGCCATTTTCTCTTGTCCCATCACCTGTTCCTTGGGAGAAGAGATCGACCCCCAACTCTCTACAACCTCTCAAACCTCCCCTCTCATCTGGGGAACATTTCCTTTGGTGTTACCAGCAAGAATCCACAAGGAATACATGCCAGGGGAAATAAAAAATGTGTTATAAGATCTATTTGGAGAGATTTGGCATCCTCAGAGAGAGGCGAGACAGCCCCGAGGAGAAGGAGGAACGTCCACCGGTGCAGGTTTGCTATAGGAGAGAGGTCCCAGCCTTCCCTTGGACCTGCTCAGCAGGTCCCAGCACTACAGGGTGTGGGGAAAGCCTTGCTCCCATCCTCCGAGACTGCCTCGGATGCAAACCATAGGAGGCTGCTCAGTGTTGGTAATGCAACACCAACAGCCTCCCGAGAGACCAGCCATTTCCCTCCCTCCCATCGTGGTACGACAGCGGGAGCGCGGCTGCCTCTGCAGCTCCGGGTCATTAAGAGACAAACAGAGAAGTGTGTAGCCCAGCTATAATTCCCACTTCTAACGAGGTCCTTATTAGGATCCTGTGGGAGAGCATTCCTACTGCCCAGCCCTTCGCCTTGTGTAAATCTCAGATCCGTGCTGCACTTCACGCCTATCAAACTTTAATGCACCCAGGAACGCGCGCGGAGTCAAACAAAAGCAAGAGCAATTTGTGCCTAGCTACAAACTGCAATAACAGTCTCAAAAACATTCCTTCTATCTTCATCGGGTGAAAAATCACTCATAGCAAGGCAGGCAGCAGACTGCTTATGCATAATTTAAGAGCCTCATCTAGTTTCCACCAAGTCAATGAGAAATCTCCCACGAACCTTAATGCCAACTGAATTGTGCCGTGGGGACCCAACAGCACAACTCCCACCTCTTACGCCAGCGCTGTGTACAAGACGAACTTCGCAAAGAAAGCTGAGCTGCTTGGTTTTCCTCCATTTTTTGCACTTTGCTCAAATACAATAAAATATGAATTAAAGCATAGGTAGGAAAACAAAAGGAAATCCGAGCGTTCTATAGAGTAAACAGAAAAAAAATCACTTCAAAGGACTGTAACTTCACGTTTCAAGTCACTGCTTTGCGTAACACGGCACGGCTTCTGGAGGGGAGCAGGAATTTTGGTAGGGCTGGGTAGAGATGCCCAAAGCAGGAATTGCTGTGAGCACAGGACTGAGCTTCTCCAGGGAATCTGGCAAAAAACCAGAAGTGTTTATGCCACCCAGATCCCACCAGATACAGACTTGGCCAGCAGGGGTTGGTTTGTTTGTTTGTTCTATTAAAAAAGCAAACACAAAACCAAACCAAAACAAACGAACAGGAAAGGAAAACTGGTCAGAAGCTTTTTTGCCACAGTTACAGTACGAATTTCCAGGAGGAGGAGGGAGGGAGCAGAGCTCTTTCTTGACACATATTTGAAGCCCCTGCCACGCAGTCAAGGCCATAAACCCTTCGGTTGTTTTTTCTATTAAAAAAACTCCACACAACAAACAAACAAAAAAAACACAGAAGGAAAACCAGCCAGAAGCTTTTTTGCCACAGTTATAGTATTAATTTCAAGGAGGAGGAAGGGAGCAGAGCCCTTTCTCAGCACGTATTTGAAGCACCTGCCGGGCAGTCAAGGCCATACACCCTGTGGTGAGATGCCAAGAGCCTGAAGAGCTAAAGAGCCTAAATAACTAAAAGCATTAGAAGATTGGGAGCAAGGCACAAACTGTCTTTATGAAGTTGGCCGAGGACGGTGTTTCCCATCCCACAATATTGTTCCCATCCCCATTTCCCATAACAGGCACGTTCTGACCTTGTGTGAATCAGCACCAAGTTTCTACAGCTGAAAGTTTCCAGTTTTGTGGCCACCAGCTGCTAATAACACAGGGTGGGGGGGGTAAATAAGGAATTCTCCAAAACCCAGCAACCTCAGGCATGAAGCTTCCTAGTTCGGGTAGGGCAAACGGTTTGTCTGCTTTCTGTCCCACCAAAATCTTAATCACAAATTCCTTCCTGTTTTTACCTCAGTGCTCTCTCCTGCCGTTACAAACATACGCTACAAAAATCAAATAATGCTTGATTAATGCTTTAATCATTTTAGTCAGCAGTTTAAATTTAAAGTGTGAGCCCTCTTTTGACTTCATTTTCTGCCACAAGAGCCCCTCTTCTCCTGCCGCGCTGCCCAGGGACTCAGCTCTGCCCCTCGGCTTGCGGATCCACGGCTCCAACTCCAACATTTGCTGGGATTCAGGCAATTTGACAGAGCAGCCTTCCCGCGGCGTGACAGCTCCTATAACGTATTTTTAAAGGCTCAAAAAGGAGGAAAAAACCCCAAAAAACTTAGAGCACTTTTCCTTCTTCTTGATGGGGTACACCAGCCCTGCTCCTCTTGCCGCGTCTCTGCAGAAACCTGCTTTTAAGAACAACTGTCATGTTGGGACTTCTATAAAAAGGGCCACCGCAGACCTGCCTGTGGAGTAATCTCAGCGTGAATCCACACTTGTTCGAGCAAATCAGCCCCAAGATCCCCCACGTATTTCAGTACGTTCTTGGATTTGGATTTCTCAGAAGTCTAAGGAAATCAACCCCTCCAGGAAGACCTCAGCTCTGCCCTCCTTCAGCACACGCCTTGTGAAAGCAGGAGATGCTTGGCCTAATTCCACTTTTAATATCTTTCTATCCCGCATCTCATTTGTGCAAGTCCTCAGCAGTGCTTTAAAAACGCCATCAAACGAGATATGCAGTATTTCATCTATTAATTTGTGTATTAAAATGGAAAACTAACCCCTTTTCGCCTCATGGCATTTATAAGCCTTGACTGAAAGCCTACAAAGCCTTGTGCTCTACCATCAATTAACTATAGGCTTGTTTCCCAAACGAGCAACAAGTCATTCCCACCATCTCTCAGCATCTCCATGAAGTCTGTGAGCCTCACAAATCCAACTACAGGCGTGGATATCGCATCTAGCTCGCTTTTACGATGATAGGGTGTTTTGAAAGATAAATGCATTTCAAGCACATGGGTGTTAGGAGGTGTTACAGAAATGGAACCGTACATCAGCCTCCCATCCCTGTGCTCTCCGAGAGATCCCTCCAGTGTGCACATTACGGCTTCCGTATCGCAGGAGACAGCTTATCACCCCCGGGATGGTTAGACGCCTAATATTTTAAACAGGTGTGGTCAGCTCTGTCAAACCATATGGGAAAGAGAAACCCATACAAATGGTCTCCTACCGCCTCTCGGCAAGGACTTTGGGCAATAATCTGCACCCAGTTTGCGCGTAGCATGTCTGCATGAAAAGGAGATGTGAAGTGCTATTTCCTCGCTGTTCCGCATCACTGTGAGCTTTCTACTGTGTTTTCTCTGTAAAGCAGAGTAACTTTTGTGCATTTTATGCACGTCACTGAGCTACAGTATCATAAATATGATTTCTTCAGAAGAAAAATAGTGTAAGTGTTGCTCAGAAAAAAAATAATCATCATTATTCCCATTTTTGACCCTCCGCTTCGTGCGGGACAGAACACCAAGATCATTTCTAAGTGCTGTCTGCTGCGCATCAGCTGCCTGACATCCCGTTCCAGGGGGCATCGGGGTTACCCACCTCTCGTGGCTAAAGAGTAATTCGTTCTGCTTTTCAGAAAATGGAAGAAACTAATGGGCAATGCCTCGTATAGCACCGGCACAAAATGACACTAAAAATCCATTTAACATGTTTCAGCTTGAGTATTGGTGCCTTCCACCATCTATCCAGCCTTGCAAAGTAGGAAACACTCTGTTCTGACATTTTTAGAGTGCATTTTTCAATGCAGCAGAACCCTATTTTTACAAGCAGTAGCTTGCACACATGCTACATTTAACTAGGTATTTTACCAAGGATAGTATAAATACTTTTTCCCCTCCCCAAAGCCAGTTATGTACAGGACACCAACTAGCAGCATCCCTTCCTGGCAACAGAGACCTTTGAATTTTGAGGAGAAATTATTCACAAACAAGTCCTTGCTACAAACAAAACCATTGCTACATACTTACACACAGAGAGCTAGGATAGAATTAGCAGCATAAGCAACACAAATGGAAATTCAGTCTGAGATACCTCCTAGAGCTGCCTCCAGGAGCAAACAGCCCTCGGGCTCCAGTTCATTATACCTATTTATACAGGTTTTCCAAAACTGACCCCGCAGAGGTCTGCAAAAGCCCTTCCACAACAAGAATTTCTCAGTGAAAAAATCAGAACAGGCGAATGCTCTCTGTTAAAAATGATTCACGATCATCTTAAATGCAGCTTTGTGCTTCAGGAAATAGTTCATCAGCAAACAATGTATATTTTACAGTTTCTGAACATTAAGTGGTTAATATTTATTCTAAATCTCCACTATCCCACGACTGCCAGCTTCGTAATTTGTTATTATTAATTAGCAACTATTACATAAAATAAAGTATGCAGAATCAGGCGCAGAGTCAAGTGTTTGGCTGAGCCCCCTCCCTGGCTAAGCCAGCATTGTTTCATTATTCATCAGAAGGTGTTGACAGAACACGGTGTGTGTTATTTGATCAGGAGCTGCGAGCAGCAAGTTTCTAAAAATATTTTCAGTTCTATTTATTGGGAACTTGTTTCTGGTTTTTTTTTTTCCTTTGCATAAACCAATTGCAGGGCAAGCTGCAAGACAAGCAATCAGCCGGTGTCATAAATATGCCAACAAATAATAAAAAGCTTAGAGCAATCATATTTCATTCATCTAGAGCTGCAGAAATCCCACAACCTTAAAGGGGGAAAAAAATTCCTTCATTCAAACAAAATACCCCCTAGAAAAAGAATAAAGTGCCCATTACAAAACTTGGAGAAATTCTCTCTTGCTGTGGTTTATCGTGCCCTGGAAGGCCCATCCCCAAGAGAAGGAGATACCCAATACAGGACCTGAGTTCAAATTCAGAATAAACTCCTAAAGCCATGATTACCTCTCAATAATTAAACACAGGCACTTTATACCTACGGGATGAGCCTCTTTTCAAGCAGCGTTTTGAAAATGTGAATTGGCACGCTGAAAGAGACTGCATTAGTTTTTGCAGGTATTTTAATATAATTAGGAAAGTGGAGCTGAGTTGCCATTACATGTATTGTGACAGCACTTTGAAATGCCAATTAGCGATCGGGCACCGAAGACACCCAAGATAAATTGCTCCTTTAACAAAGGCGACACTGAAGGCATGGGAAAGAGATGGAAAAGTGGCATCTCCAGCGTTAAGAACAGAAGTAAGCCAGGCAGTGGACAGGAAAGCTCTTTTATCTGCCAGTAGCACTCAACTTCCAGACCCCAGGCAGGTTTCTACAATCCTCAAAGCAGTATTAACACATTAACTGAGGGCAAGTCACAGAAGACAGTGGGCTTACGTCGTGCTCCAGCTTATTTCTCCAAATAAAATCAAAACCGTGCCTACAATCCTCCTGATAAATCATTCTGCTCTACCTCAAAAGCATTGCTCCGTTTCACAGCAAACAATCCAAGGCAACTACGGTCACCAACATTCAAGGAGAATTTACAGTAAGCAGCCAAAAGTATTTTTAAAGTAAGAGTCTTAAAGAGCAAAACATGACAAAAGCTAATTAAGCTCTCTCCCAAGAACAAGCTGGACTCCTGACACACTTCGGGTGGCAGGGGAATTTTTATCAACAAACCATCAGAAAAATCAGAGACCATTTCAAATGCAGAGAGAGCTAGTCACCAAGGATTTTCAGCCTCTTCACCCAGACGACATCGCGCAACTAATCCCAGGAACAGCAGCCCAGAGGGAGGAGGGACAATAAGCTTCCAGCCAACACCCAGCAAGCGGGGTTGGAAGGAAAGTGTGATAAAATGCTACTACAATTCCATAAGACAACAATATATACCTGTTGAGTATATTTAACCCAGCTAAAACTGTAGAGTTCTAGGTATTCATCCTAGGGTTTGTTTTTGTAGGGTCCCTAAGAAAATCACTGCCGTTCCCTCGGCTCTGCAGGCTCATTCCACGTCCCTTTTGGGTGCAGTGTGAACACAGCGATGGCCACCCCAGCTGGGGACGGCGGCGGTACCCACACTCGGGAGATGCTTAACTTTTACTGATGTTTACATCTAACAAGCAATCAGGGAAAGGAAGAACAGGAAGAAATAAGGTACTTCAAAGAAATAAACTCTGGCTGTTGTTGTTTTTTTTTTTAACCTCTAAATGGGTTACGCAATTTTGGAAGTTGTTTAAATGCCAGTTTAAACTAAATGAAGACGTGGCAATGAATGAGTTTTTGCTGCATAGTGCCTTTTAAAGAGTGAAGAACATCCATTATGAAACTATAAAAAGCAGCAACAGCAAACTGTGCTGTGTTTATCTTGTCACTTGACATATCAAAATACCCACTTAGTGTCAGCATAACAGACAAAAGTGTCTACAAAAGCAGAATTTTGCTCTGTGTTTGGAATACTTGCCCTTATTTCAATGACAACTCTTACTAATAGAAAAGATTCCTAATTACATGCTATTTTTCAGTATTTATGACACTGCGGACCAACAGTCATGTAATGAGAAGAAAGGCTAGATATGCCAATGTGACTTAAAATGCAGTTTAGTAAATATTTGGAGACAGACTGGTTTTAGTAGGCAGGGAATAAATTCATACCACAGTTCCTCTGAGACTATTTGGTCAAGACTGTAGAGGGACACACTTTAGAAAGGAATTCCTAAACAGCAACCCCATTTTCATCTTCCAAATCGTATCTGCTTTCATTAAGCTTACAAAGGAGTCTATTCGTTCATTATAAAGATATTAAAATGCACTAAGCCTGCTCTCATCTCAAGGTATTTGTCATTCTTTTGTACAGAAAATGGCACTTGGGAAGCTATTTGAAGTCGCTGTCACTTCTTTTTAATTACTGTTTGCCATTGATTGGCTCCCAGTCAGGTTCTGTGGGAGAAAATCAAAGGAGAGACTGATGCTTCATTGGGTCATAGGTGTCCCCCTAAAAAAGGTTTAGTCCCACTTTCTCTCTCCCCTCCCCGGGCAGTGCTCTGCCATCCCCTGAAGCGGGTCAGGGTGCTTTTCCCTGCCCTGTCACAGCTCCCGAGAGGTGCCCAAAGCCACCTCTGCAGATGGAGCTGAAGCGCAGCAGCGAGAAACTGGAGAGGGAGAGCGGTGGGGGGCGGGCGGCAGGCAGGAGAGAGTCTCTGCACAGAAACCTATGGCACCACAACGGGGACGCCCAACTGCAGGGCTTCAGGAAGAGTGCCCTCCTTTCCTTACTTAAATAAGCAGGGAAGCTTACTTATTCCCAATTCACAAGATGCTCCCAGGGCTGGAGCCCCTCTGCTGTGAGGACGGGCTGAGAGAGTTGGGGGGTTCAGCCTGGAGAAGAGAAGGCTTCAGGGAGACCTTAGAGCCCCTTCCAGTCCCTCAAGGGGTTCCAGGAAAGCTGGGGAGGGACTCTGGATCAGGGAGGGGAGCGATGGGTCAAAGGGGAACAGTTTTACAATGAAAGAGGGGAGATTTAGATTGGGTATCAGGAAGAAATTCTTCACTCTGAGGGTGGTGAGAGCCTGGCCCAGGTTGCCCAGAGCAGCTGTGGCTGCCCCATCCCTGGAGGGGTTCAAGGCCAGGTTGGAAGCAACCAGGAGCAACCTGGGCTGGTGGGAGGTGTCCCTGCCCAGGGCAGGGGGTGGGACTGGATGATCTTTAAGGTCCCTTCCCACCCAAACCATTCTGTGATTCTATGCAAACCAGCTTACCAGAATTTATTCTGTGGTATTCAGTGTGATGAAGTTGATATGGAAGTTACTTGACGTCACCTGGTTGGCCAAGATCTCTCAATGTCAAGTTTATAACTTACAGGAAGTTTGCTTTCTTAAAAACACTCTTCTAACTTCTCACTGTGGGCACCTTGTACTACTTCATGCTCTGCTTATTCCTTATTTAAAGTACATTTTAAAATAGGGTCTCTCTCATTATTATAGATATCAAGGTAATAGAATGCTAGTAGCCTGTGTTATCTTCTTTTCAAATATTAGTATGGTCAAATACCTAATCTGGAAAAACAGTTTTAAATTTGTATTCATTTAGTGCACACGCACAAAAATTGGTGTTCACCTTTTTGTCATAACTCACAGTATTTTCTGCTTTGTTCAATCAGCTTTTCTGCTTACTATGGCCTTAATTTAACCAAGTGTGATCAATCAAGTCTCAGCAGAATTGTAGACATTTCACAGCACAGGACCCTAGAAGAGGATAGTGCAGAGAAAATCTTCAATAACTTATTAATAGCTTCTTGTTTGGATTCACCTACGAGTTCAGGGAGAAAGAAAGAAGTTGGAAAGAATATTGGAACTCTTGCCCTGGTTCTAAGTGAAGGTGGGGAACAGCTTGTATCCCTGTCCTTAACACTGCTTTGCCACCTCTTTCTTGTCCTAGAATTGCAACACCACACTGTCTTACCTACCAAACCCCAGAGGACATGGAAAAACGTTTTCAGATTCTATGCAATTGTGCTGCTTTGAATCAGTTACACTGGAGGGGAGAGGGGGCAAAAGGGGGCTGCAAACACCTAGTGTTTAAAAATCACAGTCCTAAAAATCACCTCCAACCTTCACACACGGTCTGTTCATCCCTGCTTGCTAAAAGCAAGTGAAGCATCTTCAAGATACTTTGGGTTTGATAGTGAGAGATTATCCCAGCTACGTTGTTAGAGCTTTTTTCTTTTATAATTTAACAAAAAACAAACCCAAGACACCCCCATGCCCTAACACACAGGCATGCAGACATCCCCAGGGAAAGAAAGGCTCTTCCTTTGGTACCGTGCTCTTAGCCCCGGGTAGCTGAGACACCAAAGGAAACCTGGTGTATCTCCAGTTTGGAGACCTATTAAGCACTCACTGGGTAATATTCCTGCTTTTTACCTTTGTCTGGAGACTTCCAGCACATGCCTGATTCTATATTCTGAAATTTAGAAGTGCACACTTCCCGGATAGCAACATAACTCTTCTCCCCCGCTTTTTTTGTTGTTGTTGTCTTACCTCACGGCCGTGCAAGCCATTTTTAATTAGAGACTGAGCAACACAAACCATCTCTACAATCCCTTGTTATACCAAGCAGGTAATTCCAACTCCATTACAGCTGTTCCAAGTTCTTCCCCAAGCTTTTTGCAACAGCACAGACACATGATATTAACTTGGGTTTTTCCTTTCCATTTCTACAACGTTTATAATAAACATTTTCTCTCAAGGAAAACGTAGCTGTTACAAGCATCCTGAGTATTCAGCTGTATCTGTATATAGGTTCTTTCTCTGCAATAGAGTATTTTTGAATGTTCGACTTGTGTTTACTGGCACTTCTTTTTCCTCTGACTCACACTAAGCACATTTAGAAGAGTTTGTTCACTTTACTTGTTGTCTGTCATGCAAAATCCAAAAGAAAAGCCACTGCTTGTAATAGAAAGTAATGAATAAAGTAGTACACCACCACTTTAAACTAGTCTAAACCTGGAAACCTACATATATCTTTCCCCTAGGAACAAAGCTTAACCATTCTAACGCTTCTGCTTTCATTTCTTGGTCTTCCAAAAAGCAAATCCACGCCACGCCATCTTTCAAAACATCAATTTTAATCTGGATTTTTACCAAGAGTTAATTTAAGACTCAGTTAAGCGCACATTAAATTTTAACGTCGAAAGGCACTGTGCATCAGCTCCATCTGCTGCAACGCCACTGAAAGGTAACAGCTACAACTCAATTTTTTCATTTTGGAAACTAATATCATAAGTTCTCGCCAAAAATAAGCCTAAGTGACAAGCTTATGTTTTCTAATGAGAATTACTTACAGCTGCATGAAATTGATGCAGCTTTGATAGGTGTTTGTCTGCATCCTCCACCACAGAGCCTGGATCATTCTTTTGCTACTTCAATGATACAGAACAGGAAGATGCTCAAGCCAGAGATCTAACAGCACTCGGAGAATTTAGAGAAGGAAGAATGAGTTTACTTAGAAACAGCCCGTGGAGCTCAGTGCAGACTGTCCCTTTGCTTGGTTCTTTAATTTAAGAGGAAACTCCCTGCTTGTCGTACTGTTAAGAGAAAGTACGACAAAACAGAAACCTGGGGTTTAACTTGTGGAAGTCGTAATAGAAATTACAACTCCTCTGTTGCAGGCTTGGTTAAGAGGACTTGCTCTTTCTACTTGCACAATTTTACGAACTAATAATACTTTTCACTTGTAACTGGAACTGAGAACACACAAGCTTTAAGAATCACATCATCCTTTCTGAATAAAGAACCAGTTACTCATTTTGCTTGCATAAAACTCTTACAAGTCTTACTTTACCTTTCCATTCTCCTTCTATTGTTAATTATCCATTGCCTGATAATTTCCTACATCCCTTCAGGGAGTAGATAGCAATTTTGCCACTAGCTAAGCACCAAAAAAAAAAAAAAAAAAAAANAAAAAAAAAAAATTTTAAAAAAATCAGCTTGTTAGGATTCTCTTCTAATCCTAAACCTTTAGCACTGCCCTGTTTTGGCTAAGAAACAGCAGCAGGATCTTTGTCCTAGAAGTGATAATTAAAATGCTCATTACTGAACCACATTAAAAGACCTCCATAAAAAGCTTCAGACTGGTAATGACTTAGGTTAGGCAGGAATGGTGAAAGATGTGCCGTGTTAGCGGAGGAATGAAAGGCCAGCTGCTGTTCCGAGCTGTAGAGTAGGTGTGGAAGCACTTCCCAATTTATTTTTATAAATGAGGAAGTTCATACCACCCAACACTACACAACGGGGTCAGTTTCTTGGGTTTGGGGTGTTTTTATGCTATAGTTTCAATGGTCTAATGTAATTTAGAAGTGGAGTCACTCTTCACAAGGCACAAGATAACGAACTGCTCACTAAGCATGGTCTGAGAATGGTGCTCAAGACTCAATAGCACTTAATTTTCACATAGAGAAAAATACATGCATTCAAGAACTGACATACAACAGGATGAAGGTTCGGAGGGTAGTGCAACACCTCTTACATCGAGTCTGTAAGTCAGACTGTTCAATAACTTCCCTAAAATGTAGATAAATGTAGATAGGGTTGCGAGATGGAATTACCCTTGAAGTTTACCTCTGGCTTCTTCAGCTTTCCCTGCTTAGCATGTGTTCACACTGATTTTGCTACAAAATGCATTCAAATGAAAAGGAAAGGAAAATATGATAAGCCCCCACTCTTTTTGCCTACACAATTCCACCACCAAACGCACACATATGTTGGCATCTACTAAGGGGCTGAAAAAGGAAATTAAAAGACTACTCTTTTAAGTGTGATTAAAATACATAGAGTAATATGTATTTAAATGCCTTAAGGACTCTTTCAAAGACTTCTTGGAGTCCTCTAAATACTTAAGTCATGACACGTATTTAATATTATTATAGAATAGGACGGCTTCTCACAGGATATTTTGAATCTGCATTCATGTATACATACATACACAAATTAATTTTTCCTCAATTAAGTTTAAATCCTGAATATTTAACACTCAGACTGCTATAGTATATTATATTGTCTCAGAACATTATTGGAATGGTTCCACAAGACCAAAGAAGGGTTTTGGCTTCAAGGAGTGGAAACCATATGATCTATAGAGGAAAACATAATGTTACCGTGATTTACTTTAGGATTTTTAGGGAAATCTGTAGCTATTACCGTAAGCCACGATTATGCAAGCCCCTTAAAATAATGAAGCAGCATTACAGAGGAGAGCGTGGATCCTGAGGACATGGAGCCTTTCTGGTTTTGGCTGTCAAAACAGCACTGCTTTTTTCTTACGAAAACCCAGACTTCCAAAAATTTGTCCATCATTTCTTATCAGCAAGACTGCCATTAGAGAAACAGATTTAAATGCACATGCGTTACATTAATAATGCTTAGGCACTGCAAGAATTATAGCAGAAGAAAGCAGGTACATTCACTACCCTGAAGCGTTGAGAAATGACTCATCTGCTGAAGCAAAGACTTGGAAGAACCCTCTCCCACATGCTCCATCTTTATGGAAAAGCAACGGATTGCCATAAAATAAGGGTCTTATACAGCAAGGGCAAGAGGACAGAAACGACTCTGACTGCATTAGGGCTGGAGCTACATCCCAGACAGAATGAGCTGTTCAAATAATGGACTGAGCAAAGAGCAACCCCCTCCCTGCAGACCATTTTGCCATCTCCATACAGCACACAAACAACAAACACTTTGGGGATGGAGCTACTGCAGAGATTCAATCTTGCTCTGATAACATCTAGTAAGAACCTGGGCATCGTGGCAGCCACCAGAGGTTTTGGTAGAAATCAAAAAGTCAAATCAGGAAGAGGGATACTACCTTTGGGCTTCCTTTAAGGAAGATCACTCTACGACTATAGTGTAGTCCAGCAGAAGTTCTGTACTCTGAAATTACGGCATGAGCATAACCCCTTCAGACCCCCTCCATTTTAAGCAGTTCATCAGCACATCCAAGAAAAATTCCTCCAGCTCCACAGACCAGGAATTATAAAGTAATTTAGCCAAGCAGCGAAGCCAGAAATTACTGAAACGTTCCCTCTCTTCACCTTGAAATGTTAGTGTCCTCTTTTGATTCAGCCAAAATATTTTGGCAGACCATTCCTTGGTTTTCCAAACAGAAAAGGGCAAGAATAACAAGATCAGCTGGCAACCAGTTCATGGACCCCTCAAGTCTTCTTTACAAAGTCCATC
Organism: Arenaria interpres; assembly: GCA_013399435.1. Classification (NCBI taxonomy): domain Eukaryota; kingdom Metazoa; phylum Chordata; class Aves; order Charadriiformes; family Scolopacidae; genus Arenaria; species Arenaria interpres. The sequence goes on from VXAK01009921.1 coordinate 185,514, forward strand.
AATTAACCATAAGGATCCCTGGTTTGTCTGTTCAGCTTCCTCAAATCTCTCTTTTCCTAAAATAGTGAGGTAGCTACAACAAAAGACCAAGTAGCCACCACCTGTTGGTTCATCTGGTAGCTCTGCTCTTGGTTCTTCCTTACGTGAAGTGCCCAGGAGCCTTAGAGGAGAGCAACACCACTTCTTCCTAAGAGGCAAATCTCAAAGAGCAGGTATAGATCGGTTTAAAGGGATCATTTTTAACTAAGTGAGCACTGTTTGATTAACTTCTCTTCAGCATCCCAAAGCAATACATGTGGTATTTCTTTCCCCTACAGCATGCACATTACTCAGTGACAACATCTTTTTCCAGATATCCTTACGTGTTTCTCTAAGGTCTGTAAGTAAGGCTGTTAAACGATTCGGATACCTAAATTGTGAAGGATGCTGTGGAAAGCATTCTCTAAGGCACCAGACTCCATCTGCTGTAGGCAAAGCAGCAACGCCAATTAATTCACCATTACTTCAGGAAGTGCAGCACATTTTAGTGCCACAGGATTAGAAAGAACATAATAGTTCATAGTTGCAGCAGACCCAGTTCTTGAAAGTCAAATACTCATTAACAATAGATGAAGTGCATAATCAAAGTAATGCTCAAATATCCTGCTAATGTTATCTTGGTAGCATTTAGTCCTCTCTAGCTGTGTTTCTGGAAAGTCTATTGTCATTTCTGCAAAGACACGCGTTGGTCAGGAGGTTACTTACAGCAGCGCTTTTCAAAGCAGTTCATTTCAAAAGCAAAGACAGAAGGAAGAGATTATGAAAAAAAAAACAAAGAGCTTTGTCATCTCAAGGCAAGCCGAGCTTATCCCAGTGTATGCTGAGCACAGATTAAATGACACCGTGCGAGCTGCAAACCTCATCTTCACTGCGGAGGGGGAACCTCCCTCACTCAGAGCTGAGGGGGTTATTAGAAGGCTGGGGATTTAAAGGACTTCGTGCTGGATTTTTGACATTTGCTTGAGCTCAAAAGGGACATTTTTTTCCCCAAGACTGAATAATGGTAAGGCATCTTAATTAATGCAGCTGATCAGTGTACACTATCTGCAAAGAAAGGATTTGACTGATTTGAGTTCAAGGTTCATTTTAACGTGAGTGATATGTTCTGGCCTTTACCACTTCTAAAGTTTTGAAGATTGAATTAAGTTTGACTGTATAATAAATAAAAGCACACAAGGAAACTGAAGACATCCAGAGAACATCTTCTGACTGTACTGTTATAACACTTCAAAACACAGTTCTTGAGTACGTGACTCGACACTTTGGCATCATACACAGCACGTTAGAATAAAACTTGACTAAAACCAGAAGCAAGTCAGTTAATATTTATCTTCAGAAGTCTTTTTCTACTTGTCATACATTAAGTATATCTACTACGTAGTGCAGCTTGATTAATTTTGGCTCCAATCTCTATTTTTGTACACAGATACTGGCTTCTTGTATTAAAATTCAGAGGAGGAATCTTATTCCCCTGATAAAGTTAACTACGATAAATAAATTGCAGGGGTATCCCAAGCAACGTGCTTGATTTAATCAACAAGAAGTTAATGAGGCCAAATTGATGGCAGAAATTAGGCAAGACTAGCTGACAGGTATTTACAGATATGTTCAGCAGATAGGAGTGTGGAATCAATATGGGATTTAGCAAGTGAGGGCATCTGTCATGGGAACAAGTTAAAGTGCATTACTTTTTCCTCTTAACCTCAACAGAAGACAGCTAATAACAGGGCAAAGCAAAGAGGCACAAAAGGTTAAAGCTTTCAGTTCGTAATTTTTACTGAAAAAGCCACAGAAACCTTTACAGCCTTCACTATGCTTTCATTATAAAAAGTATAGATGAAAGGCTTCTCACTGAATTTTGTTCATCTTTGAAATGACGGCAAAATCTACAGCTGCATTTACAAAATAAGTTAGAACCATAGAAGTATATTTTGAAATTGTTCAATACAACAGTTGGTTGCTGAGATTCCCCTAAAGAGAGGAGATCGAGATGAGATCTGGGGAAGAAGTTCTTTGCTGTGAGGGTGGTGAGAGCCTGGCCCAGGTTGCCCAGAGAAGCTGTGGCTGCCCCATCCCTGGAGGGGTCCAAGGCCAGGTTGGAGGGGGCTTGGAGCAACCTGGTCTGGTGGGAGGTGTCCCTGCCCAGGGCAGGGGGTAGAACTAGATGGTCTTTAAGATCCCTTCCAACCCAAACCATTCTATGATTTCAGTAAAGTACAGATTAAGTTACTGGTAATGTTAGTGACCATTCATTCAAGTAATCTGGATTGTAACTAATTCAAAGATACCCACAGAGCCCAAGTCTTCTGTGCAGCAGTTCTGAGCAGTTTATAAGAACCTCTAAGAAACAAGTTCCCTGGTTCAAAAGTAGGCAGGGGTCCCTGCCTGGGGGACCTGAGCGTGGCTGTAAGGATGGTCACCACACAAGAGCACTTCCTGATTTCCACTGGCATCTGCTCCTCCTCTTCTCCTTCCACTCCTCCATCTCCCTAACACAACCAAACCCTCCACAGCAGCGTGTCCCCCGTTTAAGCTTCACGAGCAGTATTAGTTATTAGTGCAACAACATCCAACCCAGGTTTTTGCCAGGGAGCTCCATTAGTGGTATATTTCCCATGCCTCAAACGGGAGTGCGCTTCCACCACATGTCAGGAGCCTCCGAGAACTCCCTGAATAAGGAGAAAGCTATTGAGAGCCCTGTAAAAATCATGAAAAAGTTTTTCTTTTATCTTTCTTCAAAAAGCAGAGCCAGAACTGCAGGATAACACACCCAGCAATCACCACCTCAGCCATAAACACACGTTGTCAAACCCTCCAACTTACTTATAGTTCCTAGGAAGCAGTCACATCACAAAACAAGCTTCAGTCTTGATTCCCATTATGTATAATGCTTGTTTTAGTATATTTGTTTTTCTTCTTTACTGTGATAACCTAAAATGTTCTTTTAGTCTTTATGTTTTTATTAACATACTATCCTGTTCTCGGTTTCTACAACAGACAGTTTGCTTACTTCCCTTGCCACGGACTTAGAATTGCACTTATTGGAGTACTTCCAAAAGCATCATTAAAAGAGCTCAGATGAGGAATCAGCTAACTAAATCACGGTTAAATCCTAATCCAAGGATCAGTCTGGAATTACACTGAGACATAAAAATACCTAGAATGCAGATTTAAAAAGCAAAAAGGAAAAAAAAGGCCTTTTAAGTTATCAGTAGATTTTCACACAGCTACTTCTCGCTACCTGTTTACCTGTTGGATGGGATTAGTCTAACCATGACTCCTTGTGTAAACCAATGAGATCAGAAAGGAAAAACTATGAAAGTTCTCTCTTTTATTTAAGTTGTCAGTGTGCAGACTACTATATAAAAATTGCTGCACTGCATCTGAACCAAAGGTACGTTTGGCTTAAAATCCTATCTGTAAGTGTCTATTACAGGAATTCTTTTGGAAGAAACAGATTACGTGCAAGGAAGCGGGTATTTTTTTCACCATTACATAGAGACAAATCATTAACAGAGCACGTTGCCTCCCACTCAGGATCCTATCAGTTTGCACGTACACATGGATTTCCAATAGTTAGTGTAGACTGTTTGCAGTGGTCTGGAGAGAAAAGTATGCCGGTTAATTCTGGTCCTAAAGTCAGATTTTATTCCTGTCCTCACCAGGATGTCTGAATATAGTCACGTCTCCATTTAAAAAAAAAAAAAAATTTAAAAAAAGGAAAAAAAAGATAATAACTAGTTTAAATTCATAAAATAACCCAACTTCAGATTGCACCCTGTCCTCCTCTGGCCTCGCTGTGCCTGAATTGTTTTCCAAAAATGCAATCCCTCAGTCAGGTGTGTGCACAACCGGCTCTCAGCCTACAATGCAGAGCAGGGAAAGCTTGGTGTCACAAGGGTACACACAATCTGTATTCTTCTGAAAAACAGATATAAAGAGACGCCAGAAGGCAACGTCATTTAGTATGAGCTGCATAGCAGAACGTCGTCTTCTGGCTAAAACACTAGCTCGTTGAGAGGTGACTCTGATTGTCCCACCAAGCAGCCAATAGATGTACTAAATCCTACTCAAAATGCACACTATCACTGCTCGTCTTGTGTGGAGCAAGGGCATAGAAACAAGAATTCAGCCAGGTAATTACGAGCTGCTCAGAAGTAGAACCAACTTTGGTTAAAGTCCTTGAAGAACATTATTAAGCACACAGAAAGTGTAACACGTTCTACACTTTTTTCTTCTTTATACTTACACCCTTAGATTTAGCCAGCTTTCCATGTGAATTCTAATCAAAAAGAACAAAAGCAACTCAGGATTTACCATGGAATGGCAAAATCATGAAGGAAATTGAAACTGCTTTATCTCCACAGAAGAGAAATCCTGTGGCACTACAAGCACTCACTGAATTAAGTTGTGCACACGTGTTGCTCATTAAGCAAGCCTTATCTTACACGGTAACCAGTGGGACTACTTCCCAACAAGAACAACTCCTTCAAGAATTCAGCCTAAAAATTAGCTGTGCTGAATTAATGTGAAACCACTTACAAAGCTTTGTCTTTTCAAGATTGCAAATTCAACAACCGCCAGCCTGTCAGGAGAATTCTACTGAGCACAATCAGCACGTGGAAACTTCCACAAATTACAGCTGCCTATTTCCAGTGGAAATCATTTTAGCCAAAATGCTTGCAAATGCTACTTTATCCACCTGGATGGTATCTGATTTTTTTTGGCAAGGCTTCGTTCTACTTTTCAGTAGAAGAACTGGAATCTCAGTAATTCACAAGTCAAAATATTAGTATAATACATTACCTGAAGCAAAAATTTAATTAAATTGCAAAGGCACTCCTACCTGTGCTTACACAACTACTGCAAAAAATAAAAATAAAAAAAATTCATCATTTTCCCTTTATTTCACCTATAAGTACAACACCATTGTATTTCCTTCCCAGTTGAGTCTAAGGATATAGTATTAAAGAGGGAAAAAAACCAATTAGCCCATGCAGAACATTTTGTTTACAAAACACAGATGGTGTCATGGCTGTGATGCTTAGAGTTATTTGCAGCACCTGAAGCTTTTGAGTCATGAAACATTACAATATGCCAAAAGATTCTTCAATATGTTGAAAATAAATCCAGAAAAATAAAAAGCCTACTACGTGAAGTCCAGAATCGTGGACTTCTTTTGAAGATGTCAGTTAAAGAGGTCCCCTCAACTGTCTTCCTCCTCCTGCCTAGCACTATCACGCACTTATATATTGTACTTTGAGGCAATAATATGATTGTCAGAGAACCACAGAATCACATGGGGTTGGAAGGGACGTCTGGAGACCATCTAGTCCAACCCCCTGCCAGAGCAGGGCCACCCAGAGCAGGTCGCACAGGAACGTGTCCAGACGGGTTCTGAATGTCTCCAGAGATGGAGACTCCACCACCTCCCTGGGCAGCCTCTTCCAGGGCTCTGCCACTCTCAAAATGAAGAAGTTCCTCTTCATGTTTAGATGGAACTTTCAAGTTTGTGCCCATTTCCTCTTGTCCTGTCACTGGGCACCACTGAAAAAAGACCAGCCCCGTCCTCCTGACACCCACCCTTGAAGTAATTTGGCTGTATTGCCTGAGAACTAGAACTCAGTTGACTGACTTCTTGACTAAACTGCTGAAAAAAAAGCACAGCATCACTCTCTTGTTTTTCTTCTTTCACCAGAGGATGTGCAAACACAACAGAAGGTTTATGGAATAAGCTCTTAGCTTCTCGCGTACATTAACACTGTTAACTTTCCGAAATTTCACTAGGTAAAACATCTACGGTTGCAGCTGCTCAACACTAAAATGTCACTCTGATTAGCTATTGATAATGGACTGGCAAGGTTTTTTTCCCTTGTATTAGTAATTCTGCTTGGCAAGTCAGCTCTGCAATTTGAAACACTTAGACCAATTGTGGAGGTATACACTCAGCCTTTTCTGAAAATCAGAAAGTTTTAAGACATCCCAAATTGGTTACTTAAGAACAAATTAAGGCACTCAGTATCACCAGGATGTCGTGAAGGTCTAGTTGCAGTTTACAGTCAATTTCCATAATCCCTTTCCCTAAAATCGAGTGCCTAAAATGCCACGACCGATGCTGCCAAGTTATTTTGTTATCCTGAAGGCAATTACACTTGAGGAAAAAGCTTTGCTACTCTGAGTTCATTCTGCTTCAGAGTAAAAAAGAACATAAAGTGGAAAGTTTTCACAAACTG
>VXAK01009922.1:409-14164 GCA_013399435.1 Arenaria interpres
AATTTTTTTTTTTTTTTAATTTTACTTTCTTTTTTTTTGTATTTTTTAATTTATTTTATTTTTTCTTTTTTTAATATTTTTTCCTTTTTTTAATTTTTATTTTTCCCCCTGCCCTCCCCAAAGATTCGTATCGTGCGTGCAGACAGTTATAAAATTTAACCTAAAATTCTGCCAGTGGTAGCATCTTCGCGGTCGTCCACGTTGCCCAGCTGTCTCCAAATTCTAACGGTCATTTGCGCTGATGATGCTTTTATACAGAGGGCCGTTTTCAATATGTTCTGCCTACTTATTCGCAGATCAACGGGAGCTGATCGAGGAGAGCGAGACGTTTTCGGCGTCGTAATTGTTTTCCCCAAACAATATAATTTCCAGGACGCGCAAGACACTCATGGAAGCGTAGTAACGCAAACCCCCCAAATAAGTCATCCCAGCAACTCCTGCTCCAAATGGAAAGCTGCTGCTGCTGCCCTACATTTTTGAACCATCCTTCGGAACGGTCTGAAGGTGGTTTTTTTACGAATATCTTAATATATACCCTAGTATAAGAAAAGATAAATAGTCCCGCACCGCGTTCAACTAATGAAAGCGTTTGGGAGATCAAATGCTTGGCTAAGAAGAATAGCAAACCCGGATATTAGCCAACCTCTTCAATATAGCAAGGGTCTAAACCACGCTGTTTTAAATGAATATATTTATGCGCTCCGTTAAAGGTAAGCACGTTTTCAAATTTCAAAAGGGATAAATAGGAGATTGGTTAATAATGGTGGGGAAAAACGCAGCGTATCAAGAAAGATGCTGCCGTGAGCAGGTAGGCTTTTTTGAATCCACTGTGAAAACATTAAAAGAGCCGAAGCTTCACGCCATAATGCTGAATTACATGCAAAGATTATTGATAAATGTACGAACAGTGTGATTCCAGTGTCTATTAATTTTAGTTCTGTCTGAAAAGTCAGAACTATTCAGATTGCCATCATGGAGTTAGTTTTGAAAATTCTCAGTGCTCGTTCAAGTACGTCTTGCTAATACTTCTGGTACAATTGTATTTTTCTCTTTCCTTCTTTCTTTCTTTTTTGTTTTTTCCAGTACTCTTTGCAAGTGCAAAAATGTTATATGGCTAGTAGAAAAACATTTGAGCGGGGAAAAAAAAACGGTGAGTAATTCTAGCGGGGGGAATCAGGTGCATACCCAAGGGTCATTACAGTCGGTAACAACAACAAATTGCCATTCTATGCAAACTGCTAGAACGGGGTATATCATCTTTGTAGGAGAGAGAATAACAGAACTGTAAGATGAATTCATGCCAAATCATTCATCAGCTTTTGCCAAGNGCTGGCAGCCGAAGGGTCGAGGCGGGACGCTTCCACGCCGCGGCGCGGGGTGGTGAGAGGGGGGGTCCCGCCGAGGCCCTGCCCCGCGTCCGGATGCGCTGGAGCGGAGGGGTCGGTCAAACTTTGGGAGACCCGCAGGCTGCCCCCTCAGCCCCCCGACACGCCGCCCCCAGCCCCGTGTGTCCACTGGCTCGGGGGTTGTGTCCCCAGGGCAGGGAAGCGCTTGCTGTGTCACCGAAAAATAANCCAGTACTCTTTGCAAGTGCAAAAATGTTATATGGCTAGTAGAAAAACATTTGAGCGGGGAAAAAAAACCGGTGAGTAATTCTAGCGGGGGGAATCAGGTGCATACCCAAGGGTCATTACAGTCGGTAACAACAACAAATTGCCATTCTATGCAAACTGCTAGAAAGGGGTATATCATCTTTGTAGGAGAGAGAATAACAGAACTGTAAGATGAATTCATGCCAAATCATTCATCAGCTTTTGCCAAGAGAATACTACATCTTTGTTAGTGAGCCTTTTTGACATTTTCTCCTGGATTTTCTTCTTTTCTATATTCAAATGCACGCTAATTATACACATTAAACCACATAAGTTGATTTTTTGAAGTCTTTCATATGCAAATATAAATATAGATGTCTACTTGCATGTATTTATTTACATGTGCACTCCGAAATAAAATACAAAATCCGATCGCACATTTATACTTCGAGACATTTATTCGTATTCGCGCGAAAATACAGAGGTGGAAAATCTGACGGGATGTGCTGGTCGCGCCTCGGCAGCGCATCGCAAAGAACACTTCCTGACGTGCTCCGCAACTCTTCCCGACCTGGGAAACAACCCGCGAAGTTTAACGCAGATTTACTTCGGGAAAGAAAGAAAGAAAAAAAAAAAAAAAAGATGAGGCTTTAAGCTGAAGAGTTTATACTACTGGCTCTTCCTTTGCCATTTGTTTCGGCGGCTCGGCTACGAGATTGGAAGTAAGGGGCTATAAAACCGAGGCCCTCAGCACAATGAAAATCAGTCTGCTATAAAAGGCAACACATGCCAGTTTTTCCTCCCCGATGGCAGATGCCACACCCTGAAGCAGACAGAAGGCACTGCAGTCTGTGCGAGGGAAGAAGAAGCAACAACACAAAGCAACAACCCCGCTGCGATTTTCCTCCGGATCGCGAAATAACGTTGAAATTCCTTTCGCCGTCTTCGCTCAGACGGCGAGCGGGTCGTGTTTGTTCCATTCAAGCGCTCCCTCCCAAAAGCTCTCGTCGCATGCGTGAATTATGAATTTATTATCATATAATGCAAAAACGCTCTGATTGCCGTGCGCGTTATCTGCTGCAAAGTGATGGCATTGATATTTGAGATTGCGGGTGCGCAGCTTCGACTTGAGTTCCGTTTTCATTGTTCCTTCAATTTAATTATTTTCTATAAACCCGCGTTGTCCGAGTGTGGTTTCTCTCACTCTCTTACTTATTTTTTTTTCTGACAAATTACAAACTCCGGCGCTCTGGGATCCCTTCCCAGGATAAGCAACATCGTTTTCTGAACTTAACTGTTGGCAATTTGTTTATTCCCTTGGCTACGACACCCGCAGGGACCCCCTAGGCCGCCCCGTCTGTAGCTCGACCCCGTGGAAGCGCGGGCGCCTTTCCCGGCAGCCCTCCTCCCGTTTGGTCTGAGCAGGACCTTTCCGATCACACAGAGAGTAACAGGGAAGAGAGATACAGAAAACAAAGCGATATTTGAACACCTCTGAAGCGTTATTTTAGAGGTATTGGGAGAAAAAAAGCATTATTTTAATTTTTTTTTGAGTGAGGTAGAAATCCAGTCAGAGGTTCAAGAGCCTGTTGCATCTGACCTGGGCACCCGCAACAGCCTGAAAAATCCCTGTGTACGTCAAACCCCCCTTTTTGTTGGGTTCTTGTTGTGCTTTATGTTTAAATCCCCTGTGCAGTTTGACGGAACAGTTGTCAAAATTCACCGTAACTCTCAATTTCCTCCTTTTAGATTGGCATTAGACCTAATGAGGAAAGGGAAAGAGAGAAGTATGTGGGTTTCTATTAAATTATCACTTCTTTCACTAGTTAAACATTCAATTGAAATAATTCTGAAGTCGGCGCAAATCTTTAAATCGATTTCAATAAGGCATAAACCAGATCACAGAAAAGTAAGCAGGCGGCTCAGAGCTTTAGCTTTGTGCTTTGGTTTGGTATTTGGAGCTGTGGTAACGGGATTTCGCTTTTAAGAGAACCCTTATGCGGTCAATATGTAAATACAAACATAGTAGTGTTTTCTTTCTTATGTAATATTTACATTTCAGTCACAAATGTTATATGTAAACTATTGGAGTTGATATCCAGCTGATAAGCCAGAGTCTGTTAGGTGTAAAGCCTGCAGGTAAGTGTAATCATTTTATTTTAGCTGGTCATAAGGAACTTTGAAAAAACGCGGTTTATGCCAACAGATTGTGGCCTAAAACATGTAAGAGTGACACATTCTACCATTTAATTAAAATCCATTCTTTAGCAGCCACTAATCCTGGGCAATTTAATCAATTTCTTTGGGCAATATGTAAACAAAAGGACTTTGAAACATCACCACCTCCATCTCAAGAATGTTATACACGATTTTATTATGGAAATGCAACATTAGCAAATTTTTCCTTGCTGGATTTAGACCACTTGAATAGGATGTTTAAATACCTCAATTTTACAAATGCGAATCATCAATAAGATCGCTCACTTGCTTAAAGTTAAGCCCTGATTATGTGCTTCTCTGGACTAAGGCCTCTAGGAAAAAACAGCTCTTGAGCCTGTACTTGGGTGAGCCAGCAGCCCCCACCAATTTTCTAAAGCAAAACAAAATCTTCCACTTGGCAGTAATAGTAGGAGTTGTTGATTTCTGGGTTTACCCGCCGGTTAAACTGAATTACACTTGTATATTTCTGTATCCGATGTCATTGTTTGGGAACATCATGGCATTTTGGAGAAATCTAGGAAAAGGCCAGCCTTCCTTTGAATTAATAATTTATGGCCCCGTCCATTTATAAATCAGAAAACTTAAACAAGATTCAGTGCAACAGTAATCTCTGCCAATGCTTCTTTCCCATTCTCCTGCCTTTTGCAAGTCTTTTCTTCGCCGATGTGCAAGAGACGTGTGGGAAACCAAAAGAAATATTTGCTGTTAGCTCCGCATTGGTCAGAGGTCCTCTCTACCCTCAGCTGTGGCACGCAGGGGTGACTGAGACATCGAAGAAACAGTCAGACTGACAATACGCAGCTTTCACACTCATAAAATAAACGAGATCGCTACCTGAGCTGTAAACACGCTGCATCTTCTGAGGAAAAAATAATAAAAAAAAAAAGCTCTAGTTTTCTTCCCTAACCTTTTTCCACGGTATAGTTACACATTTTATGTGTCACGATGCAAATATTACCCATAGCCTGCCTTACTTACCTATTGCTCTTTCTAGGAACAGACCACTGCGGCCTCCATGTCCTCACCAAGAAAAATAATTTGTCTGTAGGATATTTTTATCTACAGCCAGAAACGCATGGATTTTAATAGAAGACGGCACGATTCTTTTTTTCCTTTGCAAACTGAATTTCTTTCGTATGATTATAGTATATATGCAATTCGGAGTATTTGCAAGGGGGAAAAAACTCTGATTTTGCCTGACTCACTCTATCTCTGACCCATTTCTGTAGCATTTGGCCATTCGCAGTCTCTTAATACAGCAGCTCTGTGTCTTTTAGGGAGAGCCCCACCTTTCTCCTTTGCTGTAATAGTTTGTAATTCCCTCCTTCTCCCACCTTATCTTCATTCCTCACCCTTTTACACGTAGGTGCACGTTCGGTCTCTGGGTAACCCCAAATTCCTGCAGCTGCCTTAACCTCCCGAAGTACAGTCATACTGTATCACTGGGAAGTGTCACTCATACCGTTGCTTTCTTTCCAAATGAATCCTGCCCTCAAAAGTTCCAATAAAGTTCACCCCAGTGCCAATTTCCCTCAGCCCCTCTGCGTAGGGGCACACACAAAGTGTGTCTTCTTCTCGGGGAAGAGAGGGAGGAACTGTGAAGGCTGAAGAGGATGAGGGAGGAGAGCAGCGGGAGAGGCCAGATTAAATTTTCCCGAGCCTTCTCCATCCCAACCTGGTACGCGCTGCGCTTTCCCGAGGGGGCAACTTCCTAGCTGGAGAGCTGTGGCTTTGATATATTTATCCTTTAAGCACTCCTGTAAACTGAGAAGTCCAGTTACTCCCACTTCACCCTCGAGGAAATGAGGCAGAAGGGAGGAATGCCGTGACTGCGGGAACATTTCTTTCGGCTGCAGCGCCGGCTCCAGCAGCTCCAGGTGACTGCCACAAAACCACCTGGCATGGACCTTGGGGGTGCCGATGCCACGGTCTGCGCAGCTGCGTGGTGTGCCTGTAACCCAAGGGAGGGCAGGGGGGGAAATAAAACTTATTTTTATCCAGATCCTTGCACTGACTCACCCAACGGCCCAACCAGTAGTGCTGGCATAACAGGAAGAGGGGAGAGAAGGGGCAGAGCAGGGGAGACCGTTACCCACGTCTTACTGTTTGACCAAAGAGGAGGTTTGGAGGCAGGGGGAGATGAATAGGGCTTGTATAGCCAGCGCTGCTGCCAAAAGAAATGTATGCCCCAAGATTACAAACTGCTCTTCTCTTCCAAAGCCCAGCTGAGACAGTGAAAAAAAGTTACCGTCCCCTTTTTTTTTCTCAGCATCACCCCTGCCAGATATTAATGCTCCTCACATCTGCTGGTACAGTTGCTCGTCTGTGTGTTCCCCGGCCCTTTTCAGATTAAATGAGCCAGGTTACCAGACTTACTATTTAAACTATCTGCATTAGCTCAGACCCATTTGCCTAAATAAGATTAGGATAAAGTGAGCCAACAGATCTGAGGAGGCAGCGGACTCCAGCAGAGGGACAATAAAGAGCTGGTAGGAGGCAGTAACCTCTTCAATAAGCACAACTCCTTATGTCCCAGGGGAGTTCATCCACTTAGGCCCTAAATGTTGGTCATGGTGATGTAGAGACAGTTACACGTCTGTGAAGAGAGCTTATCCATTCTTTTTTGATGCCTGACCTAGAGTAGTAAAAGCTCCAGGGTGTGGCGTTTACCATTTTTCATTGATTTTTCTCTTACTGCATCATGGGGATGTATACTTGTGAAGCATATGCTGAACTGCATGTACATCTCCAGAGTCCCAGCCGTGCACGACGACTGCTGGTCCATCCTCTTTGCTCATACACAGTGGCTCAACGGAGCCTCGAAGCTGCACGAGTGAGCGAGCGATTCTCACCTCAGCATGTGAGGTGGGAATGCTCCTCGCACAGGAAGCAGCCGAAATGCCTCCCGACTCTGGATTCACGGGGAGAGGTTAACTTGGATGAAGAAGCTCCACGCACCAGCTGGAGAAGGGGGAAACACTTGTTCCCAGGGGGCCGGCGCAGGAGAAGGCTGCGCTCCTGAGGGGTGCAGCAGCTGTCGGTTACACACACGGTCCCCACGGACGTGTTGAGCTTGCTCCTGTCCTCAGCAAACAGGACGTCACCACCAACTGCCGTCCGGGTGCTTCACTTTCACATCCTCTCTGCCGCGACACGTCTGATTGTCAAAGCCACAATCAAATCCTCCTTACGAGGGCAAAGTATTTCTCAAGAAAAGCATCCCCCATGGCTGGCTCCCTGCTTCAGCAAAGCCAAAAAACTCAGCTAAGAGGAGGGTTTTTTCCTACATCCTAGACGTCTTCAAGACACGCAGCTCTAAAAAGTCTCAATATGTTACTAGTCCAGGGCCTGATCCTAGCAATGCTTGCTAATTCAGGTAGTCCTTGCTCCTGTTAAGCCACGAGACTCGGTGACAGACTCGAGCAGCTATCATGTGGTGAGGACTGGTCTGTTTGAAACATCTGTTTCTTCTTGCTTAAATTTAAAAAGAGATGTTATTAAAATTAGAACGACCATTTTATTAATCCAAAAGATCATCTAGTTATTTAACAAAGACCTAACAATGTGAGTCATCTGCATTAACAAATCCAGATGCTATAGTCAGAGGCAGCAAAGACTCGGGGACTGACAATAGGCTTGCTTTGTACACTAATTATTTTTTTTGCTATTTGTTTTTCATTCCAACCAGACCTTCCCTAATATTTTATCTCTCTCGGTGGATTTTAGGGAAATGGTAAGTGAACAGAAAAATACCAGGTTCTCTCTTTTTAAAAAAGTAATATATAAATACTATAAAGATTTTTCTAATCTTGATTTTGTCTTTTCAGCCGACTTCATAAAAAAAAATGAAATGCATGTGTATCTTTTTGCCATGTTACAGCTGTTTTCTTCTCATCCAGAGGATTGGACAAATGTGGTTTTCATTTAACCACATTTAAATTTAAATTGCCACACCATTCTGTGCTGGGTGTAAACTTACTATGCATATGTCCAAGAAGAAAGGAGCCTAATTTGGGAACCGCTATCCATGGTGATTCTCACCAGCTAGAAATCAGGGACTGCACTCGTTCTGGGAAAGGCCACATAATATAAAATCATCAAAATCGTCTTGTCCTTTTTGCTCTTCACTGGAGGGCTGGTCCCACTGAATGGGAATTTTCAAAGCACCTTGTGACAGAAGAATTAAAGTTCAGCGGGAGCAAAGCGAGGCCAGTACTAAACACTTTGCCGATTTGATTTTAATACGTATCATTTTTATACAGGGATCTTATTTGCACAGCTCAATGGAGCCATGTGTTTGAAGAGCACTGCTGATTAATTAGGTTGGTTCAGTATGAATGAATTAGGTGATCTCTATTTTATGTCTGTTTTGAAGTTCGCTATTGTGAACTTCACCCCATTCAGTGCTTCACCCTGTTTAAAAGACTTATTACTAACTTTACTTGGGCAGGAAAGGGAATCATTAAAAGCACTATGCAAGCCTCTTGAGTACGGTGGGTTCTGTTACAGATGTATAAATCTGGCTCATTACTCAGGTAAGGGGAGCTGACTTTCTAGGCAGGTTTTGAAAACAGAGGGATCATGAGCTGGCAGGTGTGAAAATTGCCGTTTTTATGGACCAGAGCTGAACCCAAGCTCTCTGTTCCAGGGGTGATGCCTGTACCAGCTTTAGAAGTAACCTGCCTCTTTTTGTAAGTATACTGCGTATTTTGCTCCCATTTTCTCAAAAAGACTGCAGGAACAACTGGTTTCATTTATTTGGAATATTTATCTCAACACTTCAGTAAAAACAAGTTCATGTTTCACTTGCTTAGGAGTACAACAAAGGTGGAACATGCTAGACTTCCCTTTTTGCTTCTTTACTTCTAGTTCAGGAGTTCCTTTATTCAGTCTGATGTTAAATCTACTTGTATTAGAGAATCCTTTTTATCTGAGCAAATCTTATGCCTTAGCAATGAATCTCAGAACATTGTGGGGTGATTGTATAAAGCCATTGCTTTTTCTTTATTGCCCACTAAAGAAACATTTATGATTAAATGGGAAAGGGAACTATCTCATTCTCTTGAGCTGGAGATATTGGACTCAATAATGTCCTTCATACGTGTATGCTCTATTTCAGCTAACCTGTTAGAATTGCAATATAAAATTGTAAATCAATGGCATCAAACACCTGTGAAGATGAGTACGATTGCAAGCCATTTCTCAGATAGATTTGGAGAAACAGCTCCCAGCCAAGAACTCTTTTACATGTTCTACAGGGTCTAACCTAAATTACCCCAATAAAGTCACTTGTTATACATCATAGTGAGAAAATTGCCAGCTGTCTGATGTCAAGTACTCAGGAACACTACACATAGGGACACTTGGACTTTGAGGTATGTGACAGACAACTGGATGTTAATAAAAATCGAGTTACAGGCTATTCAGCTGGTTATTTGCAGAGCTAAAAATTCAGACTCCTCTTTAATAATGAAAGTGGATCCTTAGGAATTTGTTCAAATCTGTTCTGTTTAGCTATAACTGCAGAAAACGCAGGCTTCTCTATACAAGGTGTTCCTTTATTGATTACTTCAGTGAAGGTAGGAATAGTTAAACCCAGCTACTCATAAACACTTTATGGGATAGAAAGAATGAAAGTGAGGAGGAATTTTGTTTGTTTCTCTTGTCTTTCTGTAATCACAGTGGTATCTCTTTTAAGCTTGCCATCTTCTGCCTGGCTGATTCTCTTGTAAGGGCTTTAGTAATATGAATTTAATATGAAGTGTACCTTTGTACCTACAAATATACATCAGTCAAAACCCTTACTCTCTGTATTTTGAAATAAACTTATTAAGGTTTATGTATGTGAAATATCCCCAGACCTAACAAATGCAGAGTTGCTATTGTCTAGGCATGCTTTTTACCTTTGCAGAGTGTGGAGACCAGTGCAGTATAAACACTTGGCCGCCAGAAAATATAAAATAAAAATATACACCACCCAGCTGATGGTATTTCAACCCCTCTCACATAGCTGACAGTAGTCACCGAGCATGATTCTGTCACACGGGTCTTCTCCCGCTCCCTGCAGAGGACACCAGAAGGAATATGTCTTAGTGCATCAACCTTATGGTTTATGCCGCTTTGGAAGGGTGGTCGCAGTTCTGCTGCTGGAGAAGGGATTACAGGGTTAGCTAGAAGAACACACTTAGAAGGAGTCAAAGAATGATCAAGGAAAGGATCAGAACGAGGAGGAACTCAAAGGAGAGGCACCTGCACAGAAAGGGGCATCACAGGGGTCAAAATGTCTTATTATGGCTCTGGATTCAGTAATGTGAGGCAACAGTTATAAGCTAGTAAGGAAAATGGTGACTTCTTCACCTGATATCTTTGAGTTAAAATTGGTTTCTAGAAGATGCTTGCTCATCTATGAATCATAAGGGTTAATTACATAAAATTGCTTGACTTGTGTTATACCTCAGGTTGTATGACCTAAAGGTATCTTCTGACCTTAAATTTTATGAATCTGCATTAAGTAGCTGTAAGGAAGGAACGGCAGAATAGGATGTTGTTTCGCTGATTTGAATTACAGCATGTATTTGCATCTTCATTTGCATTTACTGTCTTACGAGTAACTGTACTGAATGCAGTTGTGCGATGGAGTTGTCACTGTGAGCTGAAAAGAGGCCAACGTGTGTTCGGGGAGACCAAGATCACGTTTACAGGACTGACTTCTACGAGCATAGCTGTAAAGAGATGCCAGCCCTGACAGGCATAGCTGTGTCAACAGAAGCCTCTGGTAGAGGCACAGTTGTACCAGTAAAACTATATTTTTACAAATAATATTTTATGCCAGTGCTGGGAGATGGTTTTATTCCACGAGCAGAAAATACTGTTTTGCTAGTAAAGATGTATCCACACTGAACTGCTTAGGATTTTAGTATTCACAGCAAAGCACTCCCCTCAATGATTCCTAAACCAATCAATTTTGTAGGCGCTGCCAGAGAAAGGGCATGCACCTGGCCCTGGCAACTGTCAGCTTCGTGGTACCGTACATGACAGCACCTAATAAGGTGAGAACGCAGAGTTTCAGAAGTCCAGGCTAAATCTGTTGGCCAAATAGTTTTGTCAGGGAGGAGTGTGAAAAGATCAGGCTGAACGAAGCCGGAAGAAACAATGAGAAACTAAAAAGTTCTTTTTCTTAAATAGTTTCTGTCATTTGAAGCAAAGGTTTAACAATAGTGGCAAAAATGACACTGGAATAAATTGTGCTCACCCCATGGCTTTAGTAATTGCAGCTATACTGGAAAATCCTTTGTGGTGTAAACTAGCTCTGAGAAGAGACCCTAGGGGAAAGGGCGAAGGGTGATAACAGTTAGCACTCCATCCAGGAGCAGGGAACATCACTACTTTGTTCTGTAAGCGTAGGCCAGATGTGCCAGACTGTGACCCACTCGCAAGCCTTCCCTGCACGAAGCGTGGGTGTCACTCTTTATTCAGCTGTACTCACGGGCTCCATTTCCAGGGAGTTCCTAGGACGTGGGTGTGCACGGCTTCAGCATCAGCCTAGCAATGGCAGTCCCTACCGAGCTGGAGCTCAAAAGTGCAGTCCTTGCTGCTCACAGTTCACGTCTAGGTGCTGCATATTTTGGAAGGGCATGACCACTAATCAACCTTTACTCCACCTTAATAAAGTTTTGCAATATTCCTTGTCCTTCCCCCCCCCCCCGACCCCGCTGTCGTTTTTTGTNNNTTTTTTCTTTCCCAATAAAACTCTTTAAGCCTTCCAGTTCTTGGTGCAGCTTTTCTCCTTCACTGCTTCTGCAGCTTTAGCAATGATTCTCCCAGTCAAAATGGTGACCGGCTGTATGCTAGAGCTTTCATTGTGTCTGCACCACTCACACCTCAGCCCTTCTCTTTGCCTAGGAACATGACTTGAAGTCTGAATCACGGAATCACGGAACTGTCAGAGTTGGAAGGGACCTCTAGAGATCATCTGTTCCAACTCCCCTGCTAAAGCAGGAACGCCTAGAGCACATTACTCAGGACTGCATCCAGGTGGGTCTTGATGATCTCCAGAGAAGGGGACTCCACGACCTCCCTGGGCAGCCTGTTCCAGTGCTCCATCACCCTCACCGTAATGAAGTTTTTCCNCTCTTATAACTTATAGTAGGTTATAACTACTTGCCTGCCTGCTGAGACTCTCAGGATTCCAAAGCCTGAGACAGAATCACAGAATCACGTGGGGTTGGAAGGGACCTCTGGAGATCATCTAGTCCAACCCCCTGCCAAAACAGGTCCACCCAGAGCAGGTTGCACAGGAACATGTCCAGGTGGGTTTTGAATGTCTCCAGAGAAGGAGACTCCACCACCTCTCTGGGCAGCCTGTTACAGTGCTCTGCCACCCTCAAAGTAAAGAAGTTCCTCCTCATGCTTAGGTGGAACTTCTTATGTTGAAGTTTGTGCCCATTTCCTCTTGTCCTGTCACTGGGCACCACCAAAAAAAGGCTGGACCCATCCTCTTGACACCCACCCTTTAAGCATTTACAGGCATTTCAAGCAAGGGAGCCCATGTGGGGAGCTAGGGGTGAGAGTTCTGGGGAAGCAAAGTGCCCCAGCTGCTCTGACTGCTTCTTGTCTCTCTCCCTCTTGTGCCATTGAGCCAGTCATTCCTCGTGGTGCTGTACACCTTGCTCACCCACCACAGGGCTTCTGTTCTCCTTATTTCCAGCATCGAAGCTCTGACTCTTCCTTCACCCATCCCACCATCATTCCACCACTCGCCCAGTGCTCTGTTTTGCTCTTCCTCTGGGAAAGCATGGAGGACGAGGAGTGAGGCGGCAAGGTCCGGGGGCTGGCACCCCTCAGGGAAAGCAGAGCTAGAGGCCAGGAGAATCATAGAATTGTCTAGGTTGGAAGGGACCTTTAAGCTCATCTAGTCCAACCATCAACCTAACTCTGATAAAAACCATAACTAAACCATGTCACTAAGCACTATGTCAACCCGTCTTTTAAACACCTCCAGGGATGGTGTCTCAACCACTTCCCTGGGCAGCCCATTCCAATGCTTGATAACCCTTTCAGTGTCAAAATTTTTCCTAATATCCAACCTGAACCTCCCCTGGCGCAACTTGAGGCGATTTCCTCTTGTCCTGTCGCCTGTGACCTGGGAGAAGAGACCGACGCCCCCTGGCTACACCCTCCTTTCAGGTAGTTGTAGAGAGAGAAGCTGAGGGGTGGAAAAAAAGATTCTAACCTTTGCTCCAAGGTTGGGCCTTCCTCCTCAGAATAGACGGCACTGGCACACAGGAGGACCAGAGAAGACTCAAGTGTCCCGTTCCTCTCCCTGAACTGTTCATAAACCGCACCCCAAGGAGATGAACATAGCCTCCTGTGGAGGCTGTGGAATGGTGAATCGCTCTCTTCAGTCACTGCACGTTCCCGCTTGCCCTTCCCGGGGTGTTTGGGCTCACACCTGCTGGGGAGAAGGGCTCAGGAGCCAGTGCAGATCCTAGTTCGCTCCCGGAGGGGCTGCTGTGGAGCCAGACACAGTGGTGACTGGGGGGGCTGCCACCCGACATGTTCGGGGCTGCCCACCACTGACCTTCCTCACCCAGCCCCGGGGGACGCGAGGTGCCACCTCAGCTCGGTCTGGCCAGCGAAAGGGCGATTAAAAATAAAAAAAATAATAAAAAAATGCCATAGTGGCTGAAAGAGTGAATCCAAGTATCAGTTATACTCACGTGTTCCAAATTTGTCCCCTTCCCCCTCCCAAAAGTCATTTTAACACAAAGATTTTGGGAGTGTGAACAGCAGTAGATCCCAGACTGCCATAACACAATACGTGAAGAAGTATTTGCATGGAATCCTAAGTTTAGTGGGTAAATAAGCGTGTATCTTTAAATTAATCCTATTTAAAATGAGCCCAGAACGCTTTTATAAAAAACAATAAATTAGCCCGCCGTGC